>JAUMHQ010000058.1:4905382-4936728 GCA_032361165.1 Enteromius paludinosus
TAGCTTTAAGATTAGTTTTTAAATTCCATTATGAAATCCAAATACACTTTTTTGTTGGAAATCTTTCCTAATTTTGTGTTGGATCTCAAAGCTTAACCTATTCAATCTAGCATCTTCAAACAAGCCTTCCTTTGCATTGCAAAATATAATATTTCTTATACAACATGTAAGAAGGGGTCAGACATCGTTTTTCCTGACAGGCTCTGCTATTTTTTCATAAAACGTTACACATATTGAAAACTTTGCTCACGATTATTGTGTGAAGTATAATAAGGCAGTCGCATAACAAAGTATGTTGGCAGTAACATAAATGAAAGCACACAGTGTTCGGAGATTGCTGGAAAATATGACATATATAATATGTTTGTCTGTAGCTTACTGCAGTATTAGCCACGGTTCAGCTGCGCGCGGCAAACGCTGCCAGTGTGAAAACCCAAACGGTACGCGCCACTCACGCGCTGCTGACGCCCTGTTAACGCGTGCAGTGTGAAACCGGCGTTAAACTTTGGCTGATTGTGAGGTGCACAGGTGTCTTTATGACAGCTAACGGCCTCAAACAGGTGTGACTAATTTAGAATCATGAGCAGAGTGTAGCTGGAATATTTATTTTTTTATTTTAAGTAATTTAATTTGTGTAAGAAAGTATCAGCCTAGGGACCATATTTGAGCAACTACATTGTAATGCAAGCATAACATGTTCTTTTTTTTCTAAATGCAACTTCTGATCATGTTATTTTCAATCTTGATGTTGGATGTATTGTTTAGCCTAAATGGATATTTCACCCAGAAATGAAAATTCTGTCATTATTTTCTCACCCTTATGTTGTCCTTAAAGTTCAATCCATCAAACCTTTCAAGTGTCTTAAAGGTTATAAAACCTATCCATATAAATCGAAATATTTAATCCAGGTCTTGAAATTATTATTTCTTGATGAACATATTTAATTCAGGCTTTTATTCCCATATAAATATAAAATCTAGTGCAGCTCAACTGTACTTGATTGAGAACAAACCTTATTGGTTCTTGTGAACACTCAAACATGCTTTTTATTATAAACAAAACTTAATAATAGTCAAGCAAGAATTAGATGTCTCTGAAAATCAAATGTGAAAAAAGTTCAAAATATTAGCTGGGGGTGAGTAATAAATTACAGTTTTTGTTTGAGCTAAGCTGTCAGTCTTACTATTAAGACATTACATTTTTGGTCTTTTGTCTCCTTAGAGCTGACCTGCGCTCCAATTACCTCTTGAACAGCCGTATCAATGGCATTGAGGAATGTGACCACCTGCTTTTGGTTGGAACAAACCCACGATATGAGGCTCCTCTCTTCAATGCACGTGTCCGTAAGAGGTATAACCATTGTATAATCCGTTTGCAACATTGGCTAACCAAGTGTAATTTTACTTCACACCGTTTTCATTTTTTTTTTTTTTATCTTCATATTTCAGTTGGCTCCATAATGAGCTCCAGGTGGCCATGGTTGGTCATAAGGTAGACTTGAGCTACTCTTACAACCATTTGGGTGAAACCACACAAGTTCTGCAGGAAATCGCTGCTGGAACACATCCGTTCTGCAAGGTAGCATTTATTAGCAGTGTTGAAGTTTATTTGAAGCTTTTAGACCCCATTTACACTAGTGCGTTTTTGTTTTAAAACAGCAATTTAGAATGAAAACGATCCTCTTTTCCGCTCCATATCTGAAACGATCACCGTTTACGCTACACAACCTAAAACGCATGTCATTCGTGCCCATTCATGCAGGTATAACCATAGATGTGTATAGGGAGATGCCATATTATTTAGATGGTGGATGCGTCTGTGTGCTTGGAGTGATCGATTGGGGAATCTATTAATGCATGTTATTGTTTACATCAGTGTTTCTCAAAAGTCTGTTTTGCTCTGTTTACACTGAAATGCAAACCTGGAGTTTTCAAACTAATACGGCGGCTGCAGCATTTTTTTTTTTAAAGTTGTACATTTGAAATGTGTAAATGGGGCCTTAGTCATTTGTCAATAGGATGTCAATTTGATTAAATTCTATTTTTGTATTTCAGGTCCTAGCCCAGGCCAAAAAGCCTGTTGTAGTGGTGGGTAGCTCTGCTCTCCAGAGGGAGGATGGGGCAGCCATCTTTAAGGCTGTGTCCACAATTGCTCAAAATTCTCGGGCCAGCAGTGGTGTTGAGGAGGGATGGAAGGTGCTCAATGTACTACACAGGTCAGCTACTGCCATAAGCCTGTTCATTTCTGTTCTGTTGTTCTCTGTGATAATTTAAAGAATTGTGAATTTCTCCTTTTTTGTTTTGTTTATTTGTCATACCTTGTCATGTCATGTCATGTCTGTGACTTCAGGGTGGCCAGTCAAGTGGCAGCCCTGGACTTGGGTTACAAACCTGGTGTTGATGCCATCCGAAAGAACCCTCCCAAAATACTGTTTCTCCTAGGAGCCGATGCTGGTTGCATCACCAGAGCTGATCTTCCCAAAGATAGCTTTATCATCTACCAGGGTCAGTAAACACACTTAGATATTTTGTATACTATAGTGTTTGTGTCTATAATGCGATCTAAAGGCCCCAATAAACGAACAAACTGGTGTGACATCGTTTTGGAAAAAAAAAATGCCTTGAGTAGATCGGGACCTTAATGGTAATGCATCCAAATATATTCTTTTGGGTTTAATGTCACTACATGCTTATCAGGTCACCATGGAGATGTAGGTGCAGTCATGGCTGATGTCATCTTGCCTGGTGCTGCATACACCGAAAAGAATGGCACATACGTCAACACAGAGGGCCGTGCCCAGCAGACCAGAGTGGCAGTCACTGCTCCTGGCATGGCACGTGAGGACTGGAAGATCTTGCGTGCTATTTCTGAGGTACACTCTTAAAACCTGGTTTTCAACAATGTATACTATCGTACACATACATTTGCTGAGCTCTGTATTTAGAATAAAATCTCATGTTTTTGTTTGCCCAGCTGGCTGGAGTCGCACTGCCGTATGACACAGTGGATGAGGTGAGAACAAGGCTGGAAGAGGTCTCTCCTAACCTGGTGAGATATGATGATGTAGAGGAAGCCAATTACTTCAAACAGGCCCATGAGCTTTCAAAGGTTAGTGGTATTATTCAATTTCTATAACTTTTTGATGCAAGTATGCACTACTAAAGCAGTTCAGTTATGTCTTCTTGTTCTTCTTAGGCTGTGAATCAGTCATTGCTTGCAGCTCCTCTTGTCCCTCCTCAGCTCACAGTGAAGGATTTCTACATGACAGGTAGAGTTCCAATTATACTTGGTTAGTTTCACAAGTTCCTGTGTGAATAGAATGCTGTAACCAATTGTATGTCTTCAAACCTGTAGTTTACCATTGCCTTCAATTGTCTTCCTCTACAGACCCCATCAGCAGAGCCTCTCAGACAATGGCCAAGTGTGTGAAAGCTGTGACCGAGGGAGCAGCAGCAGTTGATGAGCCCTCAATTTGTTAAACTCCTTCAGCCATACCAATCTATCCATATTAATATGAACAGAAGTAGTCATCGTTAAGTACATGTACAAACACATACCTGGATTTCGGCATACTTGCTGTTTGTCTCTCGTCTCTTGCATAGTCGGGGAAAAAAGTGTGAAATTTAATCTTGCTCCTATTTAATGACGGGTGTTGTAAAGTTTTCATTCCCATGATTGGCTGAATGAGGTCTGCTTTGTTTTGGAAAGCTCTTATGAATAAAAATGTATTATATCAATATACTATTGTCACCGTTCTCATCACTGGTGTAATTTTTCAAAGCAAGGTCATGGTAGAAAGAAATAAACTGGTTTGGTGAATTTAGAATCTAGGATGGAAATGTAAGAAGGGGAAAAAAAGCATCTTCATTGTTTTTTCTTTTTAATAATGATGTTTGATCAAGTGAACCAAAGTCTGTTTTACTCTAAAAATATACATTTAATTGAACAAAACTATATTTGATTAGTTAATTTTAAATTTGATTCATTATATTCTTAAATGACATTAAATAGAGGAACTGGTTATCATGATTGATACAGTTTGATGAAACTTTTCACATAGCCTAAAGTCTTTAAGACCTTTGTATACATTTTACAACTATGTCTGGACCATCGTGACATCACTGAAGAAGAGTGATAGGGGGCAACCTTAGTCACTTCAAAATCTCTTTACCCCTAATAACACCTGCTTCAGGGTTTATATCACAAGCCTCGTCGCCTTGATAACATGTATTGACCGTAGGGAAGGGAAACTATGACTGAGAAGAATGTTATCTTCGCACGTGAGATTGCACTGAATTTGAAGTCGGTGATGTCATTCCAGGCATGGATGAGACGCGTGAGAGGAGGCTGTCGGAAAAGACTTTGGGGGAGATCCCTCAAACTTAAAATCAATGACTGCGGCTTAAATGAAACCTCCCGCAGGTCTGAACACTTCTGACAGCCGGGCACTTAAACGTTTAATCTATATTGTGTGTTTGCGAGATCTGTCATCTTACTAAAAGCCGACAATGAACATACAAAGTTGGATTCCAAAATGGTTGCAGAGGTTGTTGTTGCACAGTTGGCTGTTGTCATGTCCCCCCAGTGCCTGTAGTTGTGCTGTAAGAAGCCTCGCATCCGATGACTAAACCAACACCCCTTCTCCTTGCGTACGGCTAGTTTTATTTCTAAAATCGACAAAGATATGCCTGTAGGATTCGTGTAAAATTATATCCACGCGTTAAAAAACTAAATCTGCTAGCGTAAAGCGTCAGGGTAGAGGCGGAAAATCCCCGTTGAAAATAGTAGCCGTCGACCGTATGAAAAGATCAGCGTAGCTTGTTTAGCACAGGCCGCAGTGATCGGGAACTCAGCGGCTGCCGGAAAGCAACGGACTCAAGCAAAGGCGGAAGCCCGCTTATCACGCACTGCAAGGCGGGTGCCTCGGTACTCGACTCGGGGGATTCGGGAGGTTTCACAGGCCAACGGTAACTACGAATTGCGCACAAATAAAGGGATACTTGAATGTGTATCTGATATCTGTTTTTCTTGCAATATTATTACAACTTAAACCCGTGAAACTAATCTTAATTTTCCTGATAAATAGTACCCCAAACTTAAAAATATCTCCGGTCGTCGACAACGCGTATTTTCGTTTGACAGGCTATTTTGGTTAATATCGGTCCCGAGCTTCTCTCGCTTTTAAACAAATATTCCGAGGACAGTTACAAAGTTTCAAAATGCGTTCGAAATATTTGAACGACGGATCAAAGAAATAGATTCTGCCGCGCTGATTTTAGCTGTTTCTTCCGTAAAAAGAATTAAATTGTTACTTCAGGCGCTACACCCAACTTGCTCAATCCTTGCCTCAAAAGTAACTGATAGTGCTGCCCAAGTACATGATAGAGTAGTAGGCGGGTTGTCCACCGTCCCCTTGCGTTTTCAAAGTTGCTTTGCATGTCAAACGTATTGTACTCTGCCCAAACACTTTTACGAGCCATCGTTTATGATTTAGTGCTTCACCTGCTAAAAGCTCTGCTTACACCAGCTGTTTTTTTTTTTTCATGTGTCATTGATTGCTTAAAACAGGGGCCACTTCTCTTGCTTCCTGTCACTTTAATATTTAATGGTTTGAGCTGTTTATGCGGAACAGCCTTCATTCTGCATGCTTTGAAATGCAAAGTTCAGATTTGTTCGATGTTAGAGGTGACTGCAACATATATCGAAGGTTACTTCAAAATCCACGTGACTTGACCTGCAGATAAGCAAGCTTGTCATTATTTTATAAATGCTTTTATTATAGATGTTTGAATATTTCAGTGTAGACACATCATATTTGGAGTTTCATGTACATTGGTTCTTATACACCATAATGAGCACAATAATAACGAAGAGCTGAGAGCTTTGATTTCTGTGCTCTGCAAATGTCAACGGTCATTATGTCTCTGCAGAATATACAGTTTAGGGCGACTGCAGTTACAATGGTAGCTGTCTGGAATTGAGATTAATAAAATGAATATTAGCCTTCACGAAAGGCTGGAATACACTACAAGACTTGAAATTTGAACAGATTTTATAGCACTAGGCATCATATGCTTGCCAACTTTGTAAATAGCTACAGAGAAAAACTTACTATTATAAATTTAACATCTAATTACAATTGTTAACGCAAGACATTTCCAGTTTTGAGTAAAAAACGTCTCATTGAAATAGCTGTTGTTCCTGCACTCCAAAAGAAGCAGAAATTACTTCAAATTTTTCAAAAATGTTTTTTGTATTCATCAGCTGATGTTCCGGAGAGTTCCAGCCCTGGGATGTATGAAGGCAAACACATCCACTACTCGGAGGTGGACCGCAAGCCTCTGTGTTCATATAGCCCAAAGCTTTGCAAGCAACGGCGGCTCAATGGTTATGCATTTTGCATCCGTCATGTGCTTGAGGACCGGACCGCTCCTTTCAGGCAGTGCGAATATGTAGCCAAGTACAATAGCCAGCGCTGCACCAATCCCATACCCAAGGCTCATGAACGAAAGTAGGTTTTTTGATTAACAAATGTTCAATAATGTGCATGATTGAAGAATACTGAAAAACAAAAACAATGTTTGTCTTTTAGGTATTGTAACAGTCACCTTCAGGTTATGGGAGTCCTCCCCAAAAAGGAGCGAAAGAAGAAACAAGATACAATAGAGTCTCTGGCTCTCAACATTACTGTTCCATCCCTGGCTCTAAAGACTCACAACGGACTTGAGCTTTTGCCTCCATCCCCACCACACTCTCTGGCTTGTCTACTCCCCTCAGATCCCTTTGCCTTTTGCAAAGGGGACAAAATGTTAAAATCAAGCGGCACATTCCTGAAGAAGCCCCAAGAAAGCCAAACTCTGAACCATAAGCAGAAACAGCAAGACCACAGTGTGGATCCAAACCATCTCGGAACCTCTTCTCTATCTTCAACTCTTCCACGTCCTTGCCTCCCTCCTCCCCAGACTGGAAGAACAACGCAAACACCCAAAGTTCTCTCCTCCCCTCGCGCAGAAATCTCACAATCCCCTGCAGTTCGTTCAGGTTCGTTCAAAACCTCATCAGCTCTTCAGGACAGCCGCCAAAGCTCAATAGAAACGGCTCCAGCTGATGATGAAATTAAACTAGACTTTAATCATGCATTTGACAAAAACGTTGTCCCTGCAGCTTCAGGGACCGCACCAAGCCGTGATGACGTACATAGACGCTTAATAAAAATGCACTCAGTTGCCATGCAACAAAAAGCTCCATGTTTGCAGAAGTTCCATAGATTGATGGACCAACACAGGGGGAGGTACCAGGATCTGAACCCACATTTAGGTAGGTAATTTGTGACCTGAGATATTGACATTTTTGTGAGTTTTAGTTTGATTTCATGACAGATGCAACTTGCGTTCTAGGGCTTGACTGGTCAGAAGACAGTGAAGAGGAAGATGGAGACGTGGGGAAACTAATGTCATATCAGTGCCAGAGACTACAAGAGAAGCACTTTGAAGAAAGGTACAGTTATCCATAAACCAAATACAAAGATCACTAATCTCAGATCAATATTTGTGTTCTCCAATCTCACAAATGGGAAAAACAGGGACCTTCAATGAAGGCTTAAATCTTTCAAGGTAATATTTAGAAGATCAGATCAAGAGCGTGTATTGTCTTTTTGCCCACCTCCTTTTTTTCTTGTTTGTTGTGCGAATCTTTCCCGACAGCTCTAAAATATATAAGACATGGTTTATAATAAATCTTGAGTTGTTGTTTTGAATAAATTTAATGTATAGTTAAATAGCGTGAATAGTATTTTTATCAATGTTTTTGAAAAAACGTTCTTGATCTGTGACATACATAACCTAAATACAAGTTATGACAACCAGCAAACTTGTTTTTTGAGAACTTGAGAGGTTTCTGTTTTCATATTTCTGGCAGTGCATGAATGCATCACTCTGTGACCCAACAGTGGATTGCAACCCACAGTTTGAAAAGTGCTGATTTAGAAAATTCTCTTTCCTATCTCAAAGTGCCAGCAGTTCCCGTGCTGAGCGTTTGGCAGGCTTCTGCTCATACCTGAAACAAAAACACACGCACCTTTGCAGAGAGCAGAGGGGCTTCAGGAGAGAGAGGAGATCCCAGCATGCCCTTCGTAGAGCCCTGCTGCAGGCAGCAAGAGAGGAACCTCACCACACTGCACAGCTTTTTCAGGAACAATATAAAAAGACCTCCACACCTTCCAGGTAAAACTGAGCACGTGTGCATTAAGGGTTTAAATAAACGATACATCGATGTGATCAATAAAAAGACTAACAATATGATGTATTGCTGCAGTTCTAAAAAGATGCACATACATTTTTTTCATTTTAGAGAACACAAAAAGACTTGTCATTGTTTATCTCATTGTACAAGCTACTGATGAGCTCTCATCTCATCAACTGGATTTTATTCAGTATTTATTATTTGTATTTTTCTAAATGGTTAAAAACTTAAAATGTATTTTTAGTTGCAGAGTTCCCAGTTGAGATACAGGATTTGCAGTTTTCAAAGACTTTAATTAATTATGCATATTTTGGTTTCTGTATCAAATACGGCATGTTTTAATATAGATATGTTAGGTGCAGGCCTCTATATCATATGAAATTGTAATTGTATCACAAGTATCAGTTTTTTTTAATTATAAAACGCTTATGTCACTGCTAAAGCCAATAATGTAACTGGTTATGTATAATAGACACATAATATCTTAAAATTGGCCCTTGAAGCTTATCAAGAGTTTCAGAGGAATCAGCAAATATTGTATCGCTGGCTAAGAGAGTCAATGTTGTCCTAATGAAACGTCTGATTTACACTTGTAAATGTTTATATGTTTTGATTCCACAGCACTGCAGTACCATTGGCTGGAGATGACTCAGGGTTGTGTTCGGCTGTCGTGAAAGGTGACGACTGCAGAAATTCAGCTTTACCGTTCACCAGGCACTGCTTTCAGCGTATCCTCTCAAAGCTCTTATTCTTTGAATTAGTCTGAACTAAACTCAAATCTGCCCATAAAAATACCGCTTTCATTTCTGAACAGTTTGTTTGTTGTGACTTCAACAAACCATCTGTTTCGGTGTTTGACTAAAGTTTTACGATTGTCGTCGTTCCCTGTGCTGTGTCCTTAATGGCACTCTGTAGATATCCTTCAGAACCGTTCTCAGCAGCTGTTCTCAAGCTGCACCGCTCGCTTTGCAGATGGAGCTCAGTGTTCCATTCCTGTCTTTGACATCACGCACCAGACGCCACTTTGTGATGAGCATGCCAAGAAAATGGTGAGAAGCTACTTTATTGCGTAAAAAAAAAGTTTGCTAGTAACAAATTTAACCATGTGTGCGCTAATGGTACTTTGCAGGACAATTTCCTTCGAGGTGATATCAGCCGGAGAACCTACCACCACCACCAGCAGATTCAGCGGCACAGGCCACTGAAGAAAGCCAAGCCTCCAGCACTCACTAAGAAGCATAAGAAGAAAGGAAAGAGAGCAGCACCAAGGCGACCTCAGAAACCCATTCCTCCCGCGCAGCCTCAGGGTAACCTGGGAATGCCTTCCATCTTGTGCCTGCCCACTCAGCCCTCTGGCATAAGGTGAGCGCCAAGTGTGTTTGAATGTGCGTTTCTGTAATGGCCCATTCACACCAAGCATGAGAACTAAAAAGATCCACACCAGCAAACGATATTGTCCGTTTATTGTAAGCTCAAGATCGTCTGCCGCTTTAAATTCTCAAGCGTGTGTTAGCAGGATTGATTCTGGTTGGTTGTCAATGTTTCTATCGTTCATCAGCTGGAAAAAATCGTTCTGAAAATGATTCCCAACAATATCGTTTCTCTGTTCTGTAGCGTTATAGTTGTGTTGATGCTGCTATTATTTTTCACTGAGAATGACTTTTAAAACAGTATCTTTATTGTTATTGTGCTTGGTGTGAATGAGCCTTTAGTGTGCACTCATAATTTTTGTGTTTTGCAGGAGCCCTTTAACACCTGATTTAAGTGCAGATGAATTTCCAGATGACATCACTAATGACATCAGCGACATTCCGCATGACCTTGAATTGAATCAGGAGGATTTCTCAGATGTTCTTCCTCGACTGCCTGATGACCTGCAGGACTTTGATCTTTTTGAAGGTAAAATCAAAACATTTTAAATGGCAAGATTAAAGAAGTCTCTTATGGTTACCAAGGCTTTCTTTATTTGATTGACAGTACAGTTAAAATATTGAAATATTGTGGAATATTATTACAACTTGAACTAAATATTTTCTATTTGATATTTTTACTACCACTACTGCAGTCTTTACTGTTACACAATCGTTTAGAAATCATTTTAATATGCTGATTTGTGCTCAAGAAATTACTTAATAGCAGTGTTGAAAACAACTTAATTTTGTGAAAACCAATTTTTTTTTTTCAGTGTTTTTGATAGAAGTTTAACAGAACAGAATTTATTTGAAAATCTTTTGTAGCATTGTAAATCTTATGGACACTTTTGATCAGTTTAATGTGTCTTGTGCAGTGTTAATTTTGACAGCAAATTTTAATTTAGTCTTAGTCTTTTGACTAAAATGACATTTAGTTTTACTCTAGTTTTAGTGGACTAAATCTATAGTAAATTTAGTCGGCTACAATCGAACGTGTTAGTAGTTAGGGGAATAGTTACAGTGTAATTCATTTATTATGCATTTCTCTAAAATTACCAAATTCAATATGTTTAACATTAAGATTTTATCACAATAGACACTGATTTAACTGTGGTGACACAAAACATGCCATTGTGTTAAAATTAAATATAACCCCTTCTCATTAAGGTCAAGAACATGGTCTACTTTTCAATAACATACCAGTGGTTATATAGGCTAATTATGCATTCTATATTGTTTACCATATTATTCATTCTTTCAAGCAGAAATATGATTTTTATATAAATAAATTTATATTAATCTTTAGAACTACTAAGTACTACGTGATTCAGTCAGGGGCATTGAGTTATTTTACTTTTGTTGCTTGATTAACATGACTTTGACGATAGCAACTAAATTAGGCTGCGGTCCCTTTAAACCGAATGCACGCGAATGCAATGTTCCCTACCGTTTACATTCCCGTAATACGTAATCGACTCCGTTTACCTGAATGCTAGTCAAAACGGACAATTTGAAATCATTTTGTGTGTAATTCTCCATTCAAGAGTAATTTACTCGCGCTGTGTGAGACGTGCTATGTGTGTGTGCTTCTGTGTCAGCGCTCAGAAACCGGACTGAACTGAGTTCTCTCTTCAATCTCCAAACTTCTCCATATGCCTGCTCTTCTCTTAATCCGACAATATTGAGATTTTTGAACGTTTTATGAGATGTGCAGCAAGTGTATAGCTTATAAATACAGTTCATGTACACATCTAACCTCCGCACCATGCAGCACATTCGTTCTGAAATAATCTCTTTCCAATCTTTCCTCCATAACATTTTCGCCTCGTTTTTATTAGTTGACGAAAATGTCAATTGTTTTTCTTCATAGTTTTTGTCACTTCAAATGAGTTTTCGTTCGTTATCGTCTCGTTTTCGTCAGTGAAAAAAATTTAGTTGACGAATATTATGACGAAAATTATCCGTCAACGAAATTAACACTGGTCTTGTGTGCATATACATATATATATATATATATATATATATATATACACACACACACACACACACACACACACATTTTTTACTTCATGATTCAAATAAAGACTTATTGCTATTATTTTCCAGTTTGACTGCAAAGAGAATAAATATGATCTCTCTTTCTGTGGGGCTGTAGAAAACACTGGCATAAAGTTTGATGAGGAATTTTTAAGAATCGATATCTAATTAGAAAATGTATATTTTTACCTAGCCTGTCGGTCTATTTATTTACCTTGCTTCATTTGTCTGTTTACAGTTATTTGGTATTCTATAATTCAGGTTTGTTTGTCATAACAGGCAAGAATAGTGAGCTGTTGCCCACCTCCGAGGAAGCTGAAGAACTGGTTCGAGTTCTGCAGGCCATGGGCTCATACCCAGAATCCCTTGCATGCCTGAGCGGAATGCCTGAGCTTGGTCCTGTAGAAGCTGTAGATTGTCGAAGCATGCCTGGGGGAGTGGTGGATCTACTAAGTGGCCGGCTTTCCGCTGAGACTCTGTCCAGCCTGGAGCTGGACCCCAGTTTGCTCACCACCTCCGAAGATGCTTTCCCCCCATCACCTCCATCACCACAACCCCCTCTCACTCCTCCATCCTCTGTGGGGCATCTCACAGACAGCACATACTCACAGAGACAGCCTCATCTCCTAGCGAAGATGGATAACTCCAAAGCAGATCTGAGTGAACTGCCGCTGGGAAAGGACGAGGATATCTCTCACGGCTCCTGGGGCGTTCTCGCCCTCCCCCTCAACGATTCCTCACAATTTCACAGCCTTATTGCCTCGGATGGCCTGCTGATGTCCACAGCCCTCTCAACGCCAATGACCCCAGTGCCCTCGGCTCCCTCTCAGCCCAGTTCGGCCCTCTCCGTTTTGCCTCAGACCGTGCCCATTACTCGCTCCACACCCGCATCCTCGTCTTCGTCGCCAACATCCCAAACCAAGCACCTTCTACCCCCACTGTTTAACCACTGTGGGATTCCAGCAGACTTGCAGCCGCACCACAGTACACCGGCGCCACCTATGGACCAGGCCTGAACTGCAGGCAGAACCAATTTGCTACTCACAGTGTTCAGGGAACATGTTGCAGGTGATTTCCCATAACCCCTCCTCCAAACGTCAGGGTCATTCTGTATGTCTTCTCAGTCCTCTGCATCTTTTTCCCTCACCAAGAAAGAACATCAAGCAATAAATTTCCTTGTCTGCTCAAAATAGTTGCTTTTTTCGAAAAGCAAACATAGATGGATTTTAGCCATTAATATCACTTGTATCCTTAAATGCATATTTAATATATTTATAGAGTAGCAGTCTGCACAACTAGTTTTATCGAGTGAAAATGTGTGGTAACTGGTGAAAATGTGGTTCTTGTTTAGAGGTAATGGTCAAGTTTGTCAGTGGCAAACACAAGGGGAAAGGTGTCATGGATGTATCACTATTTTGTCCCATGTGATGATTAAAAAGCATATTGTTTTGGCAGATGGTGTTTATGTGCTTTTAGTAGCCGTCAAACTATGGGGTCTTGCTCTAAGTGTAAGTGCCTGCCATAAAAGCTGTGTACCACCTTTATAATCAGTGTATTGCAAATCACCAAAATACACATTGCATTGTCACTGGGTAAAAATCTGTAAATGCGCAAATTTTCACTTTTAGAAACCTGAAAAGTGGCATTTACTCCCGGTTATCGACAAGTAATTACCTTCTCACGTTACCGTAAAGTTACTGAGGGTGTTATACTTCGATTCTGAGTGTTCGATGTGCTCCTGTGTTAAGGCCTTTAGCTGAAGTGATAGCAGTTGTGGGAAATAAATGGTGTAAAGCTATAGTCGGTTATCTTGTTATGGCTTTTAAAGAGAGTAGTTATGATGCCTTTACCCTCATGTCATGCCGAGTCTACATTTGCATCTCTCCATTTCTCTTCTTTGCAGATGCTTTCTTACCAAAGTGGCTTGACAAGAAAGCCTCTTTTTATGTCCACATCAGAAAATCTCTATATATCAGTATATCTAACTGGCCAATATAATGAAATTGTGTTTGGACAGTTGAGCTTTTAAAGAGAACAGTGACGCATAACCTTAATTCGATAACTTTATCAAATGGATAATGATATAAAATTGTGGTTTGGTAGACTTGCCGTTGTACCAGATAATGCTGCTTTTACCAACAACAGGCATACTGACAGATATCCTTGCACACCGAGGGTCGTCTCATATACTTTTTATACTTATTCACTGAATGTATCAAGTCAACAAAAAAGTTTATTATAACCTATTAAAATGTTATGGTCCTCTTCTTTGTTCAAGGTATTTTTATGTATTGACATGTTTACTTTTGTTACTTAAGTGCTTGGATGTGGGCGTGTGTGTAGACAATGTGTAAGAGAAATTCTATTTGTTTTATTTGAAAATGTGTGAATTAAAACTGCTATGACCACGAATTTGTGTGCACTCGTTATTTCAGTGTGCTTTCAACAGCAATTTGCAAGTTTTGTGTTGCGAAGGAGACACTGATAGCACTACAAGACTGCAATAGCTGTAAATGTAAAACTAAAAACATGATTCATAACGTTAAGGGTCGGCAAAAATATTACAATGGCAAATCAGTGGCCTGTTCCATAAAACATGTTTATCAAATAAGCCAGGCTTATTTCAGTTAGTCTGACTTATTTTGTAACAAATCTACTGATATTAAGCCTGACTAACCTTGTTAGCCCCCCAAAAACCATTAAATTGTAATGTAACAACTGATTTAACACCGGACTTCTACCTTGTGAACGAGAATATTACATGTAAAAAAAAAAACGGCAGAGGGCGCCAAAGGAATTCTAATGTGATTTTGAAGTGAGAGCGATTCATTCCAGTGACTCGAATCTTTTGCATGCGTTAACCATAAAGATTTGTTTGTTCAGTGCAGATATTATTACATCGTAATATCAAATACTATATGTCTTTTTGTCTGTTTAATGATTTCCTCAATAAACTCCTTGCTCAGTTTTGTCCTCATTCTCGTTTATAGAACACCGAGTTCAATGGTCAAAGTAATGAAATGCAAATCGAAAGCTCGTTCATCTTGAAGTGTAAAGGCGAGCTTTTTAATGTAGCCGCAGACTTATTAGTGATGAATGTCATATGTTATATCCATTTTTAAGTAATAATGGCCTGTTTCGAATCAGAAATAATTGCCGGGATCGCGAATGATTCAATCAAATCGATTCATTAAATCGATTCAGTTGATTCACGCGAGTATTTTCTACCAGGTTTTTCATGCATAACAAGAAAAAAATAGACTACATAATCATAAAAGTATATTAAAAGTATACATGTGTGTTGTTGACCAACAGGGAGGCGGTAGGCTGAAAACACAGAAGGATTCGTACTCGTTCACGAACGAAACTCTGCTCGTGCAAATTGGAGTGAAACGCACGATTCTGTCTGAGGCAACAGAGAGTAAAACGCGCTCGAAATTAGCCAGCACGTGTAACCTGAAACAAGCGTTTAAGGATGACGACGATACTGCTCATAATGACAGAGCTGATGCAAATCTATTTTCCTTCATCGCACCACTAAGAGGGGCGCGAGGATGCTCCTCCGCGCGAGCCCGGGGCTCTGGCGTTACCTAGCAACGGCTCCCATACTGTACTCCCGCTCCAAGTGCCTGGCTGCCTTCAACTCTGGCGCTGTTTCTATTTCTGTTGTAGCGTTGCAGTCGCCGTCTGCTAAAACATTCATAGCACAGTCCTCTTAGCATGTGGCTTGTGCGGTAATGTTTCAGTTTGAAGCCCTACCCTACCCAACGCGCCGCAGAGTGATACTGACAAATGGCGCGTCAACTGATGGGTGACAGACCAGTTAATCACGGGCTGCCGTCTCCAGGGACGGGCTGATTGAGTCTGATGTAATGGATGTTATTATGGCCAGTGACATGACAACTGCGACCTCGTGAACGGACGTCTTTCCCACATAACAATTGTTAAAGCAGGTGGCGAAAATGTGATTTCTCTCGCGCTTTTGGTACGGCGAACGAGCAGAGCCAAAGAGGGAGGGACAGGATCGAGAGACTGGCAGAATGAAATGGCAGTTGCATAAACTGTCACAGTGATGAGATCTTATCATTATGGCTCCAGATACGCCAGGGCTGCCGTTAGGCCGTGACAAGGTTTAACGCCCACATGATTCCACATGAACAGCCTCTACAAGCGCAATCGTGTGTAAGTATCAAAGTGGCCTGGTGCACAATGGTGCATTGCGCTTATCTTTTAGCTTCAAGGCCTCTTGACCCGCAGGCAGCGAGGTAAACTTTAAGCGAACATATTTCACAATGCCTCAAATATTGGGTCGTCCTTTACACCCACACGGTTCTTTCAGTCCAATAACCAAATGCTTTTTTAGCTGTTCATCAGCCTCTTCGTTTCTGTTGTTATAGCTTAGGTGTGGGCTCACGTCTTGTGAGCTGCTAATAGTTTGATTAGACCAAAACCGAGAACTGTAACCTTTCTAATTCAAAGCCATGAATGTACCTGTCATGATTCAAACCTGTATGACATTTTTCTTATGTTTAAGATAAAAGAAGATCTTTTGAAAAATGTTGGTAACCACACAGTTTTGGTCGGCCTACCCACTAAATAGCATTAAGCGATAAGGACAAAAAGATATAAGTAAAGTTGTTAAGAACTAATACTTGGTTGCCAGCGTTACAGACATTTTTTCTAAAACTATTGCCATGTTATGGATCACTGCAAATTGTGTCTATATGAATAATGTCAACATTATTTTGTGTATTTAGAGGAGCTATTGATCTATTTACAGCTTGGATCTAATTGCGAAAACAATTGATTTTTTTACTCTGACATAAATTGAGGGTTGACTCCCAAGGTTAGCATTCTGCAGAAGATTTATTCCATAATATTTAACTAATTTGCTGTCAAAATAAATCTCATTTACAGATCAATTTCTGACCAGTCGCCCTAGTCAGTTCACTCAGTGTAGTCCCATCTTAACTAAACCGCATCTTCATGTTCATGGCGTAAAAGATGTCAGGTTCTTTGTCATTGTTTTTATAGTTTCACTAGTAATTTTACTAAAAATAATAAAGGAAGACTTTAAAAAAAATCAGAAAAGTGAGATTTCCCAGTGGTGTTATTGAAAAAAACATTTCGGGTTCCTCAAGTACCAATCGGTGAACAGTTCTTAAAAGAAGAATATGTTGTGTGAAGAATACTGTTGTAGTCTAAATAGTATTTTCCACTATAAAGAACCATTTAGGGGATGGAAAGTTTCCATAGATTTCCACACCAGTCGTTAATTACTCACCCTCATGTCATTCCAAACCCCTAAGTTCATAGAAAACAAAATAAGATGTTTTTTAAGTCCCTGTTTTTTTTGACCCATAGACAGCAACGCAACTTCCACATTCAAGGCCCAGAGAGGTCTTCTGTAAAATAGTTCTTGTGACACCAATGGTTCAACCTTCATTTTATAAAGCTACGAGGATACTTTTTTGTGCACAACAAAAGCCTTCATGAACAAACTCTTTTTTTACATGTTTATTAACTTCTGTAATTGTATCAATGTCAGTTTTTGTTTTCGTAGTGACATTGCTTTCAAAAAGTCACTTAAAGGGATAGTTCACCCAAAAATTAAAATTTGATGTTTATTTGCTTACCCCCAGGGCATCCAAGATGTAGGTGACTTTTTTAACCGTGGCAGTCTGGTAGTCATTTAATGGAAGTGGATGGGCACCAAACTTTTAAAAAAAAAAACATTCACAGACAAAACCAAATTACACCCCGTGGCTCGTGACGATACATTGATGTCTTAAGACACGAAACAATCGTTTTTTGTGAGAAACCGTCTCTGGCTCGTGCTCAGCATGAGGCGCGTTCCCTGTGTACGTGCTTTGGCGTAGGATAGTATCCTACGCCAAAGCACGAGCCGAGACGGTTTGGACATGGTTGTCTATCAGAGGTAAAAAAAATTGTATAAATATTGTTCAGTTTCTCACACAAAATGATCGTTTTGTGTCTTAAGACATCAATGTATCATCACGAGCCACAGGGTGTAATTTGGTTTTGTCTGTGAATGTTTTTTTTACTTTGAAACGTTTGGTGCCCATCCACTTCCATTAAATGACTACCAGACTGTCACGGTTAAAGTTAAAACTCTTCGTTTGTGTTCTGCTGAGGAAACAAAGTCACCTACATCTTGGATGCCCTGGGGGTAAGCAAATAAACATAAAATTTTCATTTTTGGGTGAACTATCCCTTAAAAAGTTCTCTGATACTTCATCTGTCACACAGAGAATTTAATTTTTGCTCAAGATTAAAGAAATAATCATCTTTATTGATTCCACACCCTGGCAGCACTAGATCTGTTAGCTGTGTACTCTCTTCAGTTTTTTATTATTATTGAATATTCTCTTTAAAAAGGCATGTCTGTATATCTAATCATCCCCTTTCTGTACTTCTACAGAACAATGAAATGATAAATGGAGTGGATGATCTACCACAAACTGTCTGAAGTGCATCACCCGGATACAGCAAGCTGGTAAATGGCACACTTCCTCTGTAACGCACCTCAGAACAGACAGTCCCTGCAGGGAACATCCACACGAATAGAGCGTTCTGTTCTTACTACTAGATGCTGCCCTCACATCCATCCATCCATCCAACCCTTAAGCCATTATTTATCTGTCGAAAATGCCATTCTGTGCCAACCTCAAGAGTTACACAAGGAAAGTGGTCCTGGACAGGACCCCTTTTGCCCTGTGTAAATTAAGTTGCTATTGAACCGGGAAGATTAAAGACGCATGCAAACCAGTAAACAACAGTTGTCCCAGACGACTGTAGAATCGTACCACCTTCAACACAGCAAAGATTCGATCGGGAGGGTTTTAACCAAGAATGTGCCTTTATTTATCTATAATTAATGAGTAAGGGTCTTTCTCCATCTACTCCATCATCAAAGCGGCTCATTTTCAATGAGAGTGATTTAATTTTCGCCATCGGAGAGCAGAAACAATTTAGGAACTCATTAATGGTTATTTGAAAGTACATTAACTTAGCTAATCTCATATAGGATGGGATTAGATCACTAAGTATGGAACTGATGAAATGAAATAAGGAGCGTTTGACATCAGGCTGCAGGGGAAAATAAATTAAAAGGGACGGGAGGTTCTGAGAGCTCTCTGAAGAGATGAGCAGGTCATAGCAATAATGCTCTTTAAGCAGAGCAGGTTGACCTTCACAAACCCCTTCTTTTCATCTGAATCTGACATTTAGTGACAAGATAATATTCTCTCTGAATTTCGCCAGCTCCCTTTCAAACACACGCGTTTTTATAATTAGCTTCCTGCAGATAGAAGTTCAGGATATTGGTCCCCTGTGGAGAGGTAATGTGTTAATCTTTCTTAGGGAAGTCGTATCGAGGGATTCATTTAACGGTGTACTGCGCGGAGCCCCTGCAGCTTGTATATCTAACGTAGCTCTCACGCATTGTTTCTTTCACACTTCACACCCCCCTTTTATTTTGTTCTGAAAGGCGCAGCAAATAAATGTCGGTATTAGATGCAAGCTGACTTTTGCAGTTTGCTACGTTTTGCATAGCCACTGGGGTACATGGAAAGGACAAACCTGCCCAATTGTTACATGAAAAGCTTTATTATTCAACTTAAGCGTAATAAATAATAAATCATTATAAATAAATGAAAGCTCACGTGACCTTTTACTAGGCAGACGTCGGTGTTTACTTTTTCTTTTGTGGCACTTGCCTGTTACATTAAATTTGAATGAGAAGTCGTTTTTTTCAAATTCAGTTAGCATGTGGTAAAGTTTTCTGTTATTACACACCACAATGATGAATAAAAAGCAGGCAAACCTTTTCTTTTCTAAATTTAGTTTTCCCTGTGCAGAAAATGAATGTTCTTTTATTGAAATAGAATAGAATTCTCAGGGCATTTGAAGCAGCATTTGGGCAGCAAGCTGCCAGTCATCCTCAGAGCTGGGTCAAACCGGATCACACTGCTTTTTTTGTGGGGAAGACCTCTGCCAATACCAATGAGCTTATATGCGTCGAACATGGGCAAGACCACCCATAGCTTTGATTCATTTCGGACTTATTTTTGCGATGATGGATCAGGTGGAGGTTTATCCTTCAGTAGTTTCTTTTTATAACAGACTTGTTACATGTCACAACACATTTATTACAGTATTATAAACCACTCTAACTGCCATTCTAATACTCGCCAGAAGTAGAACAGAATGTATTGAGAGAAACACAATAAGAAAACTGGAAAACCATTAAACGCTAACATAACATAAGATTTTTCCAGTCAGAAGTTCCACTGCAATTTAGAATCTTATTGCTTCGTTTTTCAAACACAAGAGTTAAACAAAGCCATAACAATGTTGACAAGGTCTTATCTATGAAGAATATTAAAACAAATATACACATCCATTGTGCTATTTCTTGTCTTAGACGGGTATCCACCCCCACTTTATCTATTGTACCCATTGCAATACTCAAGTCATTCAGGTCAAGTTTAAACTTCTAAATGGAGAACAGCAGGAAACAATCATTGACAAAAACATCATATATAAAGTCAAAGCCAAATGTGAAATACTGTGAGAAAAAACCTATTCTGCCACAGATAGCTCATAAAAGCTTTCAAAATCCAACCTTTTAAAAGCTTTCCAGACTAGTTGTCTACGATGGTTGGTATTTTACATTTGGCTCTTTATATTTAAGGCTTATTCTTTGACGTGAGATAATCTGGCTTGATTATGAAATGATAGATCATGCAATAGATTAGAAAAACCAGAACAAAACCTGAGTCGGTTCATCCCAAAAATGTGTTACATTTCCATAAATGCACAGCGCCCAGTTCTTGAAGTCTAAAGACCACAGTAACTAATCTCATTGTGTTATTGTGTACCGCAATAACCGATCCTTACTCAGGTTTGGCTTCTTTAGAAACATTAGTTACCATAGATTATCAGTGAACACTGACATTGCATTCTGTTATAATTAGATTGATATTCTATTGTAAGATATACATAATATAGGCAAGCCCTCGAAACAATTTTGGCTATTAGGCTAATATAAAATACTGAATAGTCGTTAAATAGTGTTGAGTGTTGTTATATTATCTGCAATTAGATGTTGAAAATGAATTCTCCTTTCATGCTGTTTGTGGTAAAAACATGCCAGATTGTGCAGAGGATTAGCATTAATCTAATATTTTATCCATATATAAATTGCTATAAGTATAGATTGTCCCTTTTACTTCATTTCAATTTCAGAAGAGGTAAATGGGCAAAACGTGTATACATATAGAAGTCCGTTCACTTCAAGCTCAAGCCCGTGAACCTCTCTGAATTCATTTTTCTCAGTTTGGGTGGCAGATGACCATCCATTCGTCCTCCGATTCCGACTCCACCCACCCCTACCCCTCCAGCCAACCTTTGCAGTTTCGGCGGCAGATCTGTCACCGATTGGCTGATAGATTCACCCCCGCCCACTAAGCCCAGCTTGGGAGCCAGTCTGTCCTCATTGTAGCTCAGCACACCACTGATTGGCTGAAGCCTCTCTTCTGCCACGCCCGGAGCCGAACTGATTCGCTGGAGTTTGACGGGCAGGTCCCCCAGGTTGTAGGTGATCTCCGAACTCATGCGCAGAAGCTTGCGGGGCATTCCGTCCCGGATGGGGGCCTCCCGTCCCGTAAGCTTCTGAAGTTTGGCAGGCAGTTTAGTGGTTGGCATGGGGGTTGCTATATTAATGGAGGCAGTTTCTGCATCGCTCTGAAGTTCCAGGCCTTCGAGAGTGCCGCTGCCCTCCGTCACCCCACCTGCGCTCTGGCACAGAGACGGCGCCGTCAGAGGCGAGGACAGGAGCAAACTCTCCTCTTGTTCTTTAACGCTGTGAGGAGGTGTGGGAACCTCAAATGTGCCATGAAACTGCGAATAGTCGACCTTGAAGAATCCCTCCTCCAGAGATATTACCGGGAAGAATCGGTGACCCCACAAAACCTCATCC
Source organism: Enteromius paludinosus (assembly GCA_032361165.1). NCBI lineage: Eukaryota > Metazoa > Chordata > Actinopteri > Cypriniformes > Cyprinidae > Enteromius > Enteromius paludinosus. The sequence goes on from JAUMHQ010000058.1 coordinate 4,927,077, forward strand.
TCCGTGTACGAAGTACGAGCCTGGCATGTCATACCTAGGATAATACAAGAAACAAATTAATTTAATGAATGAAACAAAGTGCGAGCGAAGGCAACGGTGCAGCTCATTAATAAGAATCTACATCAAGTTCTGTGCAACAACAAATCTGTTTCAGAGGAGTGTACTGTGCAACAATGGTTGGGTGACTAAAACTAATAGATGCATTACTGACAGTGTGTGCGTACACACACACACACACACACACAGGCGCATTTACTGTTGAGCAACACCCACGGGAACGTCTGTTCACGGTCCATTTGGTTGCATGAAAACAAGAGCTTTATCTGTGGGAAATTCATTAGATCTGTGTATCACCCACACCAGCGAACATCCCTCCTTAATTAAAGCGTGCAAAGCCTTCACTATAAAGAGCTCATTTTATGAACCCCCTAACAAGCGAACGGATTTGCAACATGCCGTTCTACATCAGTCAATAGCAAGGAATCTAAGATAAGACAATCACCGACTGAAAAGCAAGAGAACCCTTGATGACACAAAACTGGTGCATTTTTCTTGCGTCTGCTCATCTCCATGTCTCCATGTAGGAGTGTGTTTTTTTGTCTACCTCTGTGCCTCAGTGCAGTAGAGGCCAGAGGAGATGAGATTTGAGATGTTTGCAGGAGAGATGCTGTTGAGGACTTTGTTCTATACAGGGATTTGAGCAGCTGGATGAAGGTGCTTAGAAAGCGTTGGGACCGCCGTGTCGTTCTCCTGACAGAAGGAAGCAGATGTGGTCTGAAAAAAGACGGTTGCCGAGTGCACATAATAATAAACCTCAGACCTAAATATAAAAACCCAGCAAGACAAAACATACATTATACATTTTTGAGACTCAAGATCTTTCTTTTTTTTCTCACGTCGCCGCCTACGACCATCGCACACCTACACACTCTCACATACACAAACACAGGCACGGTTATCCTCCCTTACTACAGGGAAAAAAAAAATCCCTGCTTTCTGAGCTGACAAATCCTGGGCTTAGCAGTATAACATAATATTATTCATCTTATGAAATATTTAACAGGCTTTCTGCTGTTTGCTGGGAGAGGGGAAGGTAAGGTCTCTGCCGGAGTTGAAATCCGGTCTGGCTCGCTAGAATTTCAGCTTACATAATCATTCCATATTCTTCCATTATGACAAATTTCATTTCTGCGTTTGGGAGGAACGTTCGCGCACATTAGCTTCCACCAGAGAGGAAAAAAAAAAGAAAAAATACGGTACCGCTACACTCCAACATCTGACAGTTATGAGAACAATTTATATTTCCAAGAGGGATAATCTGTTTCTATGGTGACCGTCATCAAGTGTTCGGTTCCATTGCCACAGAGGTGCTCTGCCTGACCTGTTTCTGTCATCTATGTCTTTCTCTCTTTCACTCGCTCCCTCTCTGTCATTTTCCCCTACTCGCTCCGCATTCCTTCCTGTCCATTTTAGTGTCTCTTCCTAACACACCTATAGCACTAACCATCATTATCATCACGACTCTCTCGACCCCTATCTCACACTCTGCCTTTCTCTCTCTTGTTGTCTCTCTCTCTGTGGTGTGAGATAACAGTAAACTCTACTATCGGGCTGCTCTGAACGGTAATTGACCATGCAGCTGGGCCCAATTCTCTCCTGTATCTCGCTGACACACAGTGTGTGGTCCTGAGGGGATGAAGCAGTGCCTCCCTTTTGATTTGCCGAGGCCTCTTGGGACAGTTGTGCCGAGCTGCCCTGTTTACTCGCACTGCTGAAAGCACAAGAAATAAAACTGGAATTCTCAAACCACAGGCCGAGAACTAAAAATAAAAAGTCAATGAATAATGCCAATACATTTTTCCTCCAAGCATAAATGATTAATATTCAGTGCTACTCAGTATGTACTAAAGACAACTGAATCTATTTGACAGTGTATTTTATAGTATTTAATAATCAGTTTTTATTTTTAGATTATTCGTTTTCATTTTAATTTAAGTTAACGTTTTGATTCATTTATTATGTGTTTTTGTAATTTGTATTAGTTTTTTTTCCCCAATATGTCTTGATTGCACTTTATTTTACAGTATGTGTACTTACATGTACCTACAGTGTACTTACCCAAGACATACTGGTAATTTATGGTGACTACATGGGTTAGGTTATTTAGATTAAGTGATACCTTTGTCTTTTGGTTTTAGTTATTTTAGTACATAAAGATAAAATAAATGAAACTAAATAATTAGCTGAAATAAAGGTGTTTTTTTTTTTTATATTCTTGATTTGTATCAATTGGTCAATTGCTTTAGAAACATACTCTTCACAAATTGGCACTCCTGCAACAAGCATACTTATAATTAAATAAAATCGCAAAGTCAAGATAAAAAAATTAATGACTTGTTGCGAATTCTTGATACTAAGTATGTAACCACTAAAACAATTAGTGAATCAAAAATATTGAAACACTTGATAGAAATACTTAAACATTTTTTTGGTGAAATGTGTTGTGACCTTGTATCAAGCATAGTTTTACAGTCTTAATTCACCATGTTATTATCAGCGTTTCTGCATAACATAATGTTGATAACGAGGTTTGATGTCTAATGATAAAATATGCATCTCAAATTAATTTTATTTTAAATACAAAAAAATATATATGTCAAGGTTATTACATCTTCTGAAGATGCAAACTACAAAGAGTTAAAAGACAAACTATAATTTAAAATTGCTTAATATTCAAATCCATTAATATTTCTAATGGCTACATTTATGTTAAAGTAATTTTTATTAACACATTCTGTTTTTTGCTCAGTGTCAGGAATATTTTTTTGCTAAATATACGAGACGCATTTTTGCGGTGTAATGTGAAAAGCTGTAAATAATTTGACAGATGTGAATGCTGGCACAGCTGTCATGTCTATCTCTGAGGGCAATGGATGGCTATGGGCTGTTCCTTTGAGACTCCTTGGCCTTGAAGTCGCTGCCACTCTGCTTGAAGGAAATTAATGTATTAATGTCTAAATCTTCTTCCTGCCACATTGTGAGAATCATGTAGAGAAGACTGGGATTAGGAACACACACACCTTACATTTTCAGCTAAAGAAAAAGCTATTTCCACAGTGATTGTCCAGGAAGAAAGATACAGCTCGCTGAGCATACCTTTAGTGACAGCATGCTCTAATAACAGTGCCGGGGTACAAAAATGTGTAAAAAAAATTGTACCTTTAGGTCTATAACAGCTTGCCGTTGAGGGAGTATGCTCGAAGGCACTTCTTTGTACCTTTTATTCCTAAAAGGTTCATTGTAGTAACGTAATCGCACATTTTACTACTCAAATGCAGCTTTTAGGGGTGGATAACTTACAAGGTTGTCCTTTTAAGGGTACTGCATCAGTGACAATTTTTCTGACAGTGTGGGTCGTTATCGCTGCCATTTAAAAGCCTGTAACTGTCTATTTAATAGCTCTTCAGCTAAATTTTACAAGTATAACGTCAAAAATATATAAAAAGTAACACCATTCTGACTATCAAGCCATTGTTTTGCCAGCAGATTTATGTTGTGTCCTATTACAGAAATGCAGCTATTACCATAATTGTGAAATGTTGCAATTTAAAAAAATTTCCCAAATAAACGTAATAACTTTCAGGCCATTGAAAGGGTACATTATTTTGTTTCTTCATCAAAACAGATTTGGAGAAATGTAGCCATCATTTGTGCACCAATGGAGACTCTGCAGTGAATGGGTGCCGTCTGAAAGAGAGTCCAAAGAGCTGATAAAACCATTACAATTCCGCACAGGTAATCCATCAATTTATCAATTCTTACCTTCTGAAGTGAAAAGCTGTGTGTTTGTAAAAAACAAATCAATCAAACTTTAACTGGGGGGGGGGGGACTTCTTGCAAAATCAATCCATATTTCTTTAAACATGTTTACACTTAGTGGCCAATCTGTGCATATTTCTGACAGTATTATTTCACTGAAGGAAGCGATATTATGAATAGAGCAGATTTGCACATCAAAAGACGTTAATTCATTCATTCTGACGGCACCTATTCACTAAAGTGGATCTATTAGTGAGCAAGTGATGTAATGCAAAATGTTTTAGATAAAGGAACAAATTCATCAATTTATTAAACCAACATGCAAAAACAATTATCTTTCTAAGATGTAGCCATTGTGACAACTAGCCCCGGTATCCGCTATGTGAAATATGAGCTTTCATATACAGAGATGTGTCCAAATAAAAGATTTTAATCCTGAAGATTAGAACCGAAGGACACAAAAACACTCACACACACATGCAGAACGTACTTAGTGCTGTATTCCCACATGCACATGTCATAAACCTAGCCATAATTACAGGACATAATTAAAAATGTCTAATGAATTATTTGATAAGTAGTAATTAGTATTTGATTTATGAGGCTGATAAACACAAGTTTCGTCTCCATACTTCAAACAGCCGGTGAGACTTTACTGTATGGAGACCGCTTAAGAAGGGGCCGATTTAGTTGCTATGGAAACTGATTCACAATGGGGAGAACAGAGTGCTGACTAACTGTACATAATTCTGCTTTTTCTTTTCTTTTCTTTTTTTACCCACAAATCCCTTCACTTTCTGTAGGCGGAATATTCAGATGTGCCATCAATACAGAAGACCGGACGGCATATATGATTTTCTTGATTATGTTAATCAAATCAAACCATGGAAGCACGCGATTCTGAATCTAATTAAATGTGTACATATACAACATGTGTGCTGCAGAGATTTTCCGCTGTAGCTTGTTCGAAAGGCGTTTCTTGCTGTGCTGTCTAGTATATGTATGGATCGATGTGTTTGACGCTGCAGGCAGAGAAAGTAAAGGTGAGCTCGGATTTGATTGACAGGTGGCTTAATCTCTAAGCATGCCAGACTACGGAACCATAAGGCAGAGAGGAAAAAGACTAACTTTGTATATCATCTCTTACATAACACGTCTCTCTCTCTCGCGCGCGCGCACATTTTCCATCTTTGCTGCAGTAGACACCACCATTCATTCTTTTATATTATAAAAAGCCGATTTGCACCAGCAAACTTGCTTCTGCAGACTGACTCTCTCTCACACACACGCACACACACACACACACACTGAACCTCACATCTGTAGCACATCACCCAAACACCTTCACCCTGTGCACATGGTGTACTATTGCACAAAAAAATCCCTGACACATAAGCAAAACATAAAAAATAGGGATTTGGAAACTACACTGCATACACTGGTTTGTAAATAATGTGTTTGATTTAGAAGAAATGTGTGATGTTTTTTTTTTTTCTATTTCTCAAAAACATTTCAGAAACACATATTAAAAGATGTATAGTGTGAAAATGTGCTGTAAACGTGAAGTGAATCTAATTTCTGTCAACTGTCTGACATCTTAACATATTTGCTGCTTTGTCTGTGTGTGTGTGTTATTAAGACTCACCGGTGGTCTCCACAATCCCCTCTAGGATAACCACAATCTCAAATTGCTCTGTTTGCATGGACCTGAGCGAGAGGTCGTAGAATGGGCTCTTGGAGTCGATCACATGGCAGATCGTCAGAGGGGACACTAAGAAAAGCTGGTCGGCTCCGGTGCTGAAACCGACGTCCAGCTCAAGTTGATCCAGAGGCAAAAACTCGCCTTCAGGAGTCTGGCGGGACTGCAGGGAAAGGTAGAAAATGAGAACTACTTAGGACAAGACAGGGAGATGATGGAGTGTTAGCAAGAGACTGGGTCTAATGCACCTAGAGTGATTCAAGAAGAACTGTTGCATCCAAGTCGCATAAAGCGGATCGATAGCCTACATTGTCCACTGTAGGTGAACAAATCAAATTACAGTTCTTTCTCATTCGTCTCGGCTTGAGGTTATGCTTATTAGGTTAAAGAATGAACCTTAGCTTGAACCCTTCAAATATTCAGTGACATGCATTATTAATAAATTCACACGTTTAGATTGAAATTCATTGATGCATATTTCTGCCCTGCACATATATGTTCCCTATCTCTCTCTCTCTCTTTTTAATTGGTTCCAGTCGCATACTCACTTTGAGTAGTTTGCAGCGTATTTGTGCGGAGACCATATGGCTGTTCCGCAGGTTCCCCACTCGGAACATCAGGGTCAGTTTGCCGTCACGCATCGAAATAGCTGCGTGCTCGCTGAACATCAGCGTCTCCGCGCGTTTCTTCGGCTGGGACATCTTAATAAACATGCAGCCGATCAGAAAAGCATCCACTATAGAGCCTAGGATGGACTGGAAGAGGAAGAGAATGATGCCTTCCGGACACTTGTCTGTAATGTAGCGGTAACCGTATCCGATAGTGGCCTCGGTTTCGATGAAGAACAGAAAAGCTGAGGGAAAGTTGTACACGTTGGCCACGCACGGTGTGTACTTGTCATCGTGGGCCTGGTTCAGGTCTCCGCGTATAAAGGCAATGACCCACCACATAGAAGCCATGAAGAGCCACGCCACCGTGTAGGTAAGGATGAAGATGAATAGATTCCAGCGCCATTTGAGGTCCACGAGCGTGGTGAACAGGTCCGACAGGTACCGGCTGGTTTCTCCTCCCAGGTTCCCGTGCTGGACGTTACAGCGGCCGTTCTTGTCCACAAAGCGCTGACGTTTCCTTTTCTTCTCGGGGGCTGCCTGGTTGAACCCGCCGCCGCTGGACGAAGTGGTCACCACTTGATAATCATCCCCAAATTTTTTCCGCAACGCTGACATCCTTCACGGTTAAAGTTGTCTCAGATATAGGCTGCGAGAATGCTTGGCGTGCTTGTTCCTCACAAACTGTTCTCGGTTTTCTTCACACTTCAGATGCACCAGTCTCCCGCATCCCTGGGCGGATGATTCCAAAAAAAGTTATTTTTAGGGCTTACCGCAGGAGTTTGTCAATAGCAATGGAGCGATGCAGGTCTCCTTGTCTACTCCAAATCCGCATATCTAAAAAAGACTCTCACTCAGCCGAGGCTGTGAAATGTGGAGAAAAATGGATGCGAGTAATTTGTAATCTCAGATTGGCTTGGCGCAGTCTAGCACTTGTGCGTTGGCACCCTCCTCCCCCTCCACCTTCATCCACTCCTCCTGTTTCCCCAGGTGTATCGCGCCAATTTGATAAGATGGTAGTTGGTAGACGCCCTAAGGTTCCTGTCCAAGTTTTACCTCACCGCCTCTGCTGTTCCTCGCAGCTGGCAAGCTTTGTTATCTGATTCTGTTCGTCTTCTCACTGTTCTCGGTTCCTGCGCACTGCGCGCCTCTTGCTCTCCAACTCCATCTCCAGCCCCGACAAATAAGAGAAACTTCTCCGAGAGGGTGGTGGAGACGGGAGGTGGGGGAGGGATGAACACGTGTTCTTGTGTTGGGTACATCTTTTTTGCTGCGCTTGTAATATGCTTTTCTGAATAGTGCTGCATATAACGCGCATCTCCGCGAGAGCTTTGTTTACAGCCGATATGCCGGATGCAAATTAAGATAGGGGTTGGGGCTTGTCTGACCCCAGGCTGCCTTATTCATTAATGTCCCCGATGAAACTCAAAATATAAAGTTAAATATCAACTGAATTTTCAGATGTTAGTTATTAGTCGTTCCAATTTGCATTATCATGAGGGAAAAACCCATAGCAACAGTAGCCGTTTGAGTGCTTTTGTACAGTGACAAATTTACATATCACAAAAAAGTGACTTTTTTACATTTGGAAGACCGTTCTGACGTGCTAGAGGTGCCAAAATACATATATTATATTTAATAACAATATATTTAGCAATATGCTTCGTGAAATGGACATAATCTATACAATGTTAATAATAAAGTTTCCAATAGGGGCTTTGGTTACACTTTATTTTAAGGTGTCCTTGTTACAGTGAAATAAAGAACATTTTGTGCAATGGAAAGGTTCTATAATTGTTAGGATTTTTAGAATCTAAAGGAGAAATTGCATACAGAAAATATAACTGCAATCATTCATTCTAGAAAGAAGAGAAAGCAAGAATAACAGTATTAATCTGGGTTTTGAAATTAATTTGAAAACATAAACAGACATGTGCACACTAAATGAGCCGTCAGAGCAGGTAAAGCTGTTCCGTCCATTGCAAAATAGTAATAACCATTTGTTACGGTTTACAGATTGTTTAGCTTTATGGTTATATCTATTTTCTAATAATAAAACAGTTTGAAGTACTCTTTATATTTCAGACAGAAATTTCTGTTAACAGTCCCACCCTGAAGGTCATCTAAAATTTTGCACCAATATACAATTTATCAGAAAATAATTCACGTCCAGCCTTTAATATATTTGGCCCTTTATGTGTCAAAATGATGGATGAAGAAGATACTGGTGATGAATATGCTGTCACATCAGTGTCAGATAGAGCAGAGGGAACAAGCTTTCTTTAACAAAACACATTCTTCATTTGATAAAGCTTCTGAAGCAAACTGTAATGACCAGGGCTTATTTATGACCCAGCCATACATGTCATGTTCTGACACTATCTTAAAGAAAAACCACTCGCTGCACTTCAGTCTGAAACCGTATTTGACATCTGTGTGTCCTTTTCAAACTCTGCGATTTTCCATCTCTTCCCATTTCAAGCCAGCGGGGGGCTGGAAGATAAGGACACAATTAGTATGTTATTTTGGAGTCATGCAAATGACTCTCAGTCTATAATGGACTGACTCTGCTGCTCTGGAAGTGTCAGCACTGTTCTCAATGGAAGAGCTACACTATTATAAATGGGGATGTTTTTTTTTTTACAGGGATGCCATACACTCTTATATAAAAGTTCCAAAAGAGGGTTTTCATAGCAATGCCACTGAAGAACCATTTTGGGTTCTCCAAAGAACCTAGTAGTGAACGTTATTTCACCTTTTTTCACTGTGAAGAACCATTCACATAATGGAAAATTTCAGGGAACCATCATAGCCAATGAAGATCCTTTATGTTAAAGTTATTTTAAGAGTGTAGAACCATTTTGGGTTCGCTAAAGGACATTTTAGTGAACAGTATTTAGAATAACTATTTAATAAAGAACCCTTTCAAACAAAGAAAATATTAGGGAACTATCAAAGCCAGTAAATATCCTTAATATTTAAGAGCCAATTTGGCTTCTCCAAAGAACCTTATTTTTTTTCTTAGAGCGAAGAATATCTAAAAAAAAAAAAAAAAAAGAACCTAATCTAAAAGAACCTTTTGCATAACGGAAAATTTCAGGGAACCATCAAATAAGTTTAATGTTAACACTGTAGAAGAACTATTTTGGGTTCTCCAAAGAACATTTTAGTCAAAAGTAGAATTTTTTTTACTATTCACAATAAATGAAGAACCTTAATAAAGAACCATTTTGGCTTCTCCAAATAACCTTTTGTAGAGTATTTAGAATTACCTTTTTTTCTCTTATTGTGAAGAATACCTAAAAAAATCTAAAGAACCTTTTTCCGCTGTGAAGAACATTTTGCGTAATGGAAAATTCTAGGGAACCCTTAAAGCTTCCATAGAATGCATTGAGAGAATATTTTCAATTGTTCTACATAGAAGGTATGTAGCTTAGGTAAGTGGAAACAATACCCAGAAACGGTTTTACAGGTCCATTTACAACCCTAGAATTTGACCCTAGAATGAAACAGTCTGTTTTTGCCT
>JAUMHQ010000058.1:4943035-4953791 GCA_032361165.1 Enteromius paludinosus
ATATATATATAGTAGACCATGCCTGGTTATGTAATTACAACTGGAGTAGTTACACACACACACACACACTCCTCTCTGTAGGAAGGAGTATTATTTTGGTCACACTTTATTTCAAGGTCCAATTAACTATTACTTTAATTGCTGCTTGTCAGAAGTCAGTTGTTAGGTTTAGGTATTGACTAGTATTAGGGATATAGAAAAAGGTCATACAGAATATGTGCTTTATAAGTTCTAATAAACAGCTTATAAACAGATAATATAGTTAATAGTAAAAATCGGTTACCCTAGTTTCGAATAAACAATCCTTTCTATAAAAAATAGATTGCTTATAGTAATACAGTTCTTTATAGGATAATAGTTAGACGGCAGTAAATGTTATCTGACGTCCTTCCTATTTGTAAAACGGAAGTCTATGTTCATACTGGTCTCTATAGTTTTCGGTTTGTGTCAAAGGGGGCGCAACGTGAACGAATCCCTCTGTAAGCGCCGCTGAACTCTAGTCTCAGGGGATGAGCTCAGCCCTGATTATGCGAGTTCAGAGTCAGACCCCTGTCCTCCACAGACCAGAGCCCCTAATTACCTAAACAGCAGGTCCGAGAAGAACCATCCTCTTTACTGCATGTCGACCCATAAATTCAGTCCAGCTCTCTCCTTGGCTCTTGTGACTTTAGAAGTACCGAAGGAAACTTCAGCCGCTGTTTTGCGCGCACCTGCTCTTCCAGAGGATCCAAGAGAGTAGTTCAAGATGAATTCAACGGGTTTTAACGACACAGGCAACGCTTTGTTTTCTAACAGAAGCAGCGAGAGCTTTCTTTCGTGCTGTAATGTGTCCTCGGTGGTGACGGACAGCGGGCTTGTGTCCGCGGCTCTGGACGAGCGCAGCGTGTTCATCATGCGCTCGGTGCAGATCGCGGTGATGTGCGTGCTGGCGCTCACTGTGGTCTTCGGTATCTTCTTTTTAGGCTGTAACTTGCTCATTAAGTCCGAGGGCATGATCAACTTTCTGGTCACGGACAGAAGACCGTCAAAGGATGTCGAAGCTGTCATCGTGGGATCGTACTAGTGCGTAAAAGTTTCACGGTCAGGTGAGACGCGCGCGCTTCGGTGATGTTGGAAACTGTCCGCATTGCCCTCCAGAAACAGAGATGAAGAAGAAATTGGCACATTTAAGATTCAACCTTTACCGTTTCTACTGAAGGTGAAAGTGTACCTTGAGAACTGGTGACTGCCACGAATATGAAATATAGAAGAGGAAACATCACGACATGGACTGTTTTGCTCACTCTGTGGACCACGAGATGAATGCATATGTGATTAATGCTTGTGGAACAAACTGCTGTTTTTCAGATTTATCCGAGTAATGCATATGAAGTTTAAATGAAGGAATATTTTACACTGCGTGTCAACTAAAGCACTTAAAGCTGGATAATATTGTGCAATATTCAGTGGCAGATGTCTTCGTTGTGCTACACTATGTTCAACTAATTTACTGTCAAATCACATTTAGAAATTTGTATGTGTTGTCCAGCAAAACTGTAATTTGCATGTTTATGTGTGAATTATGGCTATATTCTGTCTCATGGATTCATTACAGTGAGATAAATTTGAAATTGATAAATGGATTTCCCTGTATCACGGTGACCTCACACTTTCCTTTTCTTTCTTTTTTAAATTATATTATATAAAAGGCAAGTACAAAATAACTGAATCCTCATTATTACATTGTTCTATGGTTTTCACAGAAGTAAAGTGTGATTGAGAGTGTGTGTGTAAGTCACTATCAAATGGAAATATGGATTAATAGTTATGTTTCCTAGCCTTTGGCATATAATCATCTCAGCAAAGACTGTTTGCACAAAAGAACAAAATCAGATCAACAGCGGTTCAATGCACCTGTATGGAACAATTGGGTCTAAAGGTCTGAGAGCACTACTAAAAATGCTTCTGATTTCTTTCATTCTCGTAACAATATTTCTATTACAAATTATACTATCAACACAATAAGATACGCAAAAAATATCTTGGTTGAAATAGGATTTTTAACCCTGGATTAGTATTAATTCGGACATGCTTTCTGACTTTTATAGGAACAATTCACACTTCAGAGAACTTGCACGCTGGCAAGACCCCACTGTGCTTTCAAAATAGTTTTTTTAACTTGAGAGAAAAAACACATCCAAAGAACGCGACTAAACAATTTACTGCACTTAAACTAAGATGACATTCAGTTTACTTACAAGGCACACATCTATTAACCAGTACAGATCATTACCTTAACGTTACATGTGCTGAGCAGTGTTTGTATACCTTAGGCATATTTTCACTCTACCACACACATCAGTGCGCCAGACAGCTGTGCAAATGATAAACACCAATGCAAAAAGTGTCATGAAATGGGCCAGTACTTGAGTTTAACTTTCGGAGGTTTTACAGAACGCACAATTTCCAGGGGGCTCTTCAGATGACAAAACTCCTTGTGTCCTTGTCTCCATTTGTGTACTTTAGTTTCAACAGTGTCCACCCGTTTTTCTTTCTTTCTTTTATTTTTTTACAAAATAGCTGGTTGTGAGTTTTCAACATCTACTGAACATTAAGAATGTTATAATTATAACTGAACAATCAATGAACAGACAGCTTGAAATAATAATGGAAATATAAAAATAAAGATGAGTACTATGAGTGACTATAGTTTAACTAAACGAACTACACAAAACATTTTTGAATGTACTAGACATATTTAAGCTTTAACAAATAAAATCAAGATCAATTAAAAAAAACCTTAAAAGGTTGAATGACCATAACCTGAAGTACTGAAATGAACTAAAAATAACTAAATTCAATAAACTAAGGAACAAAAACTACAGAAATACAAAAACTTAACTTTAATAAACTATTTTTAGTTTAGGTTAATATTTGAGTCATTAAAAATACCACTGTTCCAATGGAGCTCTAAATGTGGAACCAGACCAAGGCCAACATCAGATATTTTGATCTCATTCTAGCCAGTATCTAAGCAACACACATTATCTCTGTTTTCATTCAGCTTGTCCAACTCCATATCCAACACAAAGCCAAAACCAGGCAGATTCTAGGCTATTGTTGATTTGTTGAAAAGTGCTACCGCTCTCTCTGTTTGGTTTGGTTTTGTGATGGTGCAGCTCATGACGCAAAGCAAAAGACGACTGAGACGATTGCATCAAAGAAGTCAGGTCTAATGTCATCGCCAGATCAGCGGGTAAAGACAGACAGATGGAAAGCACTAAGCGATGGGGAAAAGGCCAAACACCGAGCTGGCTCATTAAATGCCTTGATGGATTTGCACTCTAAAACGTGCAAGAGCTTCTGCTGGTTTCATTTCTTCCATGGATTTGTCACCTTATACAAAGTTAATACATTTTATCATTACGATATTAAGTAAATATAACGTTCCATGAAGATATTTAGTAAATTTCCTACCATGAACAGACAAAAACTTGATTTTTGATTTTTCAACTTTAAAAGGTGACTTTCTCACACACTCAGATTTTCAAATAGTTGTATCTCAGCCCCAAATACCGCCCCATTCAAATAAACCATGCATCAATGTAAAGTTTATGATGTATAAATGCCAATTTCAATTTCGAAATTGACCCTTATGACTGGTTTTCCGGTCCAGGGTCAGATATGCCAACTCAAATGTGTCAAAGAGTATTGGCCTTCATACATAACCAAATCAACAATAATCTTCAATGACTTACATGTTTGTGATGGCATGGTTGCACTTCCATCAATTCAAGCCCAGGGCTGGAACTTTATTACACCTGTGTGAATTGGAGCTCTGATATTAGTTTATATAATGTATTTGCAATTTGAATTTTTTGTATCAGACCGATTAGAAGTTAATTTTGTCAGACACACAGCGAGCCGTAAAAATAATTTTTATATTCTGCAGAATGATTACATGTCTCGCTGGCATTTCATGAAATCTAGCCTTGGGGGTGACGAATAAAAAGGCATCAGCAAATGCTTTCATATCGACTGCCACTCGAACTCACGTCTGCGCTGTGCATTCTGAACCGCAGCGCCCTTAGGCCTTGACAGGGATCTTTAGAAGCGCTCACCCACAAACTGCAAAACAGACGTTTCTATTAGTTTTTATGTCTTTGCGAATTGCAGCACATTAGGATTTTATGTGGAAGCTTGAAAAAAGGAAAAGCCAGCACACATACGTAGTGCTAGAGTGAAATATTTTTTTATTTATATTGCAAATGTATAGTTTTCTGCATAAATACATACTACAAAATGATTTCTGCTAGCGTTATTTCACACATCATCCCACCTCATGGGTAAGCAATGAATATTCCAGTGTTGTTTTTTTTCCATCCCTGATTATTTAAATGGCAGGAAAACAAGTAAGCAAACCACTCAACCTCCAAATCAGGTGGTTTCAGGACGGGATATTGTTTGTGACAGTTGCACTGCATGATTCAAGGCGAGAGAGACAAGGTTTACTTCAGACAGACCTTCACCTCAGTTGAAACATCATTAAGAGAGACACTTTGTCACCAAGTCATGCAAGACCGGACAAAAAAAAAAAAAAAAAAAACACCCAAAAACAAGGACAGCGTAATAATGCATGCACACAAAAATCGCTTTTACTTTAAAATACCTGAACAATCTAAACGCAACAGGTTTTGAGGTGAATAAACCACTTCTGGAAATGGTAAAATCTCAACAAACTGGAATCAACATCCACTAAAAACAGAGAGGGAATATGTCCTGTAAAGGAAAACAAATTATAGGAGCCTGTTGCCACAGATACAAAAAAAACAAACACACTCACTCATGAAGCGGCAGTGCATTAATACTCTATATATACACTAGACAGATCAGTGCATTAGCGCTAGCAGAAATGAGCCGCTACAGGGCCTGCTAATCTAATGAAGAAGAAAAAAGTAATCATGGCCTAGCAGAGTCTGCATCAAATAATTAAAGTCATAAATTAAATCCACACTTTTACACTCTCTGACCTTCTCCCAGGCTCTCAACAAAGCTTTAACGCGGTCACTCTCCATCAACCCCAAAACAGCTATTGTATTAATGATTTCCCCCATTAAAACGCTCAATAGAGCAGCAACTTCCAGCTTTAATAAAGCAAGACTGCAAAGGGACTGTAGCCAAGCGGAGTTCCTAAAATGCTAATTCAATTTATTGAATAGATTTAAACAGCATCTGTGTGTTGCCACACTGAGAATGAATGACATCAAAAGAGCCAAAAGCAAATTTAATGCACTGCTATTGTAATGGTAAAAAGATGCTTGCACAGGATTTTATAATACAAAGCCTTTTATAAGTAACAAAGAGAACCTGACTTCACTAATGTTATTTTTTCCCCGGAAATGTAGTCCATTACTGAAAAGTCATTGTTCATTGTGTATTGAATTTGTCAAATTAACATATATGAAAAGATGAGAAATCCTTTAAAAAATAAAACATTGTACTTTATTGCTTTCCTTCTTGTTTTTCAGTGTATGAAGGACTAAAAAAATATTGTTTTTTAACTAGTATCCCATTCTCTGTTTGTTTTTGTGCTAAATTAGTATATATTAACATCATTTGACAGCTCCATCTGCCTTTAAAGCAATAGGTCACCCAAAAATGAAGGCACCGCTGAAGCAGCGGATCCAACGGTGAGCAAGTTTCTCTAAATCTGTTCCGATGAAGAACCAAACTCATCTACATACTGGATGACCTGAGGGTGTGTAAATGTTTAGCAAATTGTCATTTTGGGGTGAACTGCTTAAACTTGGAATTGCCTCTTGGTAATTACAAGTCAAATGACAGTCGAGGTGTCCACAGATGTTGAGGCACATCAGGTGAGATACCATATAAGAGTGAGCGCAGCCACTATCCCGTTGAGTATAGCCATACTGTAGCCCATGTGGAAAGAGTGTCCCGTCATTCTTCTGCAAAACCAAAACACAAACACCCAATGCATTAGTTCACAGCGTGACTACAACATCAACAAATCATAATGGATAACATTATTATCCTTGAAATTGTAATTGAAATACAATTAACATACGAATTGCACACTACTTGTGTTTAAAGTCATTCTGAACACAACAAACTCATGCAAAACATGTGAACTTGGAGAAGCATTTATGAAGACAGTATAACATTGACTCAAAATGTCAAACAAGACATCCTCCAACTGGATGAAATCAATCTAAAAAGCCCATCGTATACCTCACAATAGTTTTGTGGCAGACTGTCAAGTGCAAAGACTCTGGAGACTGGCTTTGACATTTGGCAACTGGAGTTTACAACTCTAGTGCACAAATGGGGAAAGTTGGAGTATTCCAGGCGTTTGTTCAGGCTAACTACTTAGGTCTGGACTCAACTTTCAATATAATTAATGAAGCAGTGTACACTGTGATGATGTAATTTACACTATGTCTGTGCCTTGATGATCATAATGGGACAGTTAAGAATTTGCTGAGTATCCACTATAGTGCTTTTCACGATTCTAAAGTAATACGCTTAAAAAAAATCATCTTTAAATTGTTACAATGCTCAGCTACTGCAAAAGGCACGCTGTAAATAAAAACCTTTGATGTACTGCAATCAATACATTTGTAACTGTAACGGCTGTTATAATAATCTAAATGATTTATCTGATTAATTGCTACATGATGGAATACCATTTTTTCATTTATCACTCTCTAGAGGTGTCTAACTCTAATGCAGGAAGTTTAAAAGCAAACGGAACAAACAAAGCTGAGGAGCGTGTATGGAACATAGACAAGAGCATTGATCATATCAGCTGGCCATTACTCTACTCTACTGAGTGCAGAGGCCCATAAAAATCCCATTATGAGGCATCCAGATGTCCCATGTTATCCACTCCCATGAGTTCTCTTTAATGCTTTAGAGTAGCATTTACAGGAGCAAAATCTGCAACAATGTATCAAATTGTTCGTTATGTGTTCCGTTAACCTATTTAAGAATGCATTGTAAGTTCAAACAATAAATACATTGACTTTTAGAATAAGCAATTAGAATTTACATCTAAAATGAGCATGTTTTTAAATTCAGAAGCTTGTGGAGGATTACACCATGTGGCATTTTAAGAAATTGGCACATTTATTTAAAAGGACATTTTGGCAAATGGCGCTCTCATATTTTCTATAGTAACAAACAAACAAACAAACATGCATCATTAAGGTTATCCACTTGCTAAGTCGTAACATATTGAATACTGTTTCCAGCTCAATGCATCCACTCCAGCTGAGAATATTATCATAACAGTCATATATAAGCAATACATATTTATGGCCACAATTAAGCTACGGACAAATGCTCACTACAATCTCCAGGCCCACGGTGTCCTGGCAATTCATAAAAAAATTTATCACTGTCTGGCCAACTAACATTGCATTATGGAGATAAGGGATGGGATCATTATTTTTTGTTACTGTTACACACTGTGACTGTATATTAACACATTTTGTTTGCTTTTATGATCTGCTACAGTGTTTGGAATCGGAAACTGTGGCACACACTGCACTGCGTCAAAATGAACAAGCAGATTTCTGAATTGCATCAGCTAGACTGGACCGTGAAATATTAAAGCTAATTTTTAATGATAAGTCTCAACCAGACATATCACTTGCTTAGATTCGGTTCTATCAGCCAGGAAAGGTTCCTCTATCCCATAGACACAACAGACTTAAATGACACAATTGAGACAGACAGCAGCCTTGACATGGAACATTAGGAAGCCAAGCACTTCCTAACAAATCAATGGGGAAAAACAGTTTGGGAGCTGATTATAATTAAGGCCATCCATTCAGATAATTCACAGATGCGAGATCTAATCAGGGAACGGCACGACTAAAAAAAGCCAAAGCTCCAAAAGAGACTAAACTCATTTCTATTAGCCAGTTAATTCAGCAAATCAATTGTTGTGGCATAAACTCAGTGATCCTCACCTACATCGGCGGCGCTAATGTAAAGCTTATCTGGTTGAGACAGAACCACAAACAACTGACTGTGACCACCATATGCACCCAAAGATTGAAAAGGTTGGGTTTCTATGGAAACAAAGTGATGGGTGCATTATACTAATACGTGTGTGCGTATCTGCAAACAAAAGAGGAAAGCTTCTATTAGCATCCGAGTCATCTGAGGATAAAGCAAGAGGCTAATTGCTAGAGCGCCGCTGCGACATACAGTGAAAACTGACATGGAGAATGCCAATAGGACAGAGTGTGTGTCGACCACCGCCGTTTTGTGCTGGTGAACCGGAGCTATGTAAGCGTGAAGGAACAAGCAGACCTAGTCACAGTTCCGTGGGGGTCAGTCAATACCACCCCATCCGGCTGCTAGCTGGTCGATAGCCTATTTGCGTTTTGAGCCAGCTGTGTAAGTTGGGTTTAGTACAGACATCGTCAAAGCATCGCTGTGTGGTTAGATAACCAACTCACTTTGTGATGGAGTGACCCTGGGATTTATCGCCAAGCCTCCAGACACAATCAATAATGTTCCCTTCAAACAGCCAATCAGAAGCCGGCTTACAGAATCATAAATTGGAGCAAAAGCCTCATTTGCAAACTCAAAGTTAGCAGAGAAGACACGTTTCAACCAGCTTCAAATACGGCTCCCTGTTTTCTTACCATCTGAGAGGTTCAAGGGGTGTGAAGTAATTGGAATCGAAAAACAACTTTAAAGAGCTCCGCTACAAACTTTGTTCCATTATATGTTAGGCTGCGTTATTTTTAGTTCAGTTTTAGGTCACCGTTCAATATTCATTAGAGGATGTTATCATTTGACTGTCCTCTGAAGTCTTCCAAAGCTTAGTTCTCCTCGTGCCTGGATCATTAAATCTAAATTGAGGTAATTTCAAAGTATATTAAATCTGCGAATGGCAACAGCTTGTCACGGCATCCCTCGCTGTACACGTGCCTCCTACCTAGTGTACACAAAGCTCCAGGTAATAAATGTCAGAAGCACTAGGGTCACTGGAAATATAACAGAATTCACAGTCTGATGGGCTAACAGCAATTCATCACACCTTTCAAACACTTCCTCATTTATGCAGTCGGTAAACCACTGAGGGAGTGTGACTAATGCTCTAGATCTGCGCCTACGTTCATTATTTTTCCTCTGTGTCAGTTAGTTTACTTACTTACCATGGAGACAAACAGTTTCTAGGGTTTCACCATCTCCACTGTACACATTACCAAGTTGGCTGTGGCATTCTTTCGGTGGTTAACGCTTCCTGTTAGCAGCTCAGACAAATGTAGCAAAAGGGGACACAGTCACGAAGGTTTGCCATCACCATTAATAGAAATTGGAATTATTCTACAAATGGAAAGTCCATCTATTAAGAGTCCATGCTATCAAAACTTTGATGTTCCAGTTTGCAAAAGAAATCCATATAAATCGGTGTATGAAGAGGCACTTTGGAATCTAAACACCACTTGTATAATGTGCAAGAAGACATCTCACTGGTTCTTCTGGAGGTTCAAACATGCTTGCGTGACACGCAACAACAAACCTCATTGGTTCTTGTGTGTCAGACAAGCATATCGGAGCTTCTGTTTACCATATTTGCTATGTATTGGTCAATGATTAAACATGAATAAATGGCTTAATTAAATCTCATCATCATATAAAGGCTTCAAAAGATTTCAATTAAATCACTTGATTCTTATGAATTACTTTTACCAAGCTTTTTTTTTTTTTTGATTGTAACTTTCTATTGAGAGCCCTAAATTTCTCAGGTTTCTTATTGATTAAGAATGCCATGTGGGTCAGTAAACGACAGAATTTTTAATTTTTGGTGTGAACTAATCCCGACCCCTCCCAAAGCAAAGGATGGCTAAATGAAAGTCAGTCTGTTAGGAAAAAGCAATACAAAAAAGTTTAGCCAAATTCCCGTCGCCGTTCACTCCAAGAGCATTAGCAGTTGGGGTAAAGGACATTTAGGCATATTTGATGGGGCTTGGAGCCACACGAAATCCCTGAGGACCAATTCTGGGACAGTTTTTGAATGTTCCGCTTGGTGCAAGTATTCAGGTCTGAAGATGAAAAGCAATTACAGGAAAATTGCTTTTCTGTTCTCCTCTGAGCCTGTGCTCTCGCCCGGGCGAGTCGAACCAGCACAAAGAGATAGGAACAATTTTCTATTTTACCAGCTGACAGGCTTCTAAGGCACTGACAGCTAAAAACAAAAATAGGAAAAATGGGTGAATAACCTCAGACCAGAGGAACAGCCTTGATAACATGTTCCTATAACTCTCGTGCTCTCTCAGGCTATTACACTACTGAGCAGAACTGGCCATGGGAAAAAAAAAACACAGCTCCTTGCAGAGACAATCAAACATCAAGGGCTGAAATAAATGAATAGCGTTTACAGGATCAGTGAGATGACCGTTGCAGGTGGCGCAGCAGTAAATTAACTCACTAGCATGATAATGGGTGAGTCTGGAGTGAAGTGATTGGATGATCACTTCTACTTGGAAATTGAGTTTTTCTGCCTACTGCAGATGAAGGCAAACTTTTTTTTAAGGGTGGATGTATTTTTGCTTTTTAATTTGTTGCTGCTTTAACTTTGAGCAGTAACAACCATGGAGCTTTTACAAAAGATACTGTGAAATGATGTGTTTCTTGAAACTTAAAGGGGCTATAAAAGCAATTTTCCACTAGCTAATATGATTCTTTAGGGTCTTAATGGAAAGTTTGTAATATAGATTGCTTTAAAATTTCTCAA
>JAUMHQ010000058.1:4970621-4993941 GCA_032361165.1 Enteromius paludinosus
TTCTGGACAGCAGTCAGGTCGGCAGTCTTACCCATGATTGCGGTTTTGAGTGATGAACCAGGCTGGGAGTTTTTAAATGCCTCTGGAATCTTTTGCAGGTGTTTAGAGTTAATTAGTTGATTCAGATGATTAGGTTAATAGCTAGTTTAGAGAACCTTTTCGTGATATGCTAATTTTTTTAGATTTTTTTTTGAGGGTTTTCATGAGCTGTATGCCAAAATCATGAATATTTAAACAATAAAAGGCTTGAACTACTTCAGTTCATATGAAAGTCGAATGTTTATCAGTACATTACAGAAAATAATGAACTTTATCACAATATGCTAATTTTTTGAGAAGGACCTGTATGCAATATAAACATTTCTTTATTTAAAATGCTAAATATTACATTTAATTAACAACAATTACAGACTTGAACATAAGGGACATATTTCACAAACGTTTAAAAAAAAATATTGACCTTGAACTTATTCACATTAGTGTTAATCACATATATTTATAACTATTAATATAATCATAATGTTTATTATGTATTTATCCAACCATCATTTTACACACAATACAGAAACAATCGTCCTGGAGAAACCTGAAGTTAAATGGATAATCTTCTCCGTTGTAGGGTTTACAACAGAAGCATTTTAGGGGAATGTTGTTTCAGGTCTTGAGACAAAGCGAACCAATTAAGATCCTGTGTGGTACAGACTTTTAATTGGGCCTGTGGGAGGGGGGCCCATCTATAAACATTTAGTTCTCAAGCAAGTAGTGGCACAGTTTGAACTCAAGACCATGAGGCTACATCACCCTAATTAAATAAAATTATGGCAGTCACACTGGTAAAAACCCTTAACATTAATCATCTTTAGATGTATAAAGTAATCATTTCATTATACCCTCATTAAATGTGTGCTGAACCATCAGATTTGCTAAAACCATTACTCACCAGAGGAACTTGCCATTGGAGGTGGTGGAGGGGGAGGAGGTGGTGTGACCAATGCTCGAAGAGTGCCAGTCTGGGACGTGCTGCCAGAGCTATACGCCGCGCCAGCACAGGCTCCGGCCAGAACCATGGCATCAGGGCAGGGGGAAAGAGCCATGGGCTGAGGAGGCGACGGCAGTGGAGACACGTCTCCTTCTCCATCTCCCTCACCCCTCACCTGGATCTGGAGACTGCCTCGGCGCTCAAGCTCATGGATTTTCTTCTCCAGGGTGGACTGCTTCTGAATGGTCTCATCCTTCTCACGAACTATCCGGCGAAGTGTGTGAACTTGTGAGCAGGCATCCCGGTACACAGCCTGGGTAATTTCAAGTTGTACAAGAAATGCCTTCAATTATATTTCATCATTAAACAAATATTGTAAGCATGTTTGGCGAGCTGTCCGGGGAGCAGGCTGGGTGCTTGGCGGACCCCGAGGCCTAGGGATTTTAACCCCCAGGTGGCGAGGGTTGGTCAGAGCCCGGAGTCAGGCCTGATTCCTGCGTGCCCCCGGGAGGAAAGTAAGATGAGTTTAAATTGACATGAAGAAAACTGTTTATTAAAATGTAGAGACAGATTCTGGACCTGACGACGATGGTGTCCCAGACTAAGCAAGCCGAAGGCGACAGCGGCAAGGAACCAAAACTCCACGTGTGGGAGAAAAAAACCTTGGGAGAAACCTGGGGCCAGTTCTCCTCTGGCCGGAAGCCAGTTTAATATATCGAGACGCTATAAGGGATTAAGATACCAGGGAAGGGGAGTTTGCAGAGTTTGAAGGGAAACGTCTTGGCTCTGATAGGGTAATAAGGTAATAGGGAGATTGGCGGCAGCTATGGTTAATCATTCGTATGTGCTTCTCCCGAAATTTGTATGCAAACATCATATTAATGTTATCATGGCTACATTATTTCTAGTTCATAAAAAAAATGAATTAAAATTCAGGTTATGCACAACATACTTCCATATTCTGCAAAAAACTGCACTGCAATTGCATAATACAGATTAATATCTAAACTGATAATCATAATGTCCATTGCATATTCAAATTCATATCTAAAAGTTATTTATTCTTTTTCTTCCTTTCACTAACATTTGAGTATCAAAAATGAATAAAACACTGTCAATAAAAACAAGTAGCATCCTGAGCTCGAATCCCGATCCATCCATTACACTTCACTTCCTGCCTACTCTACACTATCCTATCTTAAGTTAAAATAACTCTTAAAAGAAAAAAAAAACTAGCTAGGTTAGCTGATTATCGCCATCGGTTCACAATGTAAACACTCATAGTTGTAAACTCACTCACTCACACACTTATTGATTTAATTATTCATTAATGGTATTAAATGATATATCAATATTTATAAAAAAATTTTAATTGTTGGTTTTTACAAACATTTTGTGTATCAGTACCTTAAATTTAAAACTTAAGATTCCCAATTGTAATATAATTTTACCAGTGCTGTTATTGACAAAACTATCCAAAATGTTTTTTGTTAATTAAAATAAAGCTGAAATAAAAGAGTCTATTAAAAAGCTAAAAATTAGACATGTTCGCCAAGACAGTCTAAAATATTTTTTCTTTTTTTAAAGTACTAAAATGCTGATCCAAACTAAAACTGATATAAAATAAAGTTAAATAGAAATATAGAAAAGACAAAAAGATTACTAAAACTAAATGTACAAGAAATTACTAAAAATGTAATTCAAAATATGATTAACAATTCTAAAATCATTAAAGTATATGATTATTAGGGATGCAATGGTTTTTCGGTGGTTTATCGAACCGTTCGGCGCTAGAAATAATTTGAAATCTAACATTTTCAAAATATTCAAATCTCTAAAAGTAAAATGCAGATCAGATGCAGATCAAAATGTAGATCAGGTGGTGTGATACTGACCCGGACTGTATCCAACTCTTTGTTCTTCTGCATCAACTGCTTCTCAAGTTCCACGATTTTAGACATGGCCTCATTCTCTGTTTCTAAGAGTTTGTCTGTCATCTGCCAACAAGAGGAATATTGAGAATGAGATAGAGAAAAGATGCAACATTATATTATGAAAATGTATATTATCCTGGACATGAGAAGGCAACTATAAGGAATCATTTCTAGAAAGGACAAGAGAAACAGACTGGTGTCTTGAGTATTTGCTCACATGTGAGATATTCTCCTCCAGTTCCTCCACACGTTCCAGGGCAGCGTTTTTGGTCTCTGCGTCCTCTAGAAGCGTCCCCACGTCAAACAGGTTATCCAAGTAAGCCTGGATCTGCACTTTGAGTTTATCACTTTCAGTGTGCTTCAGCCTCTGTGCACAAAATACGCCCCAGAGACAGTAAACAACAGCGAGCTTCTGAGTGAGCGTCAGGAGAAGATACTTTATGTACAGTCTATGAACAGTTTTCATACCTCTAGATAGTCATCCAAAGCAAGTTTAGTGAAGTCATACTGGAGATGAACTCTGAAGTTCATGTCCTCTACTGAGTGCACCACAATATTGATGAACTGCATGCACGCCACCTGAGTCACGAAGGGAATGATGATGAGATGAGACATCAGTAGTGGTGAGAGTTTGTCAGTTTAAAAGGCACTTTAGAGGAAAGGGGAAGGACTCGGTAATATAGACCCACCATGAAATCAATATTGTTGTCTTCATTTTTGAAGTGTTCCATCAATTTCTCAAACCTTTGGGATTCTGAGCAGACCTGAGAAAGATAAATGACACAAGTTATATTTTATTAACCCACAGAAACCAACACTGTGCTTTTTGGTACTTAAATGTAGCTTTTTGTTTTGAGTAGTTTGATTGTTAACGCATATGATTCATTCATTATCTATGGTGTGGTTAAGTTTACAATTATTAAACAGTTATTATCAGGAAATGTAAATACGATTGAAGCCTGACGACTGAAATATTACCCATCAGCGAAACACTCATTCGTATAGGCAGCAGCAAAAACACATGTAAGATTAGATCTATGTGTAGGAAATGCGCTCTTATTATTGATGTATTGCATAATTGTATTATTGTTTTCCTGTGAAGTTTGTGAATGTATTTGTAACTAACTGCTACAGACACTGCAAAAAATGCTTCCTAAGACTAGATTTTTGGCTTATTTCCAGCCAAAATATCAAAAAATTCTCCAATCAAGAATGATTTTCTAGACAAGAAATAATTACTGTCTTGTTTTTAGAAAAATAACAAGCTAAAATTAAGTTTTTATTTGAAACAAGCTAAATAATCTGCCAGTGGGGTAAGCAAAATCATCTTGTTTTCTGTTTGAAATAAGAATATTTTGCTTACCCCATTGGAAGATTACTTGCTCATTCTATGCAAAAAGTTACTTAATTTTAGCTTGTTTTTCAAAAAATATTTTGGCTGGAAACAAGACAAAAAATCTTGAGTAAAAAAAAAATCAAAAAAGCATTTTTTGCAGTGAACCTACTTTAGTCCAGTGTATGTACTGTATGCACATATTCCACTATGCATGTCATCCATATAAAACAGAATTACTAAACTAAAAAATATTTTTTGTTTGAAAAAAAAAAAAGGTTTGTTTGCTTAAAGAAGAACTGCTTGCATTTGGTTATGTAAAATGTATCGTTTAATTGTATTAAATATTCTGTCTACAGGCTGCGACAGTTCTGAGATGTATCATTAACATTAGTATTAAAAAAAATAGGATTCTGATGACATGATTTGAATTATTTTAAAATATAGAATTAAAAAAAACAATTTGTATTCACAGAGTAATGCTTCATGACACGAAGCTTGACAATTTACCATTTAAAAATTAAGAATTTATGATAAATATTAGTTCAGTAAAATAACATTATTCTCATTAACTGATTTTTATTTTACAGTATCAATTTATAGTTTAATATTCTTTTGATAATATCACAGCCTCATAATCCATAATCATAATAAAATCATGACAATAGTTATTTTATTGTCATACTCAATTGGGCAAAAACAGTGGGAATGTGACTTAAAACTCGGTGGAAACTGTTTAATAAGTAATAAGTTACTGAAAATAAATACCCCCCACACACACTCTTAACTTCTTTTTTTAATTAATTTTTAAATATTGAAGTTATCTTGTGAAAACCTGTATTTCTATAGCAGAAAAAGTGAAGATAGAATGATGAAAGGAAGAATATTCTTTGTTACCTCTTTGAAATGGTCAAAAGCAGCAAGGATGATCTCGTGTCCTCCTCTGACCAAACACACAGCGGCCAGCAGCTCCAAAACCAAGGCTTTGGTCCTGTAGAATGCAAACAAAAGCACGCTTATATCAAGAAACCAAACCTGCAAAAAATACTTTGCGCTACAAACTCTGATAAAACATTCCGAGCAAAAATGAAGATTTCCAGATACAACTCCTAACCAATCAGAACATCTCCAAGGGGCAGGTCAAATGGTCCTACTGGGTTTATGGTTGGCAAATTACAGAGGAATTATCCCACCTATACAAGGAGCTATTCATTGAGTTTTGTTTAACGGCTTTGAAAGATTCTGTATCATGGTCTCAGGGAACGTCTTAGTTACAAACCGCTATCTTCTATTGACCTCAATCAGCACAACTGACAGACAATTCATCTATTTATAGCTAAAGTTTCCAAAAGACCAGCCCTTCTAAAAAGGTCTTTGATCAAAAGTAATAGCTTAAGGGTTTGGATGAAAGCCTTGATAGATAAGAGAGTTCTCATCAACCGTACGAGAGGTTTAAACACAGAAACTGGAAAAAACGTTTGAGGGCAACAATTAATGTTTTCACATATATTTTGGTTAGGAGCAATTTTGTGTGTGGTTACCTGGGGTTTTTGTTGTTAAGGCTCAGAGCAATTTCATTGACAGCATGGGGATGGGACATAACCATGTTGAAGCCATACTTCAGCCGAATAATGTGTGATATAAAAAAAAGAGATAATTTTAATGGTCTGTTTTTCAATTCAGGTGTTCTTAAAAATGACATTTCATAATCTTAATCACAATGCTTACCTGGTAGTTCATAATAGCTCTGAGACACATGATGCAGACATGAACATCATCTTTTTTACACACCAGACGTGAATTCTTCAGAGTTCTGCGACTGGGCAAAGTATTAGACCTGAAAAAAGCACTAAAATGTTAAGGGCAGTCTTGCAAGAATATATTCCTATTTGCAGAATGAACACAAATGTGCTCATATCTCTTTCTATGCATCTACCTAATGGAGTGTCGTGTGGATCGTGGTATGCTGCTGCCGCTGACCGGTGATGGTAGATTGCTGTCGCCATGGAGATCCTCTATAGACCTGCTCCAAGGGGTCTCTACAGAAGTCTCACCTGTGGTGCCCTCTGTTACATCTCCATCAAACCTGAAAGAGATAAGAATGTTTAAGGCATAAACAGATAATTGTATAGATTGTGTATTTTGTCAAAAGTACGAGAAAACACTGCGTGCTCCCAACTCCTCCTTGCTGAGAAAGTATGTTTCACGACTTTTGTCGTCTAAATTTGGCGTTTCACTGCTAATACTATTAAGGCTGGCTTTTACAGAAAATTTTAAAACAAGCTTAAGAATTCTGTTGGCATTCATGGACAGATCTGGTTTAGCTCCTACCTGTCAGACTGATATCTTGTCATACTTGTATGTATGTGTGTGAGTGTACGTAAAAGGACAACGTTCCAAACTACAATAAAATATGGTATGCCACAAGGTTCTGTTTTAGGTCCAGTGTTGTTTTCCTTGTATATGCTTCCTGTAAGTGATATTATTAGGACACTTGGTCTTTTGTTTTCATTGTTTTGCATAACACACACTGTTTATTTCCTTCTCTATTCATTGGACCAAATCATCCTAAAGATAAGATACTATATATGTGTATATATAGAAAAATATATTATAGTAACTTTTGTTGGCTCATAAAGTTCTTAATAGTCTTTTCCAGTTTTTTTCTAATCCTGGTCCTGGGACCCTTAGAAATGTACATTCTGTACATCTCCCTTATCTGTCATGCTCATGTGAACTACTTTACAAACCCATAAAGATTCAGAAACTATTGTGTTTTGTCTGACAAAGAAAAACCAAATAAAGAAAAGAGAAGAGCATTTTCTAACATGGCTCTTAGCCTTTGGAATGGAATCTCTAATACTGTTCAGACACACTCTATTTAAGTCTTAACTTTTAATTCATCTGTTTAGCCAGGCATATAGTTAAATCCCCATAGTCAGCTTCTAATCCTCCTATACTTATTCCGTAGGCTGGCAACTATTGATTCTTTCTTTATTAGAAGCCCTAACATTACTTCCATTTCTTTTCTTCGCCTACAACTTAGGACACCCATGCAGAGTTTCATTAGATCATGTTCAAATCCCTGGCTCAGCATCAATTAAGACTTGAACTCCTGCAATATTAAATTTAATTTATCTACTACTAACTTATATTAGGGCTGTCAGTCTAATAATATTTTTAATCTAATTAATTAAATGGTGCAAAGATTAATTAATTAATTCACAAACTAAATTTGGGGATAAAAGTAAAGTATTCCTCTAAAGAAAAAACAAAAAATGCCAGCAGGTCACGTTGAACGTCTTTTTTGAGTCATTCATTCTTTTAATTCATTCAGGAATTAAGTAAACGTCTCTCTCTATGAATGGGCTTTTGAATCATTGATTCACACCATTCGTTCAAAACGAAAATTCATTCAGAAACTAAACACTGCTACGTTGTTCACAGATGCAGTTATGCTGTGGCTTTAATGGTAAAACTGAGCCGAAAATATTATGTTTAAAATATAACAATATTCATATTTACTGAACTGTTGTACAAAATCACATTTGCTATTCAGTATTTCACTATTCCAAAACATCACTCTCTGCTGGTGTGATTTCACTTATTTTGGGATATAAGTGAGACAAAAACTTGTACAGAGGCATTTTCTTACCCCAGTTTAATGAATTAATTACATTTACAGTCAAATATATGAAATTTATGATTATATACATGTCTGTGGTAGGGCTAGTGCATTATAATATTTTAATAACTACTTAATTAATTCATTAAACAGACAGCACTAGTTCATTTAAATATTTAGGTATTTCTAGGCTAAAATGGTGATCACATCTCAATCATTCAATTCATCGTATTCAGTCTTGCTTTCACAATGACCTATATAAATATAAACCTTGCTCATTTTAATTCATCAAACCTTCTGTCAAAGCTAAATGAGGCACTTATTTAATTCAACACCCCTCTTCCTTTTGTCAAATGCAGCCTAGCAGTGAGGGGTGACTAGATTTTAGTAACAACAGTAACAACCAAAAGTGTTTTGAGATGGTTTGGGAAAGCAAAAGACAAAAATGAAGATTGACAAGCAAAATAACTACTTACGTGACAGCATACTGGGCAAAAGACAGGTACTCCACAAGAACATCAAGCCCTTTATTATCCTCATTGAGAAACTCTCTCACCCACCTAAGACATTAGAACAAAACATGTAATAACCTTTATATCGACTGAATACCTCAAAAGTAACCTTTCACAGTTCTCAAATGAACGTACTTCATGTTACATTAAGGTTGATTCATTAGACATGTGACTCACCCAATGTGATTGGTCCTAAGAGATATCTCCAACTCTCTGAGCACCTGAGTCGACTCTTGAACTCGCCTTCTAAATTTCTGTCAAGAAGAAGAGATGTTCACTTCTAAACAAGTAGCCTATGTGCTTGATTTGATTGGCATGTAGCAAATGCCAGTCTTTCATCAGTCTCTTATCAACTTTTTGATGATGAATGTGAATTTTTTTTAATGAAATGTTGTCAACAAACATTTATGAACTGTTTATTGGTATTTCTTTTAACATCCTTTTTGAGCTTGAAAATGATCTTTTTACCCACCACCAGAGTGCCGTTGCACTTATAACATTAAAGGAAATTTCAACATGTATCCAAATTTTAGAAAACCTCATTTTTATTTACATTTATGAAATGGTTCTCTTCATGCACCCTCTTGATGCCATCTACAACTCCAATTTGAGAGGCCCTACATTACAGGATTTTCATTCTAATGATATGTGCTATATATCTATATTACTTTAAAGCATCTTTACACATACATGTGCATACTATCTACCAAATACTAACCGATACTAAGTTCCTTGCTAAAGGGTAAAATGGTAATCACCCCTTACCGAGATTGAATGTGCAACCTTTGGATTCCAGGGCTAGATCTTGAAATATTTGTGTTCGATTAATATAGCAGACAACAAGCCACAGAGACGGCCTGCATACATGAAGGAACTCACCTTCCTGGTGACGGCAGGGTCCAGGAAGCTTCTGAGCTTCTGGATGTACGTATGGGGAGGATTCTTCACTTGGAATCGTTCCTGTTAGACAAGCAAATGATGCTATATTTCTATTATTCAGATTTAACACGCCTCTTGAAGCAAGTGCAAACCCCTCCCCAACTTCAACATAAAACATTAACGAAGCAAACCTTCTTTTCTGTCCAGTTATCCTCTGATCTACTTCCCAATCATTCAACTCCTCACAGAGTCTCGCTTTTACCCAATCACTTCTAAACCACATCTCAGCTTTGGAAGCATCATGGTAATCACGGAGATATGATCATTCATTATTTAGACAGCAGGCATTTCACACTCTTTCACCTCAACAAACATTTCTACAGTCAGCCATGTTCTTCTTTTCCTACGTCAGTGTAGCCATGGTGACATGATATGGTGGATGTAGAGAGAATGTATTAATAAAGAATGTGTTTACTTAGTGGTGCTGTTATAATAATGGAACTTTCCCTCTGTGTATACAGTATGCATTATATATCTGTACTCATTTTCAACTCTGATCGATGTTAAGTTTTAAAGGTGTACAGGAAATACAGCAAAAGTAGAAGTAAAAGTAAAAGTCAGATGTAGTGTCATTTAACCTACTTTTTTAAAAACAGCATTGGATAATTAAATATAATGTCTGTCCTTGTAAAGGTTAATAACAGATATATATGCTTTATTGGAATCATTGGTTCTCATGATATCAGTGTCACATTAAATACCAGACATTATCAATATTAAGGGATGTACAAATTCCTTAAAAGACATTTAAAAATTATAATAAAATGTCTTATACTTGCTAAAAAGCATAAGCTATCCATAAGATGAAAAAGGCATGTAGTAGAACAGTTTTTTTTTTAGCATGCTGATAATTTAAAGGCCATGAAACCTGCCTATCAAATAGGATACAGTAGGCTTTACAGAGTTAACATTGTAACAACCTCGGACTAAGATATGTTTATATAACAGTTATGTAAAATTGCTTTCTGGCTTGTCTGAGACTCATCATGCAGAATGCATGTAAACAGACTCTCTCACCTGATCACATATCAGCTCCCATTTTTTTTCATTGTCATACTGTCTAAGGAGCCTCACTTTATCCGGAGGAAGGTTCATAGAGTTCTGAAAAAGGCAGAAAGAGAGTGTTAACATTCTTTTTTCTCACAAGTTTGAAAGCATTCTGTGCATAACATGTTCATCCGAAACACAAGTGATGAAAAGCTAAATAGCAGGTCTCTGAAATTCCTTAGACACCATGGATTTTTCCTTTGCAAGTTGGTCAAAAGCAAAGATGTAACCAGTTTACTGTTTTGACCCATCTCTCAACTATGTTCAAATCTGGATTCAGTCTAAACAGACTAAATACCTTCAGAACAGCCACATTCTCCTCTGCAACAATCATACAGACTATAAATATCTGCAATTTGAAAAAAGGAATACATTTAATGAAACTTTCGTGACAGTGGCTCCCTAATGGAATAGTTCACTCAAAAAATGTAAATCAGCTAAACATCCAACCTTTAGAGATGAGTTTGTTTCTTCATCAGAACAGATTTAGGAGAAATCCAGATTTTTAATTTTGTAATTAATATACTAACAATTATTTTTTGTACTTATTAAGATAAACTTAAGATCGTTTAAGTGTACTCCGCTGTTCTTTTTTATTTTAAGACACCACAAATATGAACTAAAATGTGTTTTAAAATACTCTGTATTTAAACATTTATTCAGTTACCACTTGGAGTACATATACTTGTGTATACTACTGTACGAAAGATGGGTTCAAACATACTACAAATGGTAAGTAAATATGCTACAGAGATAGTATGTTAAAAGCACATTTTAGTTCACATTTGTAACACAGTTGAGTACGCTTAGTATGATCTTAAGTTTATTTGAAGAATAATTTTTTCGAATATTAAGTACACAATTGTGCTTTGTAAACAGTTCTTGCTCTGTGCATATTGCTCAAACACAAAGCTTTTCACTTCCCAAGACAAGATAGGCTGGAATGAGGATAACTTGTGGATTAGTGTGTTTACCAACTTTTTACCAACTGTAACAAATACAATGCAACATTTTTCCAAATTTGTTCCACTTGAAAAATTAATCTTCATCCAGGTTGGCCTGGGGGTGTTCATCTTTTATTGTAAACTACTTCTTTAAGACAAGCAGATTTAAGAAAAGAAACCTAGTATGAAACCTTTTCTTTTATCCATTATGAATTCTAGTGAAAAATGTCTCGGTTGCACATTATTTTACAGTATACATACTTCCCTGTACTTACAGTGTACCTACCTAAGAAAGTACTGTAATATAAGGTAAGTGCATGGGGTATGGTTAAGTTCTGGGTTAGTACATAGCTATTACATTGTTATTGTAATTACTATAATAAGTACGTAGTATGTACATCACTGTAAAAAAAAGTGCTACCAATGTCTCCATAGTGTGTTTTACCTTTGGGCTACACACTTGGTCCATATATGCTTATTTTGTACAAATAGATAGAATCTGTTAGAGTCATTGCATGAATTTAAATGTTATTTAAATTAATTTAACTGGGCCCATCAAAGAAAACTGACTGAAGCATACTGTTAGTCCCTCATGCATTTTTCTGGTTCTGTTCTTCTATTTGGGCATAATAAGCCAAGCCCAAGTTTGATTAAATGATTAATGAGAGAAAAGCTCTGGAAATCCAACAGTCTGAGCATCAAATGAAAACTCAGCAGCAGTGCCCAACATGTGGAAGAGGGTGAAGAGACTTGGGCTGCAAAAGCCAACTCTACTGGGACAGAATTTGTGATGCAAATCTGAGAAAACGAGGCAGCGTTAAGCGATTTGCATTCACTCCCCCCGCTCCGTTCTCCTCTCTCGGGCACAAACACAGACACAAACAAACAGACATGCCCACACACATGCACGATGCACACATGGCATGAAGCGGTTATGCTGATTTGCAGACTTTTGATTCTCAATGCACTGATTAGATCACGAGTGCTCCGAGGGCAGGTCTCTAATGTAAGCAAATGACGCGGGTCTTTTTGGAGGACACCCTGAAAATCCAATCAGGGAGATAAGCAACAGATGACCTATTCTAAGTGCATTGATTAAAGACCCTTGAAAACCTTGCATGTAAAGCTTGTCAAAAGAATGTGGTTTTGAATCCGTTGCATTAATCAAGGCACTGTAATTACAGACGTGAACAGCTAATATCAATAAAAAACAGGTCTGATCAAAGTCAACACTACAACACCGAGACAGGTAGTTCCACTTTATTGATCTCCGAAGGGAAATTTAGGGTCTCTGGGGAGAAATTTGTTCTCCAAATGTAATTCTAATAGACTGCAAGCTGGATTCTGTTAAGAGAATTAATTCACAGGATAGATGATATCATGTATGTCCCTCAAGACATCATCTTGAAGAGCCCTTCCTGACAAACTGTAGCATTTCAGACCCCATTGCAGACAACAATCAGACAGGTTGTGCCAATGGCTGAAATACCAACCAGCAAGGCCATACTCACATCGCAGCTCAATTTGTATCTAAAAAAGTGCTTTTACTTTTGAAGCCACAGGGGCTATAGCTCACGTTAAAGCACCTATTTAAAAGCAAATGCAGTGAACACAGTGGCCTACAAAGCACGTTGCGATGACTGGATTAAGGACAGACTCCTTAAATCATACATGAACGCATAATCACCGCAATAAAAACGCATGCGTGCAAGCTGTGACGCTAAAACAGATGAAAAACCCAAAGGATTCCACAATAAAGGTGCCGCGCGCCTGCAATTAGTAGCTATCATGCTCGCGCAACCAGCATCAAAGCAGTGCACACTGCCAACAGCACACAATAGAGGCGTGTGTGCTGGCGTGGGCTGCCAGCTTTCATATTAGTTGTGTGCACATGATACAATTACATCGATATGGCTTTTCAGGATATAAGTGAAAATTACCAGCGCGATTGCAAATCTCTCCTCCAGTTCGGCCGGGTCCGGCATGGGCAGTTTAGGGGGTTTGCTGCCCCTCGCCCTGAAATCTGTGAGCTGAGCATCCATACTTTCAGCGTTCCCCATGTTTTTTGTCTGATGCCCAGCGACGGTAAACGCTTTGGAAAAACGTATTCAGCACCAAAATGTAATCAAGAGGCAAAAAGCAACCAAAAAAGATAGTGCAGACTTTTTATAGGTGACCAGACACCCTCTCCATCGATGCAAACCCGCAGAGCTCTGTATCAGATGCGAGACTTCGACAATAGCATCCCTACATTGTTAATCCGTATCTGTCGGGCCCTCCGTTCATTTTTGAGCTGTTGAGCATCGTTCACTCAGCGGCAGCGGTTCTGAAGCTGGGCGCATTTATCTGTATCATGCACAATAAATGCACCAATGGAGGTTTGCGGCATGATAACGCGCATGGCTCGGACTCGGGCAGGCCAGTTAATCCGCGCTGTGTGGATGATAACAGACGGACTTCGACAAAACGCAAACTCCCCCATTCAATCCCCGACACAATGAAGCCTTTCAGCACCAATCCCCCGCTGGGGAGTGCCAAAAAGCCATGCTGAGGAGTCGAGGGGGAGGCAATGTTTTGTTCTGTTGCATGCTGGTATTTGTAGTTTGGACAACGCAGCAGCGACATTACAGATTTACTGCAACGTTTTAAAAAACCCGACTCCTGAAGTACTGCGTTTACTTCGTATTGTAGAAACGGAAGGAAAAGAGAGAAATTATCAGAAATGTTAGGTAACCCCTTATTTGAGGGTTTCTTAACTAGCATGCCTATTACTATAATATTAGCCATTTATTAGCACTAATCAATGCCTTATTCTTCGTGACCCTTTTCTACA
The DNA here is from genome assembly GCA_032361165.1 of Enteromius paludinosus. Taxonomy (NCBI): domain Eukaryota; kingdom Metazoa; phylum Chordata; class Actinopteri; order Cypriniformes; family Cyprinidae; genus Enteromius; species Enteromius paludinosus. The sequence goes on from JAUMHQ010000058.1 coordinate 4,984,768, forward strand.
TCACACAAACTTAAAAACTAACTTACTAACTATTGATAAGCAGAAAATTAGGAATTTATTGACGGAAAAGTGGCAGTTCATATTAAGTGTTACAAAATGTGAAAATTATAATGTTAAATATATTGTAATGTTATAGAATTTAAGTTAGAATTATAGAGAAAAATTATATTTTAGCCTTTTATTTTATGATTAATAATGCAATTATGCCTTTTTAAGTAATAAAAGTAGGTTATCACCTGTCATATATTTATTTAAACTTTAAATCCGTCTGTGTTTTTAGTATTACTGAAATGTGCTATTATCCTATTTTAATAACCACATGACCATTCATTACATTACCTGTGTGCTTAATATTATATGATATATTTTAATGTATAAATTATAATATATTTTCATCAGACTAGCTTAAATAGATTGGTCTATTAGCACTATTGCATCAACTAATGAATAGGCCTTTTGTTAAATTTAGTAAGCTTCTTGTGTGGCCATCTGTCTTTAAAGATCGGAAGGAATCCTGATTCCTCTCCAACTGTTTCAATAACTCTAGTATAGAAAGGGGGTAAATTTGTAATTTGTTTTACAGCAGATATTTTCTTTCTGACTAAATGTATATAGAACTAAAGTAAGATTGCATGTGGTAAATGTGACCAGTCATGAAAACATAATCTCTTTACCTCTTTTTCCCCAGAGCTTTTAACTGCCTGCAAAAGAAATAGTGGCATTGCATGCCAATCTGCATCTCTAAATAACTGCAATTTTGACAAACAAACAACACAAATGTGACAAAAGCACTGAAGGGAAAAACTTTATTTATATGTCCACTGTTCAAGAAAATCACTGCCAATTATGCGGAATAAACCAAAACTAACAAACAGGGCCACTTAGATTTGTTGATTTGAGTTTTAATATGCAACTTCTGATGTGAAGGGAAATTTAAAGCAATATATGTGTGGTGAAAATCAAAAGATAAGACAAAACAGCTCTGAGTTTTAATTCTATGACTAATTCATTCCCAGAGAATAGTGCAGACACTCAAAGGCAGCAGAAGCCTACGGAGTTTATAAATATCATATGAGGGGTTGTATTGCAGGTTGCTGCACAAAATTCACCTCATTGCTCTGTCATGCAAGTGAATTAAAAATGAATTCAAAGTACAATAATGATGGTCATGTTCTTTGGCTATAGTTTCTATATAGTTTGACTACAATCATTTAGCAACAACAATTTTTATAACTATTAAATAAGACATAAAAATATAATCATTTGTTAATATCTTCATACAGTAGAGTCTCCAAAAGTATTTAAACTGTCTTCATATTGATTCCAAAACAATATAAGTGATATTTGAAAAAGCACTGTCGTGTGAGTACCACTAGATTGCACTGCAGATCTAAAATGTGAAATGTGTGCACAAAAGTATACTGACATTTAGTATTGTATTCCCTTTTGGTAAATTGGGGTGGTTGTCTGGACACAATGGCACAAGCTGGAATGTCTTTGATTTTGGCAAACAGTTTTACCCAAAAAAACAGTTGCTCTTTCCAAACTAATCTAGGCTTTAAGAAGAAATATGAGGATGGTGTAAAAAAAAAGTAGAATGGAAATGGTGTAAAATGTTTAAGATATTCAAAGTTCCTGTGTTATTCAGTCTTTCATTTCTCCATCATTATCCACTCCTGTTTTCATCATTATTCAATCCTCTTCCTCTCCTTCAGCGTCACCTTCTCCTTCCTCCTCCTGCATAAATTCCACCATCAGTTCAGCAGTACAGGTGGCTTCTCCCAGACCGTTGACAGCTTTGCAGGTGTACTTGGCATCATCATCAGGACAGACCTCTGAGATCACCAGGCTACAGTGGCCATCCTCTTCATAGTCAATCTGGAAGTGACGCGTCTCCTTAATTGGCTGGTCATCCTTGTACCACACAACCTCAGGGTCTGGGTAGCCTTTGTGTTTAGAGGACATAGGGAATCAGAAATAAATAAAAAAACACAGTTAAGAATGAAATGCAAATGCAAGTGGAACACAACAACAGTAATTGAACTTAGGTCTACCAACAATTAAGCATAAGGGCATCCTGAGTGGACACACTACAAATCATAACAAGCACTAATTTGCTAATTTTCTCATGATGGCCAAATTGCAGAGCTTTCACATTATTTGTGACATTTGAACATCACCATATTAAGCCAATCCTCACAATATCTTTGATAAATTGGTAGGTAGAGAAAAGCATAACTTTTCATTTTAAATCCTAAAGGAGATGAAAATAACAATACCTTTTAAAATAACAAAACCATTTTATTACCTGCTCAACCATATGGCTGATGGAATTTGAAGGTAAGAGGGCTAATAATAAGGTTATAGCTCATAATGTTAGCAAGCCCTAAAAGTTTGTACATTCGCAGTTTTGTTGCTTTAGGATTAAAGTATTTTCTTAGTTTTAACGAAATCTCTTCAAACATGTTTAGACACCATAAAGGTATTTATTTTTCTTTAGCATCCATCGACAACATTAGGATATTAAATAAGAACCTGGACAAGCCACAGTAAAGGATATACCTTTCAGAAGTCAGTAAGAAATGAATATATTTATTCAGCAAGGATGCATTCAACTGATCAAATATGACAGTAAAGAAATATATTTAAATGTAAGGGTTAAGCGCAGAAGAGTTATAACAGCCCAATTCCTCCAAAAAACCTCCCAGGTTAAAGGTCATTACCCTCAATCTTGCAGTCAAAGCGGGCAGCACTGCCTTCCACCACTTCTACATCCTGTATGACAGAGGAGAAGCTGGGGGCCACAGGAGTGCGGTTTTCATCCTCCACACTCTCAAAGAACGGTGCAGGAGGCTCTTCTAAACACACACACATTTATTTATGTGCAATTAATATTTTAACATATATGACATTTAATATGCAATGTTCAGCATCAATATTGAAAATTGGTTGCTGGATTGTTACCGTCAGTCGGGGAACTTTTCTTTGGGCCGATTCCTCCTAACATTCCCATAGAGCTGAACCTGGAGATGGCTCGCACTGCGTTCCCTGTTTTCTGCACAGACCCTCACAAACATGAAGACTACGCTCCACCAAGAAAACAGTTTCCCATGTAACTCATAGAAATTCATTCTTTGTCTAGCAAATAAACCAAAATAAACGCCAGTGCGTTCACCTGCCAGCGGCGTCTCAGGATGTACTTCTTCATCCTCTCTTTGGACAGTTGTTTAGCCTCCATATTTTTGGTGTCCTGTTTAAGCCAAGAGTGCTCTAAACACTGAGCGCAGGTCAGTCTGGCCCTAGGGAGACAGAATTTCGATCAAATGCTTATAATCCTTTTATCAACATTCGGCATGAACTAATACATTTGAGTGATAATTTACTTTACACAGAGTGCTCTACAAAGGTTCTTTTTATTAATTTGGGTATTTCCATAAAAAATATAATGTTTCTGATTCAGAATTTTTCTAAATGTTTTCTGAAGCTTACCTCATGTCCTTTTTTAGGAGACTGCTGATGAAGTCTTTGGCCTGATCTGAAATCTCATCAAATGCCTCGTCCTCAAAATCCCAGGTGGCTGAGGTGACATTGGCAAGAGTTTCATTGTCATTATCTCCCATGAATGGAGAGAGACCACTGACACTGAGGGCAAACAAGAGGAAGGGTATTAGGCAATAATCTTCAGTTCTGTTTGCGCACATTCAACCAAAATGTGATGTAAGGTACAACAGGACTAATAGCATCCCTTAATTGCAAATGTTTTATGTATGTACGTATGTATACATGTATGTATTTATTTATTTAAAAAAAGCTTTTTGAACCCTAATTTGTTTAATTCACCAAGGATGCATTAAATTGAACGAAATATGAATTATTATGTATCAAAATCATATTAGAATGATTTCTGAAGGATCATGTGACACCTGCAAAATTATTATTTTTTTTTTACTGAAATAAATTACATTAAAAATGTATATAAAACAGCTATTTTAAATGTCCATAACATTTCACACTATGAAATTTTTAACTGTATTTTTGATAAAATAAATGCCTTCCTTTTTAGTTTAGAGATGGTAATAATACAGTTTACAGGCAATATTTAAAACATAAAGGCAATGTTTAGTGGATGGTGGCATTCACATCTGATAAATCAAGTTTAAACAGGACAGTTTTGCTATTTAATTTTGAATATTTAATTTAATTTAATTTAATTTAATTTAAGTTTTTTTTTATGTCTATTTAGTGTTTTTGAAAGAAAAAGTTAAAGTCAATAATGTTTTTTTTTTCTCCTGGGGGCAATTAACCTCTTTTGCCTTGAACATAAAAGTAACTGACACAAGTCACTTTAAATATTTATACTCTACCTCCAAGGAATCAAAATTGTGTTTATGTGATAAATTGAAAAAGCAAGCTTGGCAATTGAGTTGTCCAAAAACTAATAACGGCCATAAAAGGAAATGTTTCCAGTCCTCAGCATTGATTACTGTGTTTTTACGTGCCACGGCTGTTAGTGACTCCTGGAGGAGTGATACCGATGTAGTCGAGAAATGGAGTCATCACTCACAGAATGTAACAGATGACGCCAATGCTCCACATGTCTGTTGGGTAGCTGATAGCTTCATAGTTAATCACCTCAGGAGCTACAAACTCTGGAGTTCCAAACAGAACCTTCAGAGAGCCTGAATTCTCTGAAAACAGAAATAAAAACATTAAAACTGTGCCAGAAAGCCACATCCTGTTAGTTTTTTTTTGCAGTTGTTTATGCTTGTTTACCCAGCCTTCGAGCAAGTCCAAAGTCAATGAGCTTGATCTTGCTTCCTGTCTTGTTGATGCACATGATGTTCTCAGGTTTGAGGTCCAAGTGGACAATGCCCTGCTTGTGGATGAACTGCACTCCATCAATGATCTGAAGCATGTACTTAATCACCTCTCGCTCAGTCAGCTCAAAATCCTCATCAACGATTCGCTCAAACAACTCGCCTCCAGAAATCCTGCAGCCAATGGGGACCACAATGACATTATCGTTAAGCAGCGCAAACCAATCACTGTCAGAATGCAATCTCAATGCATTCGAACTGTTTATGCACATTCCATTTAACAACCAGATGAACAGTGTCTGGAGTGCTAAACAATTCTCTTACAGTCAGAGAGATTTAATTCTGGGCTATTTTCCACCATGGCTGCCAAGCTGAAGCAGAGAGCATCCACGCTTTCTTCTCCCCACCTCCCTGTTTCTCCATCTCACTATATAAGGACATGTGACACACACTTCTCCCATCACAGGGTGCTGGTTTTTACATTCCACTCTCGCCATAAAAAGCTAAACTGGTGGATGGATTTAAAGATGTTGAAAAAACAACTAACAAACACTATAGCCTGTTCAAAGACACCAGGACAAGATAGGTTCACCAATGTGAATCACCACTCCCAAACTGAAACATATCGGATGGACTTCTCATGAGAGCTTTTAATTAGTCAACCTGTATCATGTTAGTCTTTCTGGATTGAAGAAATAGGGACTCACATTTCCAAAACCATGACCATGTCGGATTTTCCCTGAAAGGCGTCCACACATTGCACCAGTTTGTTGTGGTGGAGGCTGTTCATGATGTCAATCTCCTGCCTCACATTTTCTTTTTCCTTCTGAGAGAATGCCTTGATGAACTTCCCTGCCCAAACCTTCTTGGTGGACTTTTCCACAAGTTTGAAGACCTGACCAAATTTGCCTCTTTTAAAAATAAGAGAAAGGCAATAAGAACTGTGAAAGAAATCTGTTACAGTAAATGAAAAGTGATATGTTATATCGATAATGCATCTCTTACGTTCCTAAGCGGTCCTCTATATCATAGAAATCCTTCACGGTGCAGTCTTTCTTAATGACCACATCTCTGTATTCTGGTTCTTTCTCTTCATCTGTGAAATTAACAGGATATGTATCAGACTGGCCATGTGGGAGTAATGTTAGTAAACTCTGAATTCAGGAAGGATGGAATGGTGGGCTAATTGCTTTGAACTTCATACCATCATCAGACACAGTGGCTCCAACTTCCTCCTCTTCCTTTTTCACTGGAGAAAAATATGAATGTTTTTTAAAGGTTAAGTTTTTAAGTAGTGCATCAGCTCCTCACTTTTATACTTTGGGGGTTCAGTTGTGTATACATATTTTATGTATAGATACATTTGACACACTACATTTGTTAACATATTGTATAACATATTGTATAACAACCACCAATTGTAGTGATGCTACCAACACCTTATCTCAACCCCAAACATACCAACAACTGGGGTTTAGACAAATCTTACAAAATCGTACAAGTGAGGTCATACAAATTCATACAAACCTTGCCCCCTTGCAAAATATGTACAAACTGGTTGTAAGTATGGTGGACGAGAGAGCTCAACATGCTGCAACTTAAAAAAAACACATGCAAACAGAAAAAAACGACAACACATTAAGAAAACATCTTCATCAGTTTGACAACACAGGCGCTGCAAATTCTCGCAACGCAACCAAACACAGAGAGGCGCTGCAAACACACAAACGTGCTGCAAACAATGAAATGCTGTAAATAGCACAGACCACAACGGAAATGTTTCAGGGGGACCTCAAACAGTGACGAACCAACCTTAGAGTAACTCTAGCTAACATTGCATTTAAATAATGTTTCACAGTTAAGTGTGTAATTCGTCAGATTAGTCTAATAATATCCAAAAGACCGTATGATCAGGTTGTTCAAATAAACACAAAAACACTCACCTTTTAGTTCAGCGACAACACCTCTGCCCCGACCAAAAGCCACTGAACAAATAATCAGGTCCCAGATGGTTTTGTCATTTTTTAGATACCCCAGAAACATTTCCGTTGTGGTCCGTGCTATTTGTAGAGCGTTTCTGTGTGTGCAGGGCGTTCGTGTGTTTGGTTGCGTTGTGAGAATTTGCATTTTGCATGTGTTTTCTTCTGTTTGCAAGTGTTTTTTTTTCTGTTTGCAAGTGTTTTTTTTTTCTGTTTGCATGTGTTTTTTTCTGTTTGCATGTGTTTTCTTCTGTTTGCATGTGTTTTCTTAAGTTGTAGCGCGTTGAGCTCTCTCGACCACCGTACGTAAGAACAAGTTGGCTTCCAATTTCTGGACCCCATTGATTCTTTCTCGATCAATACTACCACAATTAATCAGATGTTCTTTCTCACCTGTTACCTCCTCCACTCCCACTGTAATGGGCTCAGATTCTGCACTGGGCACTCCGACTCCATACACATTAACAGCTCGAACACGGAACTTGTACTGACGATCGGCGAGAAGGTTCTGGACGTGGTATGACGTGCTGTTACAGGAGGTGAGGTCAATCCACGTGTTGTCAATCGAATTCCAGATCTCCAGGTTGTAGGACTGGACAACGCTGCCTCCATCATAAGTGGGGCCGTACCAGGAGAGGGTGAGCGAGGACTTGCGGATGTCAGAGGCAGCAGGGATGCCGGCGGGGGGATCTGGCTTATCTGGGACAAAGATTTACATTGAAGAGGTCAGCATTAGTTATACAGAAAGCAATGCATAGAAAGATAGGGAGATTACTAGTAAATGTGCTTTATGTTATTATGTTGCATCAAAGTGGTAAATACAGTCTTTCATAATCAAATCTTCCTCCTTCCTGCTTCTAATTATGTGTCTCTTCCTGTCTTTGCTTACTCCCATACCTACGATGGTAAGGTTGAGTGAAGCCTGCTTGGTACCAAATTTATTCTGCAGTTCAAGAGTGTAGCAACCACAGTGATCTTGGTCACTCGCTGCAATTGTCAGGTGACTGCTGTTCTCTGTGGTCTCTATGGAAATGCCCCCACTTTCTGGCTGGATCTAAACAGGAGAAGAGTATACAATGTATCTTAGTATATCATTTAGAACTTTTTTTTTTTTCATTTTCACTTCTTCTTTAACTCTTTTTTTTAATACCAAACATATATACTAAGTAATCATAAAATCTAAACTGATCCTTACTACGGTAATTATTCAGGAGGTCAGCCTAATCTCTAGAAAACAACATGTAAAAATCACAGAAGGCAACAGCCATACAATTCTCATTTCACCATCATCTAACATTAGTTCCCAAAGTGCAACACAACATGAGTTCTGCAGTGAACTTCAGTGAATCAGCAATGAATCAATCAGTGGTCTCTGAACTTGATGAATCACAAAAACCAATCATGCTAATGACACATAACGATGCAAGTCTACTTACAGTGTGAGAGGGGAAGTGAATATAAAATGCTTATGCAACCAGCAAAACTCGGTGGCACTTTATTTTAAGAGCCAGTTTTTACCATTAACATCATTGTCTAGGACTTTTGCCTCAATAAACTCCTTATTTGCCTGTTTATTAGCAAATAAAAGCCAACATGTTAATAACAAGGCATGCTAATAAACAACTTGTTAATAGTAAGAATTGTTCCCTGCAGTCTAAGAAATAAAAGTACAAAAACTTGGGCGGTACCTTTTCAAAAGGTACATGTTTGTCCCTAAAGGATTCATTTTGGTACCTTAAAGGTATATTAGTGCCGCACCAGTGACAGATTTTGTACCTTTACTTCTGAGAATGTATAATAAATTTGGTAATACTTTATTTTAGGGTCTCTTAACTACAGTAGTTACTTATTAGCAAGCATATTACTAGAATATTAGCCATTTATAAGTAGTAATTAAGCATATATTAATGCCTTATTCTACATGACCTTATTCTACATCCCTAATACCCAATACTTAACAAATACCTTACTAACTAAGCAGCAAATTATTAATTGAGGGAAAAGTCGTAGTTGATGGTGAAGAAGTGTTCCCTATTCTATATTGTTACATTAAATGTTTCCTCAAAATTCTTTATTAAATAATTTTCAGTTTATATTAACAGTAGCAGCTGTTCAGTTAACATATGCTCTATATCTTCACAACTCTTCTCTTCACAACTCTTGTTGTATGGTGCGTTCACACCGGACACGAATTGCGCGAATAAATCGCGCTATTCGCGCGTAGTTAGACGCGTGAACATTTTGAGTTTACTCGCTTCATTGGCGCGTACAATTCGCTTCAGTCGCGCGTACAACAGACGTGAATTCGCGGCATGAGAGGGGCTTCTTCTCCAGTCTCTGCATTGGTGGAGGGGAAAACAGCAAAACATTCTAAATAT
>JAUMHQ010000058.1:4994041-5009525 GCA_032361165.1 Enteromius paludinosus
ATTCGCGTCTTTGCATTGACTTAACATGTAAATCACTCGCGCTTGACGCTTCATTCGCGTCCGGTGTGAACGCACCTATAGACAGTCAATCAAAAGGCGGGCAATACAATAAAGCTACTAAAATTAAACTATTCAGTATGTTTTTTCTCTATTACAATAAAAAGACTATTGATAGTTCATTGAATATCAAGTAATTGACCATTAGTACTTTATGTAACATTGATTCAGTTAACTGTGTTAACTATGAATGGATTCTGATCCCCAAAAAAGGCTATTAGAATCTGTTTCTGCTGATCAAGAACAAGACATCAGTGGTCGCTTTTGACAATAAAAATCCTGATCAGAGTTCTATCTTTTGTTCCGAAATAGTTTTCGAAAAGTATTTGTACAGTAAGTATTTGTGCTCTCAATTTTAGATTAAATAGGAGCTCACATGAGAAATTTAGTTAAAGTTGCCTTTACTTTAGAAGATTTGGGAGCCAAAGATCTGTCATTGTACAAACTCTCTGTTCTTACCGGCTTTTTAAATTTGAGCCAGGTGCAAGTTATGGGTGCCGTCCCTCCAAAGTTGCCCAACAGCTGCACCTTTTCTCCTGCCCTGATCTTCTGATCTCCAGGGAACTGCAGAAACTGTGGCGGAGAACCTGCATGCCATCATAAGCAAACATAGGTTCATATTCAACACTCTCATGGAAAATAGTTATTCCTTATTTTCTCTCTCTTTCTGTCTACTATCAGTATTTTGCAAGACAGCTTATCACACAAGAACGTGTCTCTGTACAAGGCCTTCAGGTCAAATATTCCTTGGCCCTGTATGGTTATGTAAGGGATAATGGGAGAGTAATCTTACCCTGTTTGGGGGGAGCTGGTTTCTTCTTTATTCTGGCTTCATCTGCAAAAAAAGATCATGTATTGACATAAGATAGCATCTACTGCATATTTTTGGCTAAACATATTTACATAATTATTAAAATAAACATTTAATGAAAGGGATAGTTCAGCCAAAAATGATCATAGTTTTTACTCCTCCTCATGTTGGCTCTCAAATTAGTTTTCTTTCTTCTACGGAACACAAAATAAAATATTCTAAATTACTGTTGAGTTCCATGGAAAAAAAAAAATGAAGGAAGGAAGAAACAATTTTTTATACAGGTTTGAAATTACATGTCAGAATTTCTACTTCGTATACATATTAGCATTGGTTAGGCTGTTTTTTAAAGAGACATTTGCTCATATTATAAATATATAGGGATGTAACGGTATTGTGAATATTTAAAAAAAAAAATTGAGCCTCTTAATTAGTTTTGTTTTTTATGTAAATGATTCCGTAAATACTGTACCGTGCCATTCATACCGAGGTATTACTGTATCGTGAAATTTTTATACCGTTACATCCCTATAAATATAATATATTTTATTAAAAAAGATATTCATCAATGTGTTTAGATTTTGTTTTATGATAGCAATGATTTTTTTATGGAGGCTATTATCTCAAAAATGGCATACACATACTATAAAAGAAAAAGGGTTATGGCATGTGGAGTCTGTATTGCATTATTTTATAGGTCTAATATGCACATAAATGCAAAATAATATAATGCATAATGTTCATATTTGGAAAACAATGAGTGAAGTCACAAAACAATGTGATATTATATGTATCGTAATTCCCATGAGTTATATTGCAGGAATTTAAAATGTTATTTTCTTGCTTATTGATAATAATAATAAATACATTGAAAAATAATAAACTCCTCGTTCAGTAAAAAAAAAAAAAAAAAAAATTCCAGCAAGCTGTCCACATAACTGATATTTCATTCAACACATTTTCAAAGGAATTAACTACAGTCAACATTTTTTTAAGAACTGTCAGGAGTTCTAAGGAAACTGCTGCTCCTGATCAGCATCCAGAGAGAGAGAGAGAGTGTCTGTGTGGACACTGTCTTGCTGGAATTCCCCTTATATGGACATGCTAAATATAGGGTCTCCAAGATCCAGGAAGCAGTGGCTCTCTCTCTCTGCACTATTTATTTAAGGTTTGATTGCCGTCAAGAAACAATGCAACATGTAAACCCCACTAATACTCCAGCACACTCCAAACAGAGCGACTGAGAAAGGGGGAGAACGGGGTGAGGAAGACAGAGAGGACAGTCAGATCTTTATGTGTTTCAGCTCACAGAAGTCTTCCATTTTAGGCCTTCTCTTCGTCTTCAATTGCTTCTTTCCACTCTTTCATTTTCTCTCTTATGCTTGGACACACCTGAGCTTTTTCCACAAGCACTGTGGGAATACAGTGTTCTCTGTTTTGGTATTTGCCACTTTTTGCTTTTCCTGCACTAAATTGTTAATCACTCAGTTTGTTAAGAACATAACTGCAATGTAAATGTGAGCCACTTAGAGCCTGCTATGCTTATGAAATACTAGAAGACCAAATGCAGCAGTACAACTGGTTGCCTATTGTTCCAAAACACAATCGGCTGAGTTTATTTTCTACTCTATCGTGATCACATGGATTAAAATGTAGGATCTAGTGTGACCATTGTGTTAAAAGCCGGAACAAAACAAACAGGCAAACCATTTGAGCACTATAGATACAATCTGCCATCAGATACTGTGTGATGGAAATCCTCTTTGGGAGTCTATATAGAGTGCGCGTGATGACTATTGTTCCCGTTTGTAAGGTCAGCTTCTCACATGACAAATATTTTTGAAAGGGAAATTGGAATTAAATGTTCACTAAATATGTAACAGAATCAAGGACTAAATACTTTTGCCAACAATTCCAGATGATTAAACACACTAAAAGGAGAAAATTGACATCAACTGTGAAGACCTCAAAGTGGGGTAAAACAAACACAAGGCCTATTTACAGTGTGCCAAGACTGCATATTTGTTGTAATATAAACAATAGATTCCTATATATAAAGAAATATATACTACAACTCTCAGATGTATGAATGTTTACTCTTTATTTAAAGTATGTCCAGCTTTGTCTGCAATTCTGTCCACATTTATCCACATACACTTATGTAGACCAATATATAGAATATCTCTGCTTTTATCATGACAAAAAGTATATTGTCACTCAGCTCTAATTTATGAATGAATATGACTATAAGGCACAACCTGACATGACTGGATTTTCTTTTAAAGGTGCTCTCATAAATGGACAGTTCACCAGGACATGAATATGTCTGCTCATAATCATTATCCGTTCCTTTCAGACCCACAGTGTCAAAGCTGACCATAAAAACATAGTCCATGGATACAGTGGGTACGGAAAGTATTCAGACCGCCTTACATTTTTCACTCTTTGTTATACTGCAGGCATTTGCTAAAATCATTTAAGTTATTTTTTTTTCCCTCATCAGTGTACACACAGCCCCCCATATTGACAGAAAGCACTGAATTGTTGACATTTTGCAGATTTATTAAAAAAGAAAAACATATCACATGACCCTAAGTATTCAAACCAATATTTAGTAGAAGAGCCCTTTTGATCTAATACAGCCATGTGTCTTTTTGGGAAAGATGCAACAAGTTTTTCACACCATTTGGGGATCCTCTCCAGTTCTGTCAGGTGGGATGGTAAACGTTGGTGGACATCCATTTTTAGGTCTCTCCAGAGACGCTCAATTGGGTTTAAGTCAGGGCTCTGGCTGGGCCAATCAAGAACAGTCACTGAGTTGTTGTGAAGCCACTCCTTCATTATTTTAGCTGTGTGTTTAGGGTCATTGTCTTGTTGGAGGGTAAACCTTCGGTCCAGTCTGAGGTCCTGAGCACTCTGGAGAAGATTTTCGTCCAGGATGTCCCTGTACTTGGCCGCATTCATCTTTCCCTCGATTGCAACCAGTCGTCCTGTCCCTGCAGCTGAAAACACCCACACTGCATGATGCTGTCATCCCCATGCTTCACTGTTGGGACTGTATTGGACAGATGTTCTGGTTGTCCCAAATGTCTTCCATTTAAGGATTATGGAGGCCACTGTGCTCTTGGGAACCTTGGGAACTTGATTCTTATTTGCTCTGACATGCATTGTGAGCTGTAAGGTCTTCCTAATCAAGTCCAATCAGTAAAATCAAACACAGCTGGACTCAAATGAAGGTGTAGAACCATCTCAAGGATGATCAGACAAAATGGACAGCACCTGAGTTAAATATATGAGTGTCACAGCAACTTAGGACCATGTGATATTTCAGTTTTTCTTTTTTAATAAATTCTGTGTTTTTCTGTCAATATGGGGTGCATTAAGGAGGGAAAAATGAACTTGTGATGATTTTAGCAAATGGCTGCAATATAACAAAAAGTGAAAAATTTAAGGGGGTCTGAATACTTTCCGTACCCACTGTAATTATTGAGTATGTCAACCCTTTGGTTCCCATACACTTTAATGAGTAAGAGAGCAGCATGAAAATAATTCAAAATGTCTCCTTCCACTAATGGAAGACAAGTAGAGGATTATTTGTCCAATTTGGAAATGACATGAGGTTGAGTAACAGATTAATGACCTTTCATCCCTTTGTAAATTAGATATTAACATAACACAAGTAAATAGGCATGTGTCCTTACTCACTTTCTGTAGTGGGAGTTGCAGAAGAACTCTTCCTGTTTTTCTTATCTGCTGACGGGTCTGATGGATCTAGAGGAATGCAAAAAAAAAAAAATAAAATCCCCATTTTATTTCACATAAATCTTAATTGTGAGTTTAGCAGGAATTTGACATTGTTAGTATTGTTACTGGGTTATTGGTAGTACACCCACACTTAAAATCATATGTTTCCAATGACATGCATAAGGAGAAGTCTAGAAGGCAGGACACTTACCATCTACAGTGACCATACAGGAACACTCTGCTTTACCATGTGCATTCTCTGCCTTACATGTGTAGCGTCCTTCATCCTCTGGTAGAGCCTTGTCGATTGTGAGTGAACACTTTTCACCTGATGTAAAATAACAGTCAGCAAGTGTATGTGACAACTAAATTGTTTTTAGACAGAGGGTTATTTAAAACTAAATGCTTGGCTTATACATTGTAAATCCTCTTATACCAGCTATATTGACAGCCTTAACAGGCTTGACTCTGGGAAATTGGATAGTTGATATCCAAAAATAGCATAAATAAAAAAAGTATAAAGGAATGGAATAGAGGAGTAGTCTGCAGAAATCCCAAGGCTTCAAATTCTTCGTTTTTAAAAAATAAATAAATCAATAATTTTTATGCAAATGATTCCATTATCACAAAAGTATCTGAAAAAAGTAAGAAAATCGGTCAGTCTTTTTTTCTATGATTTAGTTTTAATTAAGAATTTAGTTAATAATATTTTGCATTCCCAAAACAAGTTGAAGGAATGTTCTTATCTTTTTTTCAAGAGTGTTCTAGACCAAAAAAAAAATATTTCCTGAATCAGTATAAATAAGGTAATAAGTTACCATAACATCCAACTTGCCTTAACCCCCAAAACTAAGATGGTTAACACATTTATTTGGTTTAATAATAAACCTGTCACCTCTTAAAAAGATAAAATATCTCAAAACTTAAGAATTACAAATTTCACTATGAAAATTTTTACAAACAAAAAGAAGGATTTTGATGAATCCATAGCCTGCTTTCTAAACATAAAATCGATCAAAACAACCAAGAGCCTCAAGCACTGGATAATGTAGGGGACACCCATCACATCCCTGTTTGATTTAGACTCACAGGGAATCCTCTATTGCTATTTCAGAACTTTCTAATTGCGTGCCATATCATCATTCTGTCTCATGTCAGTGGAAGGGGTTAGAGAGACCTTAAACCCTCAGATCAAATAACCTAATGTGAATGAGCTCAAGGAACTAAGAAAACACTCGCTGAGTGCTCCAGTTGGCAATGAATCTGCCTCAGCTTCAACATCATTACTCTCAGCATGTGATTTACAACACAGCTCATAACACTAAAGTAGGGACTTTAGGAAAAGAGGTTTTAAAGCAGTCCTCATCATTAAATAACAGACCCAATGTAAACAAACTTCATTAGAGCTGTCTCTCACATTTGTTAATCAAAAAAACGGCAGAAAATACATCATCAGCAGTATTCTACATTGTAAATTGTGGTCAAATAAATTTACTCTCATACCTTCCTTTGATAAGACAATGAACTTGGATGCCTTCACAATTTTCCCATCAAGAATCCAGGTGATGACAGCTTGGGGGTCAGAGGTCACCTGACACTCTAACCTCAGCCTCTCTCCATCCACCACAGCGATATTACTGAGGGGCTGTTTGAAAACGGGCAACTTTCCCGCATCCTTCTCTCCTCCATTCACAACTTTTGCCTTTTTGTCGTTTGTCTCTGTTATCTGTCCATCAGTTGTCTTCTTCTCTGGGCTGGCTTTCTCCTTTTTTTCAGTTGTCCCTGCATCAGTGCCGCTAGCTTTTTTCTCAGTTGTTGCATTTTCCTTTATGTTAACCTTTTTATCAATTGCACCACCATTTACGCCATTGACATCACTTTGGTTTTCCTTCTGTGGAGTCTTGGGTGCTAGCTTTGATGAATTCTGTTCATTCTTCTCTGGTTCTGGTGCTTGCTTCTTGTTCAGGATGGACCTGAAGTCTGAAGGTGCGCTGCTTGGAGGTGGAGTGGCAGCAGGTGCTTTGGGTGAACCATCTTTCTTGTTGAGAAATGACCTAAAGTCAACCTTTGCTGGGGTGCTTGTCTTGATCTCAGACCCTGGCTTAGGCCCTGAACGGGGCTTTAGAGCTGCCCTAAAGTCTGTCATCTGGCTTCCTTTGCTAACCTCTAGAAATTAAAACCAAATTTATGAAAGCTCCTTCAGTCAGTCCCTCTCAGCTCCTTTGGTAGGTGTTTCTTCAAGCTGTAAATGAATACGGATGTCCAGTTGTATGGACGTTCCTTCACGATCCCACTGGTCCAGTGACTTTATGGAGGTCCTGCTCTGTCTGTGGTCACTCTCTGTTCTTTCCACTCAAACCACTGCTGGGACAACCCCTCTGGTCCAGAATGAAAGAGGGAGGAGAGAATAGAGGGTAGAGAGAGGACATACAGAAGGAAGGAGAGAGATATGTGAGGGTGGGGAGTGGAATTGGATTGTTTAAAAGCTTAGACTCCATTCTATAATAGGTTAATTGGAGACAGGAACACATTTCATATCTGTGTGGCATCAAAGGGGGGAGCACCATTGCCTTATTAGGGAAACACTTCCAGTGCATGGGCATGAGCACAACAGAACAGAGCTAGGAGGTAAACAGAGGGCAAGATAGCATCAGAATCAGAGTCATCAGTGCCGGATTTGGAGTTACTTTTACTGAAAGGCATGATTTTTTTAATAATCTGAAAAGAACGAGAATCTGACTGTTGCTTTGGTGCTTGGACAGAAACCATAAAAGAAGTGTTCTTGATTATTCCATGGGTGTTTCTTGGGATGCTCCTAACTTTTTGACCTCTCTATAAATGGGGGCCCCTCATTGGGCCATTTTGAAGATGCATTTGACCAATCAGAGATGACTTGCATGTCTGCAACAGTTTATATTAAAATGTTACATGGCCGGCCTTATATGGCTATGAGCTTCTCTGTAACCCTTCTACTTGTGCGTGTGTGTGGAAGATGGACGCATCATGGGAATGTCTCCTTGATAAAATAGCTTCCTGTGCTGTTTTGCTTCAACACAAGGTGAATTGGTGAGTGAATTTTCCATTGCTGCTGGTATGAAACAGTCAAACTCACATATTTAAATTAATCTCCCTTATATCCCTCAATGACAATCCCAGGGGTCTTAGAGATAACCATAATGATCAGATGGAATGTGATGTCATGAGTCAACAGGTCTGATCGGATGCAGCTGTTAACATCTGATGATTAGAAATACATTTAAATAGGAGATTTAAAAGCAAAGTCTCATTCTGTGTTGCAAAAAGCTGAAAATGCATTACTATTGTGTGGGACTAGTCAGCAAAATTGCAGATTCTATTGTTAACAACAAAACAATGGTAAAGGACACATCATGAAAAGTCCATCGCGGCTTTATTCTGGGAATTTATCCTCAGCGCTAGGGCAGGAACATTAACCAGACTTATAAGGAACAAACAAAAAGGGTGAGCATCTCATTTTTAACTGCCATCCATTTATACGCTATTTCCTTGAGCATTTCCACAGCTTTACTCTGCATGTTATAAACATCTCTCTTAGCGTGGAATCTATAAGCTTATCTTTTTTTTTACACTGTAAACAAGCATATACCGTGGAGAAGACAGTTGCAGTATACAACAGGTTTTTGTAAAGCATTAATTGTGCAAACTAAAGCAAACCATCATAAAGAAAGAAAGAAACATGTGACTTTAGAACATCGCTTTTGTGAACCTTTGTAAAGTTCAGCTAATTTATTCACATAAAGTGCTAAGTTTAAAGTCAACATTTCACACATACTTTGCTAGTATTTATTTGCACAGGCCTCAAACTGGTAAACTGTGACTGTCTACGGGCAGCATTTATTGTAGGACACTACAAACATTCAAAAACAGAAACAGTCCAACAATAATTATTTATCCAAAAGCAAAGCAAAAGGCCATCGCTTATTCCTTAAAGAACACCCACATTACTAACACGTGACTATATTCAAATTGCTTATCGTGCTAATGAAGCCCTAACTGGTTAAAGATAATGCCTGAAGGGAATTAACAAACTTTCAGAATTTTTTTGAGCTATGACCTGAAATATGTTAGATGTTCATGAGTTAGGTGGATGCTCTACCTTGACAATAGTAGTATATATATAAGCATGTAGATATACAGATATAAGGTGAGATATCAAATTATTGCACAGTAATCTTAAGTCTAAACAATTCTTATTGCTTGCAAAACGTATTCTAAACTTTTGATCTGGATCTACTCTTCAATATGATTAAAAAATGTATACATTTGCAAATTCTATGATCAAAACAAGTATCTCAGTCAATGTTTTTATATAAACTGCATTTTCTCTCAAGGGTTTACAAGATAGCTTGTCTCAGTGACGCCATGGACTACATACAATACAGCAATAAACAAGTCAAGATGGGAGTACACAAGTGAGAAATTTCTTATACCAATAATAAACTCTCATCTCCTCCTTGGATTTAAGTTATGACGATACCCATGACACATTCTGAAATAGTAAAACAACAGTGGGTGTGAGAGAACGGAGGGGGCATCCCTTAATATTCATGCAGAGAGTGGTGTGAAAAGAACTTTACTACATGCTTTGTGTCTGAGAATGGAGAGGCGCTCATCTGGCGCAGACAAGCAAGGGGACACTGTTTACAGAGCAGCTTGTGTGGTCTTTCTTGCTCTAAGACCAGAACCTTATATGTCCGTAAAGACTTAAACCTCCAGATCAATCGGCACTTCTCATACCAGTTATGAGTCAAGGGTTCTGCATACTGTTCAACTATGGCGCTTTTCAGAGTATGTTGTCGGGTAATATTTAAAGTTTCACATTTCACTTTGAAAGATGGATATCAGTTAAATCATCACTTTATGATTCATAGCTGTTACTACTATACTGCCCTTAATATGGTTTTGGTATTCTGACAATGAGACCACCTCATTTAAATAAATTAATACATTTAAATATTTAAATTAATTTTAAGTTATTCAAAAATACATGTATGTAATTCACACTTTTAGCACACTGCTCCTGTTATTTGCTATTTTCACCTTAATAATATATATGTATATATATGTATATTTTAAATTTTTTTTTACAATGCATTTTCTTTATTATTTTCTTAATATTTATTATATTCATTATTTCAAACATCATTAAGTGTCACTGACATTTGTAAACAAGTCTAGACGGGGGGAAAAGACTAGGTCTGCCATCTTGTGGCAGAAAACTTGAGCCAACCGATCTTATGTGAAATGAGGTGAGAGAGAGAAACGTTAAGAAATATTTTCTGTTATCTGTCTATAATATATGAGAATCATGAGGCTGGCAGAGTGGTCTTTTATTAAATCTTATGTAGTGCTTGTTTGACCTAAATATGGACCCACTGGACCAGACAGACGACCTGATTGGTAAGTGCAACAAGCACGTCACGGTGGGCGGGGTATTAGAGCACACTCACTTCCGCATCACTATACTGACTGGATTTAATAAAACTGGTTGGTTAAGCTGAAGTTAAACAAGTTTAAAACGCAGTTTAGCGTTGTCAGGAAAAAAAAGAAGAAGAAGACTTAGAAGCAGATTTTTATTTCTTAAGCAACACTAATAACTATTTATTTTTCATAAGCAGACTTACATGCAGTAATTAAATAAAACTAACGTTGATATAATCAGTATTCATCGTCGTAAAGAGTGAACTGCCTTATAACTGAAACATGTTAAAAGCGATTATCCTAATTGGCGGGCCTCAAAAAGGTGAGATTTTAGTTATTTTTTTAACTGTACGAATGTAAGATGAATGAGACCGCGACAATATTATCACATATGATGATGACGTGGCGCTGCGCTAAGTGATCGCGTCTTATATGATAAACTCGAATTAGCTGTACAAAGTTACTGTGTGAAAACTAGCAAATATGCTGATATGTGGATAGCATAACCTGTTTGAAAACGCATTTCATAAAATTTGCACTTCGTTTAGGTACCAGGTTCCGCCCCCTGTCATTCGAGGTGCCCAAACCACTGTTCCCAGTGGCAGGAGTTCCCATGCTGCAGCATCACATAGAAGCCTGTGCCCAAGTAAGACTCAATGGATTATGTTTAGATCACATATAAAAAAGTAAAGCCAAACACATTTCAAGGTTATTGATATCTGTATTTAGAGTTTGCCTCGTTTTGTTCTCTTACAGGTTCCTGATATGAAAGAGATCATACTAATAGGTTTTTATCAGCCCAATGATGAGCTAAACCGCTTCATTTCTTCTGCGCAACATGAACTTAAAATCTCAATAAGGTAGATATCAGTTCAGATCAGCAGATATTTCAAAGAAGGACAAATGTAACATTTTTTGTGTCATATAAAATAGGTGACTGCTACTACATTGATACTTTGTCTCATCTGACCGCCCTGTAATTAAAAAACAAATCATATACATAGGCTTATGCACACAATTGATTTCTTTTTGAATCTGAAGGTACTTGCAGGAGTTTGCTGCCCTTGGTACAGGTGGTGGGATTTATCATTTTCGTGACCAGATCCTGTCTGGGGGTCCGGCTGCATTTTTCCTCATGAATGCTGATGTGTGCTCAGAGTTCCCCTTGCAGGAAATGCTCCAGTTCCACCATCAGCATGGCGAGAACCATTGTGGAGTCTTACTTGGAACTACAGTAGGTTTACGTCCATAAATGCAATTACACTCAAAAATTCACGATTTTGGGGCCAAAATGTTAATGTATGAGTCTCATATTTATATAATACATTTAATATAATACATAATGCATTACGCATAATCATTTATGACTATGTGTAATGTATTTACACATTTATGTGGAATAAACATTATGTTTATTTAATTGAAAGATGAACGTTTTAATCGACTGACAGCAACTATAATATAATAAATATGTAATACTGTTCAAAAGTCGAAAGATTGTTTTTTTTTTCCATCAAGACATTATTTATTTGATCAGTAATACAGAAATTGCAGTAATATTATAAAATATTACTATGTTTTCTATTTTATTATATTTTAAAATGTAAAAAATCACAATATACTTTGATGGCAAAGCCAATATTTCAGCAGCTGTTACTCCAGTCTCCAGTCTTAATCATAATAATTTTTTTATCATAATAATTTTTTTTCTATTTGAAAACAGTGGTAACTTGTTTCAAGATATTACTGTATCTCTCTCATTGCAGGCCAATAGAACACAATCTCTGAACTACGGCTGCATTGTGGAAAACCATGAGACAAATGAGGTACTATAAATATGTACCAGATCACTTCCTTGTACATTAATTCATATGATCTGATGGACAATCATTCCATCAATAAATGGCATTAAGAAGATACTTACCTTTTCACATTAAGCTAATTATCACTCATTTCTTTCAGGTGCTCCATTTTGTGGAGAAACCCAGTACTTTTGTAAGTGACGTCATCAACTGTGGGATCTATTTGTTCACACCAGATATTTTTGGCCATATTGGGACGGTTTTCCAGAGAAACCAGCAGGAGAGGATCCAGTGAGTGTTCCTGACATAATTCAGCCTCTAAACCGCTTTGCAGCCTTCACCGGACAGATTTACGTGTATAATAATAGGTCAACCTGACCTGTTTGCGCTGAAATGAGTTATTTTTTTCCACAGGGAAGAACTCACTAATGGCAAGCAGATGCCAGAGGTGATTCGGCTAGAACAGGACATCTTTACAACCCTAGCAGGGCAGAAAAAACTCTTTGTCTACAAAACACAGCATTTCTGGAGTCAGATCAAGTCTGCGGGGTAAATCTGAATTTCTCTCAATTTTGAACTGTAATCTTCCTTTTCTGTCACTTTTTCTAATGCATGATTTTACGTAACGTAACACAGGTCAGCAATATATGCAAGTCGTTTGTACCTTAAACAGTATCATCAGACACATCCTGAAAGACTAGCCACAAACCAACATGGAACGCCCAAAATAATTGGTATGTTGCATTAAGCATTCTCTCTATGTTTATATATCTATATTCTAGCTATAGTTATATTATATGCAACTACAATGTCACTAAACTTAGTTTTTCACCTTCAGGGGATGTTTATATCCACCCTACAGCAAACATCGATCCATCTGCCGTGGTAGGTACATGGACAACAAGTTATACACTACATATATGCTTCTGCATTGTATTCAGTTTCTTTCTCTCCATTCAGTTGGGTCCTAATGTTTCCATTGGCAAAGGGGTGACAATTGGAGGAGGTGTAAGAGTGAGGGAGTCCATTATTTTACATGGAGCCATGTTACAGGTAAAGTGGGTCACTCGTGTTCACATTTTCCACAGTGACAGTCAGACATTGGCAAGAAATGTGACATTGATTATTATTTAATATATGGGTTTCTGTTTCAGGATCACTGTTGTGTGTTGAACAGTATTGTTGGGTGGGACAGCACAGTGGGGAAATGGGCAAGAGTAGAAGGAACTCCGAGTGACCCCAATCCCAATGACCCGTATGCCAAGATTGACAGCGAGACTCTGTTCAGGGATGGAGGTCTAACCCCATCCATCACCATTCTTGGTATGAAGATCTTGCCTCTATTCTAATCTACATAGATAACTCAATATAATATAATATTGTTTTAAAATTTTAAATGTTATATTTAAAGAATGCTCAACAAGACCTCATTTATTTGGTAAAAAATAAATAAAAATAGTAATATTGTGAAATATTATTACAACTCTTTTCTGTTTTAATTTTAATATGAAGTTTATTCCTTTTGCAAACCTGAATTCATTTAGTGTCACATGGGGCTCAAGAATCTTTTTTTATATTATCTGTTTAACAAACTCATGCTTTATTCACTTCTGTGTAAACATAGGTATTTTTTTTCAGGATTCTTAAAATAATATAATATAAAAAATCTTTGTAACAATATAAATGTCTTTATTGTCAGTTGAAAAATTTAGTTTTTGATCAGTTTAAAGCATCACTGAAATATAATTTTGCTGATTTTAAACTTTTATATGGTAATAAAATATTAGACCCTGGACCATAAAACCAGTCATAAGGGTCCATATTTGAAAATTTGAGATTTGTATGTCATCTGAAATGGTGTGTTAGGATAGGACAACATATAGCCAAGATACAATTATTGCTAAATTAAGAATCTGAGGGTGCGAAAATTGCCTTTAACGTCATCCAAATAAAGTTTTTAACAATGCATACTAATCAAAAGCTATGTTTTGACATATTTAAGATTAAAAGTGCACAAAATATCTTCATGGAACAAGTTCTTAAATTAATATCCTAATGATTTTTGACTTAAAAAAAAATCTATAATTTTGACCCATATAATGTATTTTTGGTTATTGCTACAAATATAGCTATGCTGTTATAGCCATGTAGTAACTGCACCGATAATCTAATGAGTGTTTTAAACACATAAATATGTACTAGTTGGTTTCTTCCAGAAGGTGGAGCTGTTCCTTAAGAAGTTATAACAATCATCTTGCTACTGCATGTGTATGTGTATAACAGTTTTTCCACAACAGGAAGTATGTCTGACATTCTATACTCTACTATTTATCTTCTAGGCTGCAATGTGAATATTCCATCGGAGGTCATCATTCGAAACGCTATCGTCTTGCCTCATAAAGATCTCAACAGGAGCTTCCAAAACCAGATTATCCTATAGAAGACACTTTCCTCTACTGTCTTTCTGAATAAACACTGTACACTGGGTCATGTAGAAAGTATATAGTCTAAAGATTGCACAAAGTAGTGTTTATTGTTCATCATGATTTAATGTTTATGTATTTGGTAGTTACAGTTCAGAGAAAATGAGCCCACTTAAGCGGTCAGTTTATATTGCAGTAATATGGTTTAATTGGATATTACATTTTGTATTTAAAATCTCATTCCAAGTTGATGCACCAACCTTTGTTTTCTGTTGCAACCATGTATTTAAAATCATTTACCACAGAAAAACAGAAACATTTATTTATGACAAATTGACGAGTCCCCTGTGAGCACAAATTGAGCCTAATGTGTCTGTGTTTTAATTAAAAGATTTCTTTTATTGAATGTATCATAATGCTTTAAATGTGTAACTGAAGTTTACATATATCAAATTATAGGGCCATAAGAGCGACCAGTCTGACTGGAAGGAGACATACATGACAACATAGTAGTCATTCAGCTGTCTTTATTCTTGATGACCAAAGCAGTAGTGCTGCAAAGGTTATATTGGTTGCAATGACATTTTTAAATGAAGTGTTCCTACTGTATGTACAAAATGTAAGCTTAATTTTTCAGACATAAAGAAAAGGTCTTCTTATCACACTTTACATTTTTTAAACCTGTCTGGCAGAATTAAATATAAATTGTTGAATAATAAAAAATAAGTTAATAAAATGGCTATGAGTGTTCTAAAATGTGCAGAAAAAAATTATACACATTTGAAATACATTCATTTATTTGGAAATGGACAAGTGATGGAACGGAAACCTTGTTTACTTTAATTTCATGTTTACATTGATTTTCTATATGGTTAAATGAGGGTTGATTGGGGTAAGTGTAGGTGTGTATGAAAGAATCTGAAAGATACAAAATTGAATTTATGGTTATTTTCAGGCCGTAGAGGTATGCCTTGCAGCTATAAATAAATTCTAACACTAACTGTTTATCAAAATATACACTTCTCTTAAACCTGCACCTGCATCACTGCAAAAAACACAATAAAATAAAATGCAATTACAATAAATAAATGAAGTTCAACAGTGCTAGTAAAGAACGTCTCGGTTACGTATTGTAACCCTCGTTCCCTGAAGAAGGGAACGGAGACGTCACGTCGGTGACCGACGAA
>JAUMHQ010000058.1:5009916-5026944 GCA_032361165.1 Enteromius paludinosus
TGATTTGCCATCTCGAAGCGAGATTCCTATTCGTCGGTCACCGACGTGACTCGGAGTGACCGACTGATAGGGAACTATGCTACCCATGATCCTGCAGAAAAATATCCACCAATCACAGAAGTGGGGCAAACTAATGTCACCAAAGCACCTCTGCAGCACAGCCGTTCCCCAAGGGGTAGCTTTCAAGGTTATCAAAAATGCATAATGCAGCCATACACTGGCAAGGAGACAAGGCACTTTTTTAACAAATGTCAATGAAGGAGAGGCTTCATTGTTTAATAAACTGCTTTTGTGAGGAACCACCTTACCGCATATATTACACCACTTAAACTGACATACTGTTTGCTAATCATTATTGTTTTTTCAAATAAATTTGAATTTAGAATGTAAGGTTATATATAAGAAAAATTGCTTTTGCTTCATATAAAAATTTTTTTTCTATTGTGATTCACCTCAATGTTTGTAGGTTTGATCTTTTACTATTTAGCAAAGTCTCTAAGAAATCCCTTATAAGAAAAGTAAATACAGAAAAAGAAAAATACAGAAATATGCACTAATGCACTCTGCTGTTGTCTGACTCATTTTGCAACGCAATGCTGTGCGAAAGAGCTAGATAGAATTTGTCAGTAAAAGCTAATAACCCTTTGTCCAGGAAATTGCGTATTGTGAAAAGTATTGCCTGAGTGTGCAACTACTAGATAAAATTTTTTTTTGTGTTTGAGAACTGTTGTCAAAACAATCCCAGTTCTCAGAGATCCTCAAAAACTACTAAAACCCTGTAATATGCATATCAGACCAGTAGTTGGCGATGTTACTTTGTAAAGAAACAACACCTGGCTGTGCACACACCTTATAAACTTCACTTTTTTGTAGTTAACACAGAAATAACAACAGTAAAATTTCCCAAAACGTGCATTTTGACACCCGTTTCCAAAAGTTAGCAGTTTTAGGCCCCCAGAATGCTGTTATCATGTAAAAAAAATGGTTAAAATGCATAACAAAGGTTTCCAGTTTTTCTAGAATATTTATTATTTAGATGTCAAAAAATATACTTTTTGATATAGCATTATAATTAGGTAGCCTCCTGTATTTCAGTTTAAATTTTGGAGGTAATTGGATCATAAAAGACAACCACACTTTATGAACTCTTAACTTAAAATTAAATAAATTAGACAAATTTTGCTTTGTGAACAAATTAGTTCAGTCAAATTAGATATTGAGCTACAAAATAACTAGTTTTAAGCCCTTAGTTTCAATTTTATATCCTAGTTTAAGGCTAGTGCAACCCTACTTAGTTGACTGGCTCCAAAATTTAGGCCTAAATATAGCCCTGTACAGAATCTGCACCATCCAAGCAGCTGCCAATGAGATGAATGGAAATGGCGACATGAATATGTTAGGTAGATCTTTGTTGTAGTAGTTAATTTTATTGACCACTGTGCCTTTTTGAGTAATTCTACACTGAAATATGTTTAACTTTCCCTTACAGTCAAGATGCATAACTTAATACAACAGAAGACCACTGCATTGTACGCAGGCTTGCATTAGCTCCGACAGAAGATTGGACTCCGCTTTTTTTTCTTCCTTTAGAATAAACCACAGAGTACCTTATAAATTTGAAATAATGCTTCTTTGCTATACAGATAATATGTAATTCAGAAAGGTGACAGCCTCCTCCTTCCTCCGTAAACATGTTGATTATTCACAGAGTGGAGCGGGTCAGATGAGGTTTAATGGCTCCTTTGTGAGTGGATTCTTGCAGCTTTATCTTTACTCTCACTCGCCCTAGACGCAGAACATAATTCCAGTTTGGAAATAGAGTTCTGTGTCTTTTTCAAAGCCTTTTCATGTCAGATTATAAAAACATAATAGCCTAGTGGTGGTGGCATGTTTGTTGAGAGAAAAACATGTGAAAAATAGAGCATGGCTTTAAATGCATAACCACTTGAACCTTCGAGTGTGTTACACAGCCAAAGAAAACCAGTAAACCATGCATGTGCAGAGTGTTTTGTCCATGCCTTACCTGTTAGTAT
The DNA here is from genome assembly GCA_032361165.1 of Enteromius paludinosus. Lineage (NCBI taxonomy): Eukaryota > Metazoa > Chordata > Actinopteri > Cypriniformes > Cyprinidae > Enteromius > Enteromius paludinosus. Next base: position 5,011,950 of record JAUMHQ010000058.1, read on the forward strand.
AATCTCTATATATGGTTATAGTTGAGAAAATGTAGAGAGCATCGTTAACTTGAGTAGCTAGCCAAGCAAACTTGTGTTGAATGCTAAATGCATGCTCAAATGAAATGTAGATTTTCATCACCAACAATGATTTTAGTGTGCAAATTAGATTTTATCATCTGACCCGTAAAAGGAGGAAAAAGGGGAGCAGGAACCATGGATTTTCAGAGGTGTAAAGCAGGGTTTCCCAACCCTGTTCCTGGAGGCACACCAACAGTGCACATTTTGGATGTCTCCCTTATCTGACCAATATATTTCTGGTTGTGGAGTCTCTACTTATGAGCTGATGAGTTGATTCAGGTGTGTTTGATTAGGAAAAGTTGGAAAATGTGTTGGTGTTCCTCCAGGAACAGGGTTGGGAAACACTGGTGTAAAGCATGAATGCGAGACTGAATGTTGACTGGATGCCCAAATGTTGTGAATAATTAAAATTACAGACTGTTTGTTTATGAGAAATTATAGTGTTAAGTAATAATATGCAGGTGAAAACTGCTCATCCTAACCAATACAAAAAAAGACTCTTTGAAGAGTTTAAAGAGGACTTTAAAGAGGCTGAACAAAAATGCATGGTAACATTTTATTTTAATTACCTATTCTCGCTATTAACTAGTTGCTTATTGCACACTATTAGCATACTTACTGTTTATTAGTACTTATAAAGCACATATTAATGGCTAATTCCATACGACCATATTTAACCCATACCTAAACATCTGCTTTACTAATTATCAATAAGCAGCAAATTAGGAGTTTATTGAGGAAAATGTCATAGTTCCATATTCTAAAGTTTGACCAAATGCATTAAACAGGACATATTTGGAAAATTTCTGAGAATGAAACATGCGTTTGAAACACACATTAATCTTAAACCTTCAAATTACCTTGGTGAGCTCTGAATGCAAAATAAATATCTGTGATCTCGGATACTGTACTGTATGTAACATTAGCATTCTTTCCTTTAGTTTCCCTTTGAAACCAAAATGATCTGCAACCCAGTTAAGTACTGGTGCATCAGCACACCTCATCTTTTTTTCATAGTTCACACGAGCAACGAGCTACGTCCGAGGCCTGTCAATTTATTAGCATTTAGCTTAGTACAGTGGTCCTCATTTCGGTTCGCTGTCCTCTTTTGATGAGATAGCTTTTTCTTGCCTTCTTTAAGCACATTTCTCCACATAGGCTACTCACTTAATCTGACAGCTTCCGAGTGTGTGAAGTTGGGAGGAGAATCTCTCCCTATCAGGATATTTACAATCTCCTTCTCTTTGATTAGAGATCTGAAGGTGTCAGGCGTGATTATCTTCTTCTCAGTGTAAATAACTTTAGTCTTCAGCACTTAAGTCCCCCCTTCAGCTTCGTCAGTGGTCCCTGTCAAAGTTCTGAGTTGTAAGGATTTTGGTTTCCATGGCTCAGTCGGAACTTTAATTAGAGTCTCCCAGCTTTGTACTTTTAATGGCGTGTTCTATTCATCTGCTTATGTTCTAATAATAGAAAGTAAATCCGCTATGAGAAGAAATAAGTGAAATGAATAAGATTAAAAATGAATGTGGGTGATTGTTGGGTGGCCAAAGCCAAATAATACAGTACTTACATTAGTGTATATATACTTAGTAGAACAGTACATCATAACATATTTTCCGAAAACAGAAATCAGTTATATATATATATATTGTACTTTTTATAAAATAAATGCAGCCATGTGAGCATGAACATTATATTTAAAAATATGATCTATATTCAAAATCTTACCAACCCCCCAAATTTGAATGGTATTAATATATAAACTGCATGGACAAAAGCATTGTAAATTCAGATGTTTTAATCATGCCGTACACATTTACAAGATATTGAAAAAATGGAGTTGTTGTTGGGAAGAGCTCAGTAAATTCAGTCATGGTTCGGATGCCATTTTAGCAGTATGTTAATTCTTAAAACTTAATCCCTGTTAGACTTTCCACAGTTAACTGTTGGAAAGTGGAAGTGTTTAGAAACAGGAACAACTCAGCCATGAAGAAGAAGACCACAGAGCATGGTGCGTAAAAGTTGATAATGCTCTGCTGATCCATAGCTGAAGAGTTTCAAACTGGCATTAGCTTTATCCAAGGCTGCAACCAAGCCTCCCATCTATAATGCCATCCATTGGATGAAGTGGCGTATAGCACTGGACTCTGGAATAGTGCGAACCTCTTCTTCGGAGCAATCATGAACGTTTTTCTGTTTGGCAGACTGATGGGTGAGTCTGAGTTTGGCAGATGTCAATAGAACATTACCTGCCTGACTGCACTGTACATGCTGTAAAGCATAACAAGACATCTTGGATGATGCTGCACGTCCAGGAACTCCAGAATGACTATGCCCCAATGGCCAAAGCAAGGTCCATAAAGACATGGCTGGATGAATTTGGAAGAGCTTGAGTGTCCCACACAGAGCCCTGCCCTCAACCTCATCGAACGCCTTTGGGATGAACTGGAACAGGCCTTCTCATCATTGGTGTCTGTCCTCACAAATGCTCTTTTGGATGAACTGGCAGTCATCCCCGCAGCAACACTCCAAAATCTTGTGGAAAACCTTCCCAGAGGAGCGGAAGTGTTATAACTGCAAAGTCCATGTTTGTGTAATGGTCAGGTGTCCCAGACTTACAGATTAAAGTTATAGGGATACTCATGTCATTCTAAACCTATATGATTTCCCTTCATTTGTTTCTGTGTATAGAAGATGTTTTAATAATTCTGTTAAGAATCTGGGATTTGGAAGAACCTGAGTACCCTGTACTTACTGAACACATTTGGGATGAATTAGAACACTAGCTCTGTGCCAGGTCTTTCGCCCAACACGAGTGTCTGACCTCACTGATGCTTTTGTGTCTGTAAGGATTAGGGAAAAAGCCCTGCAACCAGGTTTCAGAATATTTGAAAGCCATCCAAAGGGAAGCGAACCAACTCCTTATTAATGTCTGTTGTTTTAAAATGACATATGTGCACATGAGTGTGGTGTATCGCTGCAGTACTACAGTTAAATTGAGCTTCAATATAAACATTTGCACTGATCAGTCACAGCAAAACCACCTTGCTAATATAGGTCCTCCTAGTGCCAAAATAGCTGTGATGCATCGAGGCATGAACTCCGTGAGACCTGTGAACATGACCTGTGGTACCTGGCCCCAAGACAGTACCAGTATATATTTTAAATCCTGAGGTTTAGAGGATATACTGTTACTGTCTCGGTGCCAGGCACAGACACTGCCATGAGGAACTCCTGCCATTAAGGGGTGTAACAACAACCACAACAATCTTTAGGTAGGTCAGGTGGTTTGTGTCAAAGTAACATCCGAATGAATCCCAGGACTCAAGGTTTACCTTACTGCCTTCTAAGTGCATCCTGCTGCCATCTCTTCCCTAAGTAAATAATACACATCAACCAGCCGTCCTGATCAAAAATAAAATCTGATTCATCAGACTAGGAAACCTTCACTCATTTCTCATGGTCCAGTTTTGATGCTCAGATGGTTATTGTATGTGCTTTCAGTAGTAGACAGGGGTTATCATGGGAACTCTGACTGGTCTGCAGCTGTACTCAGCAAGCTGTGATGCATGCTGGCAGCTTTCTATTATGACCAGTATTACTTTTTTTTTCCAGCAATTCAAGCTACAGCAGCTCTTCTGTGTTATTGGACCAGATGGACTAGCCTACACTTCCCTTGTGCATTAGTGAGCCTTGGGCACCCATTACCTGATGCCAGTTCACCAGATGTTCATTTTTTACAGCACTTTTGGCAGGTATTAACTGAATGCCGCGTGAACACTTGACACACGACTTGACATTTGGGAGATGCTCTGACCCAGCCATCAGGCTATCATTATTTGTCCATTATCTTTTTGCTTGGCAATTTTTCCGGCCCCCAAAACATTAAATTCAAGAACATACTGTTCACACGCTGGGCAAAATATCCCACCCCTTGACGGGGGTGCCATTGTAATGCTATAATCAATGTTATTCACTGTCAGTGGATTTCATGAATACAGATTTGAAGATTTTTAATTTAAGCGTTACACAATAAATAAACAAAACTCCTGTCACATCAACCCGTATACATTATCTTCGATATGATTTGTATTTAAAGAAAATCAGTTTTACAAAAATGTGATATGCAACTGTTTTGGACATATTCCCTCATTAATTGGAGTTCTATGTTAATAAAGCACTGTGTTATCTGAGGACATTTCTGCCAGAGTGAACATATTAGTGAGACTTTTATATTGTCCCACTGGCAGTTTGTTTATCCATCAGCTCTAATCCTATATTCAGTGGTTCATTGTATGATTAGCAGAAACATCATACCCCTGTGCCTGTCTGGAGTAGCATTTTGATTTAGGTCACAGGCATCATTTGCCTTAGTAGTCTTACATGCTGATCACTAACTTACACACATTTTTTATGCTATTGTAATAATTCAGTGGCTTTTAATTGGTTAAAATACCACTGTAATTGAATCTAATGAGCCATGGTATAAACTTTTTGGCACTTCTTTGCATGATATCCCAAAGCATGGCACTGTTCCTTTTACACACACGTGCATGCATTTAAATGTGCATGCAAACACATTTGCATGCATCTTTACTTTTGTGGGTCAATTAATGTAACAGGATAATTGAACATTGTACGCTTGCACCCTAGAGATGAATCTTCAGCCATTACTTTTGTGTTTAACTCTTCGTTAGAGGAATTAAAGCATCTAATACAGTGCTTCGGCAGCAACCCTTAGGAAACTAGCGGGAGGTAAGAACAAAAGGCTTGTCTTGACTATTTCATAACACAAGCTTTAAAAGATTTAAAATGGAGCATTAACTGTAGTTCCTGCTTCACCCACTCACTGCCTTTCCTAATGGCTCAGTTGGAGGTAGATGGCGAAATATAAATTGTGTCCGTCTGTCTGCTGACGAGAAAATAATGTGTTTTTAAAGTGGTGACAGCACTTAAAGAGAGAGACGGAGAGAGTGAGTGAGCAGTGATGCGTAAGGGCCTAACTTACACAGCATTGTCGTCTCTTCTACAGCAGGCAGGACCGCCGTAGGTTAAACTGGCTTATCTAATAGCTTGCATAACAGAGATCTGCAAATTAGTCTACTTTTTTAAACCTTTGCCTATGGTTTCTGAAATATTAAATAATATCCCAATTTAAAAACCTAACCTATCAATAATACACTCATTAGTGCTAAATATACCCAATGTTGGCATTACGATTTTTCCATGTGAATGAGCAATGGATGTAAATTGGTATAATGTGAAAGATTGGTGAGATGCTTCATATTCATGCACACATATCAACCAATTAGCCTCTGGACTTATCTTGCGTTATAGACTTATCTGACTGTTGCAGTCAGACTTAACAGCAATCCGTGTTAGTGAAAAACCCCAGAGAATCTGTACTCTGAATGCATTTTAACACCACACTCCACAGACTTGGCATCTTCGTTATAATCTTCTACCCTAAAGTTCTTTTCTACCGCACTGAAATCCTCTTAATGTACACTTAAAGCATTATTGAGGAGCAGAGGAATCATTTTTGAAATTCTGGAACATCTACTCTTATTTAAAAAATGTTTCTCTGATAATCATGTGATCTTGCCCATCAGAAACCCTTTTAAGCGAGAGCTAAATTAAATTTAGAGTGCAGCCAGTGTTTGGTTCACTGTCTTCGTCATATGTTCCTCTGTTGGTGAGAGAGATGGGATAGGTGAAAGCAGGATATTATGTAAAATAAACAAATTTACATCCCTAATCAAATTTTTCATAAATGAGCATGCATAATGTGGAAAGCTGGTGGGATAAGACAAATGTCTTCTCGTAAGATCTGCAAGAACAGGTCGGGATGTTTAATTAATCCTCTTAGATTGAGATTCATATAATCATGCCTTACCTGTCTCTGTACACTTTGAGCTTTTAAACAAACCAAATGCTTTTAACAGACACAAGTCTGATGGCATGATTGTGCAGGAAGTGCCTGCTTTTAGCTTAAATTAAAACATATGGATATGACAATAAAACCTTACATTAGCTTTGTTAGTTTTAACTTTTATCCATCTGCTGCCTGTGACGTCAGCTCACAAAACAATGCAGCTTTCCAAAATGAGCTCTGTGTCTTTCAGAAGCGGTCCATTGAAGACAGACAGTGTTAGCTTATTTTCATAAAAAAGTTAACTTATAACTCTTCAGATGGAATACATCTCAAAAATGCTGATGTATTCAAAATGAATAAGAGCAGAAATAATAAATGATTTTTCTTTTTTAAATCAGTAATCAAGTGGAAATTACAGTCATATATTAAAGGCATCATAGGCTCATTGCAAAATCATAATTTAAAGAGTTTTATGATCTCATTGGTTTTCTGGGTTCGAACCCATGATCATGTCTCATCTTATAATGCATACAAACTGAGTTACACCAACCACGAGCCACATGGCAGATAATAGTACAAAACATTGATATGCAAATGTCCTGTGGCAGATAGGGGTGCAAATTGTAGTACATGCTCTGATGGGTCATATTTCATTGCTATTGTACAGATGACCTATACGGGCATATTGGTTGGAGTACAGGTTGGATATTATGATTACAGGGACAGATTTTGATTAATGCATGGTTTCTTACATGGTAATTCTTATATTGTGTCAGCAATAAAATGTCTAAACTATCACATTTTGATGCTTGTGTCACATAACCAGCTCCATATGTAAGTTTTCTGATATTGTAAACTTGCTTGCTAGCCCACCTGATACAGCTTTATAATGCTGAGTGCTCAAATACAGGTATGAGTCATACGAAAAATACTTTATGATAAAAGAACTTAAATAATTACAGAAGGTTGCTTCAGTAAATGTGTTTTTTTATCTCACATTTGTATTTATATTTAAAGCTAACAACATTGGTTAGCTTTAGGGTTTTAGGGTTTGTTATTTGACCTAGCGTGAGTCATTTCTGAACTGCTGAAATTTTCCGCATTCACGTTACTGTGCAACCTGATCTCACGGCAATTCGTACATATTTTACGAGGTGGCTAATTCGTATGAATTTGTACGACCTCACTTGTACAAATTCATACGATTTATTCTAAATCGTACGTATTTTACGAGATGCCAATTCGCATTTATTTGTACGAATGACCTAAACATAACCCTGCCCCTAAACCTACCCATCACGTGGTTTTAGACAAAATCGTACGAAACCATACGAGTGAGGTCGTACGAATTAGTACGAATTGGCACAAATTTGCCACCTCATGCGATTATGTACGAATTGCTTGTGAGACTGTGTTGCTCTGTTTCAGATTAAACTGAACGCTTTTAGCAGCATTTACTGGGCATCATTATGTAAAAATCCTGCCACAGGTGAGTATTTCAAATAGGTATACAAGCTAAAATCAGTTCTATACCAGAACACAGGCATCAGGGAACACTGTAATTTCACACTGACTATGTCTTGAATCCTGGATTAATTAAAAAATTCTCCTTCTCATGTCTAACTATATTGCTTTCAGCTCTCCTTTGCCAACTCCTTACTGTGAAAGTAAATGCTCTTATACTTACAAGGATCAAATCCTCAATATCTACTAAAGCACTTTGCCATTGTGCTGCCTTCTTGTGGAATAATTTATATTCTAATGTCTGATATTCACACTGAGCCAAGAGCTTAAACATTTTAGCTATGCTAGGACTTGTCTTTGTTTTGGAATGGGGCCAGTATCAGAATCATAGTGGTTTGTCCTGACATCTTCTCATTGATTGGCTGTGTTTTGCTTGCAAGTCATGTTGGTGGGACTGCATCTTGCTTACACTAGTGATGGTGATTCCCTATGCAATTTATACCTTGGTTATGCTGCCACGTTGGTCTAGGAGAGTGCAAAATTACCGTCATCATTACCTGACTATAATTGTCTTCCATTCAAAGCTCCAGAGACTATTACAGTACCTCATTCATCAGACCTACCCTGGCTACCTTTGCCCTGACTGGACACAATTCACCCTGGAATCCTTCTGACCTTTGGTATAATTTGCTCAGCCTCTACTCAAGGCCACATGCAGATGCTCCCAACCTATCTTTAGCCTTCCTTCTAGTTTCTCATGAGACCTGACCTTTAACCTCAGTATCATTCAATGTGCGATCATGCTTACATGTGCATTTAATATTATTATATTTTTTAATGACATTTTGCATTGTACCTCATTATTGCTGGTTGTGTTGCAATACCATTTGATTTTTGGTAATCCTTAAGTTATAACACTATATATTTGTGGGTGTATGTTAACGTTTATGGACAGTTTTCATATAACTTACAGTAGCAGTCTGTTCTTTCTCTCTATTGTTTTGGACTAAAAATAATTAGAGGGATGTTGGCTAAACCCTGCCAGACCTCACAGAGCGGAAAAGGTAGAAATCAATAGTCTCTGAACTCGAATCAATTACTGCTTTTAAGTCTTCTCAGTTTCCTGTGGAGTTTATTTATTTATTTTTTATTTATTATTATTATTATTAATAATTGTTATTGTTTGGTGGCGTGAAATAAGTATCATACAAATATCATACAATAAGTATTACGCAAATTCATATTGAGCTTAAGTATTTTTGGTGTTAAGTTTAGGTATGGGGAAGAATTAAGGGATCTAAAATATGGTCATGCAGAACAAGACATTAATATGTGCTTTAAATGTACTAATATGCAGCTAATATGCTAGTAATATGCATGCTAATAAGCAACTTGATAACATTTTAACCATGTTGAAAATACAGTGAAAATCAAAGTGTCTGCTGTCTTTTTACAGCTGTTCTTTCCAGACACTTTGTCCTTTTTGTACTCACTCTGCTATTCTTCTTTTAAACTGCCATAGATGGTTATCACCAGGTAATGGAGTGTTCTGATAAAATCGACTGAAATTATGTGTCCCAACAATAAGGAACCAGCCCAAAAGATGTTCCCTCATCTTAAATGTCCTTATTTTTTTAGCTCAACTTTTCAATTATTATTACCACTAACAATTTTGAACAGACCGAATAAAAATCTTCATTTACCAAAGAAACATTTACCACTGTTGCACTGCAAAATATCTTAACATTTCTTAATAAAGATATTGTTTGAAAACTGACAGGATTGGAAAACAAAGAAAACACATAAATATGGCGAGGATGTTAAAAAGTATCATGATCATCGGATTTTGTGATGATCTTTGACCTCTGGTGTTGGGTGACTACTCAAAAGTCAACTTGAAGAACCACTCTTGAGAGTATTCTGCTATGAATGCAAAGCATATTTTTAATGATGCATAATGAACCACTACTCAATCAGGGAGAAAAGCTATCCATTCTGAATGCTGTGTTGGCTGAAAATAATGCTGACGACAAGCAAACTGACCCAAACTATTCAATACCATTCCCAAATACAGTAGCCTATACAGGAACTCACGTGCAGGCAAAAAGCTAACAGAAATGTTTCTTCATTCTAAAAAAGAAACACTCTTTACACAATGGTCAGTTCTGCCAGAAAAAAAAAAAAAAACCCTTACAAATTGCTGGATTTCGTTCCTCTACTTAATCAACACATTATTAATCAAAACCTTATCACTTTTAATTAACATAATGTTCTTCTGATCTGCATGTTGTTTTTTGTTGTTGTTATCTAATTTTTTTGTGAAACTCTCCCATTGAGCAGTGCTGCAGGGCTTCTTGTGTTTCTCTGTAATTAGCTGCTGGTGTTTGGCCTTCATCCCCCCTGCAATCATAATCACTAATTAAACGCCCATGTTCATTGTGCAATTTGCTGCTTATTGTGACATGATTAGGTTCTCAGATTTATTAGGGTTGCAATGCACCAAGGTCATTTTAAGGTAATTTTCTTTCCACAAACTTTCCACAAAAGATCTCAGATGATGTTGCTTGACGTGAATCAGTATATATATTTTTGCCGCTAGCAAGGAGCCTAGTTCGCGTTTGGTGTGATCACTTGTATATACCTTACTTGCTCAATGACTCAAGGGTCGCAAGGCTTTCAGCAAACTCGCCCAATTGATACTCAAAACTAGCTCAAAGCTAGCCCAATCGCTTTTCAAAATCACGCTCTGGTGGGGTAAAATACACATTTTCGGAAGGGTTCGTCTGTTGAAAGTCAACTTCCAGAGGCTAAATATAATGTTATCAGATATGAAAAATATCCAGCGGAAAGAGCATCAAAGTAGACCAATTACGTTTTACGGAAAACTGTGGACTTGGCAACACTGAACAACTCCCAAACCATTTGTTTAACGATTCCAGAGATGATTTATGTTTAAAAAATAACACTCTCCAAAATGGTAGGAGACATAACTGGGCATATGCCGGTATAAATTTGTCATATTGTGATTAATTGCTAATGCTTTTATCACGGTATACAGTAGGACTATTATCACAATATTGAAATTTTGTGGTCATATACACTATAACAGGTTTAATACCTTTTTCTTATAACAAAAATGAACATTAAAATACAATAAAGCAATAAATGCATAGCACAAAAATGTAAACATTTAAACAGTTAAACATTTTACAAAGATTTTTTTACACAGTGCAAAATAATTAAAAGACCAAGGTATCACTTTACAGTAAGGTATCATTAGTTAATGTCAGTTAATACATTAACATTATCAATCAACAAAAGCTACATTTGCTACAGAAGTTATTCATCTTTGTTTTAAAACAATACAACTCTTTGTTATCTCAGTTCATAAAAAAAAAGCAGTTTATAAAGACTTTAATAATTACTTTGATTTTAACAACGTGTTACTAAATATTACCTAAGATTAATGAATGTTTAAAACTATTTTTCATTGGGAGTTAATTAACTAATGTTATACTACGGGGCCGTTGAATGCTTGAATCTGATTGGCTGACGAACGCACGGCGAACGTAGTTCCAGGCAGCTCTCTTGACCGCATTACAGTTCCATATCATTTCGCATAGTTAACTGTAAGAACGGAAATTAGCATACAGTACCTATACAGCACACAGGACTAGTGTAGCAACTTTAAGGCTACACATGACATTTCTCACTAGCGAGGTAATAACAGCGCTGCATCTTAAAGCAGACTTACAGCTCTCTCTCTCTCTGTTTCTCTTTCTCTGTGTCTCTGTCTCTCTCGCTCTTTCTAATAACTTCATTATTAACTGCATTAGTCTGCTATCAACGGCTCAAGCCTCCATTGCCAGCTTTAAAATGACGTTTTGGAACGTTTGGAACTCCGATTCGCGTCGTGGCCGCATCACCACCTCGGGTGTGCATTATTTTTCGAATAATTCAACGGCCCGTCGTCAATTATTCCTTACTTAAATAATGAAGCCCTAATTTTGACGAGGCGTTAGAGGTAGTAGGATCCATTTGCAGGCGTTTATTTAGTATAGTCAACAGGTGGGGTCAAGACACAGCAAACAGGTAAATCAGAGGAGATGCAATATCAAGGTCAGTAAACAGGCAGAATGTTCAGTGCAGGCGGCAGGAATCGCGGACGAGTAAACAGATCAAAGGTAATACACAGGTAGGCAATACACACAGGAATAACGCTCAGTAACGCTGCAGCGCAAAAAAGACTTCGGGTCTGACTAGTTCAAAGCCCCAGTTTATAAAGGGTGAAATAACGATCTGCACCTGTAGCGGTAGTCAGTCCGAGGTGCGTGGGTAAAACAAATCCGGGTGGGAACGCTAATACTCGGGAGCGGGTTCCCGCTGGTGCCGGTGTTGTGCCAAATTTTGACTCTCTGCCGAATTATGAGTCCCCTCACTGAAATTAATAGTAATCCTAACCCCTCCCCCAGAACTAACACTAAACCTACTAATACTAGGGGAGTCATAATCTGGCAGGGGTCAAAATTCAGTACTACACCGGTCGGACAGAGCCACAGATCTAAAAGTAATGAAAAGCATAGAATTTTAAAATAAATAGCATTCTAAATTCTTATTCTCTGCCATGCACACGTGTCTTACAGCTTACAGCTGTTTTGTGCATTTAACCACTTAATATGAGAAAAAAAATTCTTAAAATGCATTAAAAATTGTGAATAATTAAAAAAATTATTTTGAGTATTTTGCCCATATGCCCACGATAACAATACCGTGCATAGCAGTGCAATATCTCAGGGTATAGTTGAGTAAATTTGTTTTATTTTTTGTTTTCTTTGCGCAAATAAGTATTCTCCTAGCATCATAAAAACTGAAGTTGAGCCACTGATATCACACGTTGGCGTTGACTGTTTTACCTTTGTATTTACTATGTTTCTGGAACTGGGCTCATTTCAGTTGCTGTCTATAGAGGTGATGGCTCACCGATTTCATAAAAAAAATATCTTAATTTGTGTTCCGAAGATGAAGGAAGGTCTTACTGGTTTGGAATGACACTTTTCGTTTTGGGGTGAACTAATTCTGTAACATGAGATTGGGTGAAACTGTGTAGGTACCCTAATGCCTGATAAAGCAGTTTTGTGTTCAGCCTTACCGGAAAAGCACTCTGACTGAACTAGGAAACCCTCAGCCTCTGTAGTATGACGTTTCAGAGCAGGATTCAAATCCCCAAAGACCTTGTAGCAGATGTTGTTAAAGAAAACACCTGATAGTGAGCTCACTAAGTATTTGCCTTGGGTCTAGCGTACAACTTGTGATTGGATTAGGAGCATTTCCCACCAGTATCTATACTGGCTTTTTGAATGTTTGTGAAGGCGTGGAGAAACAGCAGCCAAGCAAGGAAAGCAAAATGATGATAAGGGAATTTCGGGTGAGCAAAAGCACTGATGTGAACAAACTTAATATATCTAACACTTGAGAAGTCTCCTCAAATACCACAAATATTCCCGATGTTAAGAAATCTGGCATTTTGCACAAATTAGCTTTATTTATTAGCAAACTGAAAACAGCGCAGTATCTTAAATATTTTTTGTTCAGGTAAATTTTCTTTGTTTTAACATTAAAAACCTAAAACTTTCTGTCAGGACTTGTAAAAAGGAATATATATTCATATTTGCACACACACACACATATTCCTCTTTTATGATGCCTTTGCCCATAGGCATAATTTAGGAAGGTAATTGCAAGTTATTAAGTGTATTAGCAACCTCTAATTTGCTTGAAGCTTGAAGCTATGTTTTGTCATCTTGGGTTAAGATCAGTTTTATTCATGAGAAAATTAATTGAATCTACAGTTGCATTGATATGGATGGTCCGGCTGTGCCCATATTTGCGTAACATTTCATGGCAAATGTCAATATAGATCAGTTTGCATCACAGGCATGAAATGTCAAATTATCATATGTTTGGCGTTTCAGAGGTTTTCAGTAGACAAAAGATTCCTCCTCTAGACACAGTTTGCAGTAACAGGAGAAAATGGTAAATCAGATATCATAATAGTGGGGGCACCAAATGATTGAGAACTATTACACATCCATTTCTGTGTACCCTTGTGTATGTGTACGTCCAGGTGTATATGATTCTGCACACCAGCCTTGGGGCACCCAAGAGTGTCCATCAGTCATCAGGGCGTTGAGATGATGCTGTTTGTGTGTTTCTGTGACAGAAAATCGATGGCTTTCTCCCCACAGTGGACTGTTTAACAGTCAGAGCAGCATGCTGTGAAAACTGGGTGTCTGTTTTAGTCAATGACCCAGCACTGAAGCCCAGCAACTGAGTATGGAAACGCAGATAGAGAGAAGAGGTCAAACACGTTAGATCAAGAGTACGTGAATCTATCCTCTCTCTCCTTGCTGTCTTTTCTGAGACATTTTATTCCATTATTGGCTTAAGCAAAAACACTTCAAGTACTACTTCTCCCAAAACACCTTACTTAAGACCACTTTATGATGTGGAACCTGGACTAAAACTTATTTATTTTTAGCAATGCATTATCCATTAAAACATCAATAATGATTGAGACACAAGTGAAGTCCGCTAGCTGTGTTTAACAAGGCTCTTCTAACGGCTACATGTCTGAAAGTTTCACCTTTTAACTTGACAGTTTTGCTTTAAGTACAAAATGGACCATGAGCAAGTTTAGCTTGTTCTGTTCAATATAACGCAACAGCTTAATGACATCTTCCACGCTTTTCTTTACGCTGTGCTCTCTTCCTTCTTTCAATCTGTCCCCCACTCCTTCTTTTTGATCTTAATAATAGGTCAAGCCTAGAGCTGTGTTTTTCTGAAAAATGATTTTAGGGTACAGCAGAGACACGTTTGAGAAGACGTTTAACAGTGACAGATATATTGTTGTTTTGAGCATTTCAAAACATAGCACTCTGTGTGCTTGATTTAACATGTGTTTGATTTTCTTGCTTCTGTAATCATTGTAGAAGTAGTGGACCAGCACTATAACTGTTTATTGTCTGTGCGTTTCACAACTGCTGTGATTGGTTTGGCTTATAGGTGTTTGACGGAGATGAAGTGCTTGCGCTTGCGTTATGTAATGTCCGCTTTGTGTCTCTGAACCCAATGTGAAAGCCATTACCAGAGCGAACCCTGGGAGTATCTGGGGGCTTGCAGCCAGAATCTCTCCCTTAGAGGTCACAGATCTGGAAACAGTCTTTCTGCTAACCCTCATCGTGCCCACAGACTGACTTCCTGTTAGTGAAATCAGAGCAGGCAGATGACTCACTTAATAGCTCACAATTTACAACACAAGGTGCCTGCAGAAGTGCGGAAGGACTGCTAGTGAGAAAGATGTAAGAAGTTGCACCTGGGTGCTTGTTAGTGTGCAGGTGTGTGTCATCATGTTCTCCATTGCCCTCTGTTGCATGAATCCTGGTAGTGCTAAGAAAAAGCTTTCTTTGAGATATAGATTTACCAGGAAGCTACCAGAGGTGGAAAGAGTAATAAAATATGATACTCAAGTAAAAGTACTGTTACTTCAAAGAAATTTTACTTAAGTAAAAGTAAAAGTACTGGCCAAAAAGTCTACTC
>JAUMHQ010000058.1:5033543-5043906 GCA_032361165.1 Enteromius paludinosus
TGTCCATGTACTGAACTGTTATTATTCAACCATGCCAAGCTAAATTCAGTTTTCCATTCTATGGCACCTTTAATGTTAGTTAATGAAAAGACAGTTGTTCATTGTTTTTTCATATTAGTCCACAATGCATTAACTAATATTAACAAACACATCCTGTGATTTGAATAATGCATTGAAATTAACACTTACTAAGATTAATGCTGTAGAAGTATTGTTTATTCTTAGTTCATGTTAACTAATTAACGAACCTTATTGTAAAGTGTTTCTCAAATTGTTTTCTACTCCTGGGTTTTTATTAAAACAGCACTAAAAAAAACACTTTGTTTATAATCACCAGAGCTGTCAATCACAAAGGGTGATTATAATCGATGATACAGACTACGCTGCTCAATTAATCTCTTATTTACATTGTTGGGACATGAAATATACACTCAGCACGCTCCAAATCTGATGTTCGCACTCTGTATTTACCAAATATATTTGAGGACAGCCGTTCAGGGAGAGTCATCGCAAAGTAAATCATGTGTGAGAGGCATTTAAAACTTCTTCTCTGTCAGTCGGAGTGGCTTAGAGTGGTTGATGCGTGGAAAGAAGTCAGAAGTGGGGCGCTATCAGAGAAGCACGAAGGAGAAGCGAAGCAGCACTTACTTTCACCTTAAATCTTTCTCAAGCTGAGTGTTTGTATGATTACGTGTTTGTTGAGGGGGGAGGTGTGGATCACTGTCAGCGTTGCTTCCTGGGGGGAGATTAATAATTCATGAGACGGTTGGTGAGACGCAAAGTTTCGGCTGGTGTGTCAAGTCTTCGTTACACGTCTTTGCGTGTTTGTATGCAGCAGCGCAACACGTAACATTCCCCTCACAGCAAGGATAAATGATGGGACCACTTCTCTTTTGCTCTCAGATCTCTTCATAAATATAAGATGGACTTTCTGTCTTTAGGTCTGTCACCGCTGAAGCCTTGGAACGTCTCCAGTGTGTTAGACAGGCTGCTGCTCAACCTTTTTTTCAAAGAAAAATTCAACGAGAGCTGTTCTAATTTTCAGACTATACAAAATTGGGACGCGGTCAAAAAAATCACCCCCAAGTTTCACCTCAGTGTTTTTCTTTGAATGAAATGCTGTTTGACTAAATTACTTTATGATTCACAGGACCAATTCTGTTCAAAACCCAGAGCTGCTTTTGAATAGCTGGTCATCAGAAAGCAGACCCCGGTGGCCTCCGATTATCTAATGCTTTCTCTGTTGCATTTGTTCAGTAGAAATCCAGGTAGGCATTTGTTGTAGTATAGAACTGTATATAATACATATTACACAAAGCATTTTCCTTCAGATGACGGATGATGAGTCAACAAAGCAGTTTTCTAAGCACTGAAAAGTTATATTTTTATATTTCTCATCGTACTGTTCTAGAGTTTAAAACACTGTTGATGATAATTGCATTGCATATCTATTGTACCTTTTCCAAAGAGATTTAGTGTGTGAGCTTTGGTATGTGTGTGTGTGTGTGTGTTTGTGTGTGATCACCCTACTCCTTAATCACTTGTTCTCACATCTATCTAATCAATGGTCTGTCAGTCTCTTTTTTTCCGGCAGGGAGGGAGATTGATCTTCAGGAGTCGCCTCACACTCGTTACAATGTTCTCAGTCTTCATTAACACCACCATTAGTCTCACATTGTTACTCTCTAACACAACAGCACAAACAACACTTTGGATACAGCACGCATGGGGAGAGCGGAAAAAACAACTTGGGAATAGATGTGCATGCATGGACATAAATGGAGATGTACAAAAACAGATAAAATACAGAATAGGTGTATGATTTCATTTGGTACATACATTCACATTTGTTCATCTAGTTTGCTTTTTAGCAAAAAGTAACTTATAAATGAGGAACATCACAAGCAATTTGTCATGAGAAGCAAAAATATTTATAGTACAGCAGAGTTCTGCAACCGTGACATCAAAACCCAGAAGTCTTAATCACCCTGGGTTCCCTTATAATTTTCCTATGGGTTTTTATAATGGGTTTTTTAAATTTATGAGTAAAACAAGGTCTGTGGAAGATGCAATGCTCTAGATTACACATACTGAAAACACAAATTTTGACGCAGCTATGCTTTTTTTTAGGTTGGTTTGTAATAAGTAACCATGTAAATATAACCATTTGGGGTGTGAGTGTGTGCTTTTTATATTTCACAAATTGTCCAAGTATAAGTAAAGTTTATTTTACTCATAAACTAAAAAACCTTAAAAGCCCATAGGAAAATCTGGGTTGTGGGTTTTGATGTTTGCACTCTATAAACTAATAGAAACGAATGTGTACACAAGCTGAGTTTAACAGAATTGACAGGATTTTTTTTTTTTTACCTCATAATAAAAAGGGATTTAAAAATGGTAAAACATTATCAATATAATTTTTACTAAAATGTTGTGTAAATGGTATATACGAATGTTGCTAACCATAACAAATCAAAATAATTTTTGTGGACTTCTTAGTATAAATGGTCAGATGTTTTGCTGTTGTTGTTTTTTTGCCTCTGGAAAGCATGGATCAAATCAACTTTTATTAATATTTTCTCAAACCATGTTGTGAGTTCTGTTTGTGCAACAAACTTGCGGTGTATTCTGACTTAAACCATGAATGTGATGCATTTTATCTAGCCGATTCTTGCACCCCACTTTATACAGTACAATCACATTCATACCTGCTGAGTAAAAGAAAGATAAAGAAAGAGCCCAGAGATTGGTAGAAAGAGAGCGACGTGGTGGAGACAGTGAGTGACCGCTGTAAGTGGATGTAACAACCTGCTGCTGTGAGAGAAATAAAAGCTCTAGTGTGGGTTGGGACGGCTCTTCTCCACTGAAGGGGAAATAACCCCTGCCTTCTCTGCTCATGTAATATTAAATATCTCTCCTTCCACTTCTCTCTCTTCCCCTCCTCTTTCTTGTAGAGGGCATGTAGAGAGGGCAGTATTTGTACTCTCTGTCTTCAATATCAGCGCTCTCTCCGGTTCCTTTACTCTCTCCATCGCTCTCTCGCTCTCTTTCCCTGAGTGTGCGAGAGGAGTTCGGGCAGTAGCTACGTCAGCCATCAGCGAGCAGCTGAGGAGAGCTGTGGAACTCACATGTGTGTGTGTGTCTCTCTCATCTTTCTCTCATAGTCTCCAGCTCATGCCTCTACTCTCTCTGGAGTCTGCGGCTGTGGCACATCCTGGGGCACTGACACGGCGAACGAAGCACCTCCTCTCACCATCTGCACTCTGCTCCTCAAACAGCACAAACCAAGGAGAAAAGAAGGATAGAGTGGAAGCAAAGGATGGAAGAGAAGAAGAAAGAGATGGGAATCTGAAGGGAAAGTGCGGAGGTAGGAGAGACTGATGGACAGAGTGGAAAAAGTAAGTGAAGAAATAGTATTGGAAGAATGATGTGAGGAACGCGGAGCTGATAAAGGTGAATATTGTTATAAATAGGAGCGTAGCTGAGTTCGGGAGAGAAAAACAATCTCAGAGAAAAAAAAAGATTTAAGGGGGGGAAAACAATTTTAATAGCCACAGCGTGGTAGAATATAGCTGGTGAAACGAAAAAGAGCCAAGGCTGAGGGAGTGAACAGCAGGAGGGATCAGACTCATTTGCAGAGGACAGCCCTGGCCAACCACATGCCCATCGAATTTGTTTGTAAAATCAAGTTTGCTGAGGGCGACGAAGCCAAGGGGCCCTCGACAGAAGGTGGCGGAACCGTTATGCTAGATGAAGGCCTTCGGCGGAAAAAAGGAGGCATGGCTGACCTGGCATCCTTTGCAAGCTCCTCTTCGCTGCATGGTCTGGCTCGGGTGTTGGGGACCTCCGGGCGCTTGGGCTTCAGACAGACCCTCTGGGGACTGGCGCTGCTGGCCTCGCTTGGTCTCTTCCTGTACCAGGCGACATGGAGCACGGCGACTTATCTAGAGCGACCCCACCTCGCAGCTATGAGGGAAGAGACCCGTCGTGAGCTCACCTTCCCTGCCATCACTGTCTGCAACGTCAACCGATTCCGCTTCTCAGCCCTCACCGACGCGGACATCTACCACTTGGCTAACCTCACCGGCCTGCCGCCCAAGAGCCGTAAAGGACACCGGCCAAGTGAGCTCCAGTACCCACCCCCTAACATGCTAGACATTTTCCAGAGGACTGGTCACCAGCTGGAAGACATGCTGAAGAGTTGCAACTTCAGCGGGCAGAACTGCTCGAGCGAAGACTTCAGCGTGGTGAGTAGCACAGGCTATGATTGGCTACCGGGATAATTTATTTGACTTGTATATCTTCTCTTTGCATACCTCTCTTTGTTTGGGGAACACCTCCCCATTTCCCCCAGTCTTTTCTCTATGAGAGACAGCTAACAGCTAGACAATTTGTTTGGAAAGCGGAAATTAAGCCCCATTCATCTGTGTCTAACCTCCACGCTGGGGCAACAGACAGTAGAACGATGCAGTACTTGCCATCTCAATTCGAGATCTGCCACATTTCTCTCCCCGCTTTCGTCTCCTGTTACATCATATTCTGTCCCATCTGATGCCGAGTCTTATTTTGGCCAGAGAATGGATGAAAAATTCAGGAGAGGGACAAGCGACATGATTCCTGCATTAGCCCAATCAGCCTTGAGGAGACATGCGCTCAACTCTCTGAAGAAAGTTCCTTTTCGCTTGTCACGATAGTGTAATTCTCTTTAGTTTTGCTGTGTTGTAATTTAGTCAGTAATTTCCTCTTCGGGCTCTTGCTATCAGTCTAAACAGGATTAGATAGGAGAGATGTCGGTGATACAGACCATGAGACTTCTGTCAAGGATATCAGCTCTCTCTAGAGTTCAAGCCCTCCTCATATAACTAATTTACTTCTTTCCTCTTCTCTGCTGCCTCCTTCACTCAGTTTAGTCTTGGTTTATGCAGAATTGAAATATAACAATTTAATATATGATTTCATGGGATTCAGCAGTGAAGGCTTAGGCAGTACATTTACTTTATTATCCTGTTCACAAATTTGAACCCAGGAATCACCAGAATTTCTTTTTTCTTTTGCTTGCAATTTCTGTTTGTCAGTGATTGACATCATAACATGCGGTTATCGATGTATTTTCCCATGTGTACATAGAGCTATATAGTCAAAAGCCTATCATTCTATTTTACAGATTTACAGTGTTTTAAATAAGCTTACATTTAGCAAAATCTTTAAAGTGTCTGTCTGGTTGTATTTCTTTGGCTTGATTTACTCATTTAGACACATCAGTACAAATGTATTGGTCACTGGACTTGGGATTTAACCCCTTTATTATGTTGCAGTTGTTAAAACTGCTCCCAGTTGCTGTGCTCTCCAATTACCATTATTTTTACTCACATTTGGTGCTTGTTAGTTAGTTTTCAGTGTTGTGGTATGTTTGTTCTGTTGACTATCTATTTAGTTTAATGTATTATGCTTTTTCATCTAGGAGTCACTAGCAGCTGTGATCTCTCTGATGTCTTCAGATCTTGAACTGTCCTTATTAGGTTCCTTTGTTGCTCGGTTATGATTCCCTGTTTTGTCAACAGGTCATGTAGTAGTGCCGAAACACATTTAATACAGTACCTGTGAGGTTAACACATCATAGTTCTGACATAAAGCCCTTGTTATGTCATGACATTGCAGCAGAATGTTATAGTCTTAAAGTCTTCAGAATTTGAGGTTGCTTGATGCAGCAATGCACAGAGATGAAATAGTGCTACTACAGTATACTGTTTGTTATTTAAAAATTAGGTCATAACTGCATTCTGTCAAAATTAATTTTGTGAGAAAGTGAGAGGGAACATAAAAATCGTCTGTGTCATCAGTACAATCATTTGCTTAGATTGTTATGCCATTACTGCACTGAGCTATTACAGCCTATCTATTTTAAAATGTACCTGTCATGTAAAAAAGGAAGAATGATTGATGGTTTTTAATACAGTTTTGGAACATCCTTTTCCTGTGAAATCGAACAGTTCTTGCTGAGAATAATGCTTTTGTCAAAAGTCTGTTCTGTGTTATGGTAAACCACAGCTATGTCTGCCACTAACCCGACGTAAGCCAGTTTTAGTGTAAGCTATTGTTATCTGGGTAGTTTTTGTGTCTGTTTATATACTGGATGATCTGGGGCAGAATAAATGCGCCGTCATTTTCTTCCCAACTATCTAAGCTTTTTAGATCGATATTTAGTAGAGACGTGAGATAGACTTTCTACAAGCCAAATACTCCGTAAGTTTCAAGTTGATCTATCTGTTCTCCTGTCTTCAGAAACTGTAATAACCCTTTTTATGGCTCTTACACAGAAATTGTGCCTGTCTGGTTGTCCATCTCTTCAAATGAACCGATTTAGAGAACCTTTAAAATCATTATCATTTTATTCAGTACCAAAAAGAGAGACTTCTGTAAAGGCTTAAGGGTGACAAACTGTGCATGAACTATTTGTTGACACCTCACTGACCAAAAAAGAATATGTGTAATTCAACCTTATATCCTTGCACTGGCACTACTAAGGTATGACCGTTATCTTATTTGGAATCAATGAACACCTTATAACTGTCAGTTTAAACAGATTATTATTTGCCACTTAAATCAAAACAAGTAATTTTTAAGTGCATTAAATAGTAATAATAATAGCAAAAGGACAATAATAATGCATTACTATCTATTTTTTTATTCAAAATGCACCTTAAATAGATATTTATGTACATATTTATGGAAATATATGTCTTAAATATTCTAAACAAACAACCAGCCTCTTGTGACACTAATGCGCCTATCCTTACTAAACATAGAAGCATATTCTGGAATATATGAAGCTATATTAAATAATACATTTACAAACAGGAAACTACAGTGCTTATATTTTGAAGTGTACTTCAATATTTGCATGGACCATGTATGTAAATATATCACAATGAAGACTTAGCTTCAATGAAGCACTTAAATATTTAAATAATCTTTTATGAGTTAACACGTGTTTAGATACAGCTGTAAAGGTACTCATATTAAAATTTATTATTTACATAATTGCACTTTTCATCTGATCATATATACACACACACACACACACACACACAAACACACACATCATATATACATTTCCCTCGGAATGGTTTGTTATTTTATTTTATTTTCAGTATTTCAAAAACTGCAGTACCTTACGTATTACTTACTATAGACTATTGTAATATCTAAATAATAAATGATTGCATATATTTTCAATACACATTGTGTAATTTAATGCATGGATATCAATATATAAAGACATTTCTTTGCATAAGGGTGAAATATTCTTGAAATATATATTTTTTTTCATGTCTGTCAGTAGCTCTGTACATCTGTAGTTTCCCCTTTAACTAGGAGAGAAATGAAAACGCGTTACATAATTTTCATGCACTCAAAAATAGTTAGATGCTTTATAATGATAAGCTATTATTCATCCAATAGTAAAAAAATGCATTTTATGTAAACCAGTTTGCTTATATAGCGCCACTCCGATTTGCATTTCCATTCTATTTCCATTCAAATCAGACCGGATGAAGTTTTTAAAACAGCCAGTGGTTCAGGTGCGAAGGTTGCAACATTCCGGTTGTCAGAGATAAATGTAATTACTATTTTTGGCATACAAGAAAGTCAGCAGTAATCATTTCTGTAAATAATGACCACACAACGACCTTGGGGGAACAAGAATAAACAAGCCCAGTGGAGGTCAATGGATCAGTTCTCCCTTATCCCTCCATCCTTTAGCTCGGTAATGATTTTGCATGCTTGATTTTCCACAATAGAGTGGCATAGATTAGTGAAACTCACATGAAACATTCATCAGATCTCCCTGCCACTGAGATGGCAATGGATGGCTCCTTCCTGCCACTCACTGGATTTAGCTAATACTCCACACTAAAACACTTATGCTTGCTGACCATAAAGTTAAAACGAGATTATCTTGCATTCAACAAAAATCTCATTACAATCATGAACATAAACATGCTTTTTTTTTTTTTTACACAAAAACAAATAACTTACAGATCTCGGATGTGATATACCATGAAGACTTACTTCACTTCACACATTCTTTTCTCTCTTTCTCCATTCATCCATTTCCCCTTAAATATATGACTTTATCTCTAATGTAGTTTTAAGAAAAAAGAAAAGAAAAGAAAACAACAAAATCTCCCAGCAGCATATATGTCAGCTGTAGTCTCAGACTGCGGATGACTAATGTGTACGCAGTGGGTGATGTTAACAAACTCTTTGGCTTTCACGGAGCCTTTACAGTTCAGTTAGTTCAAACATGAGACATCAAACTGAGATAATGTTTCATTTCCTTCATTTCCCCACCAAAGAAACAGATTTTACTTAAATTCATTTGTTTTAGTTCTCATCTCAGAAACAGGTTTTCACATGGAGGAGTAATCGAAGACTTCTGGTCTAAGTCCAGGGAATGTGAATCATTTCTTCAGATTAACGTCACGAAAGTGAACTGTTGGACTGCTATTTTTCTCTGATTTTAATGCTCTGCTGTTGTTGTTTTTTTGTTTGTTTGTTTTTTTTGACAGAGGAGGATTATCAAAGTGTTCTGTGATGTTTTCATTTTTGAATAGATATGAGTTTCGCAATGCAAGGTTGCCAAACACTCTGTTTCATTTTAGGAAAATAAAAGATAATCTTAACAAAACAAAACAAACAAAAAATTGACACCACAAATGCCATTGGAGAGTATTACTAATTTTGAATGACTGGCATCAACACAGACTCACTCCAACTTGTCACATTTTGACAATAAATTTGACATTATATTGCATAAAAGCAATGGCATTATTGCATATATGTAGGGGTGTGAAAGGATATTATTTACACATTTATGAGCACGGAACCCAACCCCTGCCCCTAAACCTACCATCTGTAAATAAAACACAAGAAACAGCAGGCAGATACTGTACAACTACCGTCATAATTTTTTTTGAAAAATATTAATATTCCAAAACGATTGATTTGTGAGAGGAATAGACGCAGTCGCTGTATCCGTCTTCTGTATACTTCCTGTGTGCTGCTGTAGTGTGTGTGCGATTTCAAAAAATGCTGCTACAAGAATCCTTACGTCGACATTGGTTGTGAAATGGCATTGGCTCTTGTGTGTCTTGTGATCGATTGTGTCATGCTGTTGTGAAATACTATTGGCTCTTGTATATCTCGTGACCAGTTGTGTCATTCTACGGGATGGGAGTATGTTTTCCAAATGAGACTTGTTTGTAATGTATTAATACTGCTTTTTTATGATTAGTTTGTGCAATAAACAGACTGCATTTGCCTGTGTGAGGTTTAGGAAGGGGTGGGGTTTGGTGCTCCAATAAAAGTACAAAATTATTTAATAAATTTATATATGCATGCAAACCTTTACATTAAACCAAACAACTGAAAACAATGGAAGACCCTTCACGTCAAAAAGTGACTGAAAAGGGGTACCTTGAGCTTCAAAAAGTGACAAGTTGGAGTGAGACTTTGTTGCTGGCAAAGGAATTATTGCAGTCATTTATTGTTGTTAATACATTAATTTCATTTTCCTCTCAAAGTGAATTTAGGTGAATAAAAACAATGAAGAATGACTATGCATGCATATTTTAAGACTAAAAATTCTAAGTTATTTGTATTTTAGAGATTATAATTAACATAGCAATGTGAAAATGTGACGTACACAAGAAACTGAAGAAAAAAAGGACTAACTGTCTTTAGACTACACTGTAGATAAAACAATCAGTTGAGTACTCTATCCTGATTGGTTGAATGCTCTATAATCTATGCAAGGTCGTAACCCTCCATCTTTCTTTGCCACGAAAAAGAAACTTGAGGCTGCAAGTGAGGTGGATGGGGTACTGAATCCTGTTCTAAGGCTTCCTGAACATACTCATTCATAGCCTTGGTTTCGGAGGAGTTGCGAAGTACCAGGAAGGATATGGTCTCTTGATGAAGACATCCAACTTGAAGAATGACAGGTGTGGTACATCGATTGACTGGTTTCTTATCCAATAGAGTACCTTGAATGGCGGTGATCTGGTAGGCAATGGAGTTCCCTTTCAGTCGGTCACTTTGACGTCACGTTGGTGACCGACGAATAGGAATCTCGCTTCGAGATGCCAAACAAACTCTGCGTGCATTCAAACACGCCAATGATTTTCATTGGCACACGCTGATTAGTATCGCAGCCTTGCAAGTATAAGTAGGGCAGCGATACCAGCGTTCATTAGCTTTTCGCTTCAGAGCCGAGCAGTACATGGGAACGTTCTGTAAGCCATTCTACTCTGCGTTCGACGGAAGAAAGGCTGGTGTTACGGCGTTGCAGCGACGGTGGTTC
>JAUMHQ010000058.1:5044006-5056906 GCA_032361165.1 Enteromius paludinosus
AACTGTGAGTCCTCCGATCCCCTCGGCAGTCGGATGTTGCGGAGCATCTAACGCCAGGCCCTTTAGGCGATGAATCCTTGAGAACTGCTAGAGGGCTCTTTGACGTCACGTCTTTTCACAGGAAATTTGAATACTTTCTAAACATTTGGTTGAAATGAAATTTCCTGCAGCTCCAGAGTCAATTAAAGTATTCACAATAACAATCTTGATCTTGATACTTAAGTTTGACTGAAATCAACAGAATTATATTCGTGGTAGGTTTGAGAAAATCCAAACTCACCATTTTAGAAGCTGGACAAATGGGATAGTTCCGTTGAAGATGGTTCGATGCTTCACAGTAAAAGCAACATCTTTCTTCCCGTCTCCGTCTCCTCTCATGTTCGGTTAAGCGATAGGAGTCTGTCTGCATAGGTTCGATTCCAGCGCTGTCAACAATGCGAGACACTCGTTCAACAGGGAAGGTTTGTTGAGTGAGATGTTTAGATACAGTAGTTACTTTACTGTACGTAGGAAGGCTTCTAAATTGGCGATGTCATCATATATGGCCATTTGATCCCAAGTCAGCTCTTAAACCATGCCGAAACACAGCTACAAGTGCAGGATCATTCCAGCCACTGGTGGCCGCCAAGGTTCGAAATTTCAGGATGTACTCATGAATGGAGAGTTTACCTTGGTTTAGTTCATGGATAATGACCAAACACCTCCTGAAAATGGCATCGAAAGTTGTCATACGAAGATAAATGAATACTTTCACCTGTTCAAAGTGCTTCGGCCCATTGCAGTGCTCTTCCGGTGAGTAACGTCATGATAAAAGCAATCTTGCTCCTTTCTGTAGGGAATTGGTGAGGTTGCATCTCGAAATGTAACGGACATTGCATGAGAAATCCTTTACAAGAAGTTTGCTCACCGGAGTACAATGTTGGACGATTCATAGCGCTTGAAACAGGTGGGTGAACTAGAACACCTTTAATGGCAAGCAGCACTGTTTGCAGCTCACTCATTTCGGCGGCTTCTTCGCTGTCCATGCTGAGCGTGAGGAGATAAATTCACTGTGTTAGGGCTGAGATTCTGTAACGCTCAGCCAAGAAGGGTTCTGGACAACGGAGGTAAAGTGCAACAGTGTTTATTGAAAGGAGAATATTGTAATCAGCAGGTAAAGACTGTTCAAGCATTAAAGCGAATAACGATCTCCTGATCATTTCCTTTAATCCTCCGGTTGTTTCCTCAGCAATCCTTGTATCGCTAACACTTCTATCCTATTTCCTCCTTTCGCTGGTAGGTCACAGTGAGCTTGTTTTGGTGGAGTGCGGGCAGTGCTCGGAGGAGACAGGTGAGTACAACAAGGTGAGTGACAACAGGTAAGTATGCAGCAATATCTCACATGACGGTGGCGATTACAGATCACTGAGTGTCTGACAGGATTTGTGCAGGTAAGTAGACAGGTGAGCAGACGTGAGATAGATCCTTTGAACTCTCTTAGTCACTGTGGCAGGTAAGCGCTGTAGACAGAGTAGATTGAAGCAGGTACGGTTGAAACAAAGAATACGCTGATCAGGTCCTTAGGGTCTCTGACAGACTGAAAACAGCATACAGAGGTGAAGGCTAAAGGTAAGTACGAAGGGTTGTTACCTCGATCTCAGCCGTCGATCAACTGGTGAGTATGGCTAATGAGCAGCGAGTCTGATGTAATCCAGGTGTGATTGATTAGTAAGCTGGTGATTGTAAGCGTGCAATGACGGCTGTACTGGGATCAGTACAGCTCGGTGGCGTGATAGTATCCTTTGTGTCCTCCAATCAACCCACAATTTTTTGCAAACATTTAAATTCATGAAAAAGAAAATGAGAGAGTGGGGGATAATATTGGGAAAGGTCCACGAGCAAGGACTCAAACATGGGATGCACAAAGCCCAACGGTGGTAAAGGACACTGTGCACCCCAAAAGACTATTGCAGGGGTCACCAAGTTTGGTCCTGGAGGGTGGTGTCCCTGCAGAGTTTAGCTCCAACCCTAATCAAACACACCTGAAGCTGCTAATTAAGATCTAACTAGGTAAACTTGAAACTTCCAGGCAGGTGTATTGAGGCAAGTGAGAACTAAACTATGCAGGACACCGGCCCTCCAGGATCAAGTTTGATGACCCCTGGACTATTGGCTCCAACAAAATTAAAATTAATAAGGATTAAAATTAAATTCAATGACTGTACTGCATTAATAGAAAGTTGTAAACATGTTTGAATTTAAGTATTTTCCCAAATTAGTTTTTAATGAAATTGTAATGCTGACTTTTTCTGACTTTGCATTTGGACTCTCTTTCATTTGGACAGTCTCATTCTAGTGTTTAATGGTGAGGAGTCTAGCCTGAAAACCTTTATATGACCTGTTTTACGATGTGTGATCCGATTTTTTATTTTATTTTTATTTAGTTCGATATACAAAGTAATTTAATGCAGTGGAAACAATATTATGCCATGCAATTCAATATGGTAGCCTAAATAATTTGCACTTATTACTTTGGTTCAGACATACAGCAAATCATAAATTATCTTAAAGGTGTAGTTCACTTCTAGAACAAAAAAGGAACAGATACGGCCTCACCCTCTTGAAAAGAAGAAATTTCAGGACATTTCAACATTTCAGGAGTTTGTACGTCCAAAACACTGTTTAAATGAAAGGGGCTCTAAATGATCCCAGTAGAGGAAGAAGGGTCTTATCTAGTGAAAATATTGGTTATTTTCTAAAGTAATTTACAATTTGTATACGTTTTAACCTGCTTTCAATTGAAAGTAGTTCAAACTGGGAGCTACTGTAAATGTTGGTAGATGACACAATGGCAAATTTACTGATCTATATACTGTAAAGATGAATATAGATCAGTGGGCAGATGAGAACTTAGGTACAATTGTAGGTTTGTCCAAGAAGTTGCTATATTTGTCCCTAAACTTTGAAAAGAAAAAAAGGCCCAAGAGTGGCAGGCAAGTCACTAATCTATAGTTACAAAATAGCTATTTATAGCTATAGCACTGTCCTGTTATCTAGCTCTGCATGAACTCAGTTTTTTCCTCCTCATTACAGTTAGGGTAGGTCTACAAACTTTCATCTTATTTTCACCTCCAACTTCAAAAATGCCTACATTGCTGCAGAAGTACGGATCCAGTGTTTACAAGGGGAAATGCAAATAAGGTCAAATGCCTTTTAAAAAAAATGGTAAAATCATGATGTGGGATGATTTAGAATGATTTTGCAGTTGAAGGACAAAATGAGATGTGAGTTTTTCGACATAAGCAAGCTGTCATGAATGGCAAAAACAGAGTTCACACAGCTAGACAAGAGGAGCATTTGAGATTAAAAAGTACATAAATTGTGTGTGTTTTTTTTTTTTTTTGCTTGATCATTTTGCTAGATAAGACCCTTCTTCTTTGGCTGGGATCATTTAGAGCCCTTTGAAGCTGCATTTAAATGGCATTTTGGAAGTTCAAACTCTTAATACAAAATAATATATTTTTAATGAAATCAGAGCGCCGTCTGACCCTCTATAGACAGCAACTGTTCCCAGCTATTCCCAGCTCCTAAAATGTAACTCTGTAAAACAGTCCATGTGACATCAGTGGCTCAACTTCAGTTTTGCAAAGACTATAGCACATCTTCTAATGATTACATACTTTAGACTATGTAAGAACCTATAGTCTTCCTTGACCCAGATTCCACTCCTCAATGTGTTTGAACTTGCTAATCTACCAAAAAGGCTTAATTACTATAGAGAAGAGATAAGTCAACAGTTATGTTGTTTGAAGACCATTTAGGATGATTACTGTACATCCAGAGCAAATGGTCACCAATTGTAGGATGAAAGAGGATGTGGACACCCAAGAACCATCTTAGACAAAGCCATGTTAGAACTTAATTAATTAACATACAGACCACAGCTGTTACAACAGGAGCAACTTCATTTAGACTGAATCTGAAGTGCTATATAAAAGTATTCTTCGTAAAAAAAAATCTTCGACGTCTTCGCAATTTTTTTGTTCTTACAGCTAAATAAATTGATTTTTACCAATGCAAATATGTTAGAAATTATGTATCATGATACAAATGCTGCCTTCTTGCCTCATATACTGTAGAACTATAAAGTACACTTGTGAGTGTAAAGTTTTATTTTTACATATATACAGTGCCCTTCACTAATATTGGCACCCTTGGTAAATCTAAGCAAAGGTGGATGTGAAAATAAATCTGCATTGTTTATCCTTTTGATCTTTCATTCAAACATTTTACAAAATTCTAACCCATCATTGAATTAAAAGAATTGTTAGGGGGGGAAGATTTCATTGTGAAATAAATGTTGTCCTCCAATACTTGTTGGCCACTATTATTGGCACTGAATTTTTTATGAGTAAAATATCTCTGAAGTATATTCCCATTAATATTTACAATTTTGAGCACTCCGGGGTGATAATGGACATGAAAATTTCCAGCCCTGGCTTCCTGTTTCACAAAAATATATATATAGGAGGGAGAATAAAGCCAAAAATCCCTTAATCATCAACACAATGAGAAAATCCAAATTATATATTTCTTATATGCTGCAAAAGTATAGCTGTAAACGCATGTTCAGTTGTCAGACAGGACTGGAACTACAAATGGGACTGGCTTCTATAATCAGATGAAACAAAAAAAAATGTTTTTTAGCAGTAATCACTCAAGATAGGTTTGGTGAACACAGGGATAAAAAGTACTCGATGTGTACAACTGTGACGAAGGTAACTGAGACGTGCGGTTCCAAACGATGGCTTTTATCTAAAGGCATGGACATGCAGGCAGGGTCGAACACAACTGTAAACAGGAATGGAGGAGGCAAAGCACAAGATAGTCCAGGGTGAGAGCGAGGGTCGGTCGATCGGCGTACAGTATTCAAAGGGGCAAGACAGGGCCAAATATCCAAACAAAGGAAAGAACGATACACAGGAAATTCACTCGTCAACAACACAAGAAACAAAGATGCCCTCCAAAAAATTGGAGAAAAACATTTATTTTATCATGAGGTTTTTTTTTAACCCATTTTGAAATGTTTGACTTCAATGGTTGGTTAGAATTTTGTGAATAAAGATCAATAAGATAAACAATGCAGATTTATTTTCACAGCCACCTTTGCTCAGATTTACCAAGGGTGCCAATATTAGTGGAGGGCACTGGATATATAAACAGATAAACGTTAGTAGCAGCTACACTCTTCTCATCTTCCTTGATCCTCCTCAACTATCAAGTGAATCTCTTTGTTTCATCTCTGACAGAACTCAAACAATTAGCGTTTGTGTGTCACATCCATTTTACACGATTCACACTGCACATCACAAGTGTAAACTGCTTGAGGGTTAGTTAGCTTGTGAGCTTTTTTTTTTTTTCAAAACTTGAAATGATTGTTTTGTTTGCTTTTGCAGCTACTGAAGTGTGAATGTCTTTGCACACATGCAGATTTCTTGTTGTTATTAGGAGTTTTGATTACTGTTTGTTGTAGGGAGTGAAGCAAGTGTTCTTGTACCATATGTCTTAGGACATTTTAGGCTTTTTATATATAATAAAGTAGTCTTTAGTCACACATTAATAAACCAATGTGTTTATCGTGCCTTTTTGTTCCAGTTTGCAACAGACTTTGTGTTTAAAAGGAGCACAATAACTCATGAAATATTTAAACATTGTAGTTTATAGAAAAACACAAATGTGTTCAGAGTACAGTGCATGTGTACATAATTTAAGACAGAAACTGAGCTGAAACAGCAAGCCTTCAGGTGCTTATTTCCCAGTTATTCACTTCGATGATGCCTGGTGTGGTGTGTAATCTACACATTGTTAATGCACACTGAGCACTCTATAGTTCTATTGATTCTCATAGCCAATATCAAGGTACGTAGAATCAAATCAGTGATGTGGTGGTAGATGACTGGTGTTTTGACTCATTGTGTCTCTGATTGGCTCAGCAGAACCTGTGATAGCATTAGTGACTAGGTAAGTCCCTGAGACAGGCTTATTGCATTACCGAGTTATTTCTGCATTACACCTGTGAGGGAGACACTGATCTCACCTGGATTTCAGACCCACTTCTTAGTCCCTTGAGCAATGTGGCACACATCCTAAAGCCTCATGGGCTTTGTGCATCCTTAAAACTTAATTATAAAAGAAAAATACATTATTAAACAAATGATACGTATTTTATAAGAAAATTATATATATATGTTGATATTCCAAAAGATTGGAATAATTACAATTTTTTAATATTTTCTGAAACAAATCAGTTTGATCAAAAATACTGTAAAACACCAATATTGTGAAACATTTGTACAATTTAAAAGAAATATTTTCTATTTTAATATAATTTAAAATGTAGTTTAAGTACAACAATCATAAAAACAATGATCACAACATTAAAAATAAATGTAAAAACTGATTATAATGATTTAAAAATGATTTAAAATAAGTATGTTTCATTTAAAACAGAATGCAATCAGTTCGGACAAAGCACAGTGCTCATTCAGAAAATGCACAGCTAAAACAGATGAGTTTTGAGTCTAGATTTAAATGTAGCTACTGTTTTAGAACAAAAAAGCGGATTCCTCTTGTTTTGTGTGAACCTTTGGTATTTCTAACTGGTTCGATCCTAATGATCTGAGTGCTCTGTTAGGTTTATATTTAGTGAGCATATCTGCAATGTATTTGGGTCCTAGGCCATTATCAGCCATTACTCTAGTATTTAGTGTCCCATAACCCTTTACAATATGTTGATTTGGTCTTCAATTACTTTTGGTGCTCTAGCGACTGACGCTAGAGGTTATGGCCTTTAGCCTCCTGGTTAGAGCGCCCGCCTCCCATGCCGGAGACCTGGGTCCGAGGCCCGCTTGGAGCGAGGACAAGTCGTGGTGGAAGCAGACCCAGGGGGGTTACATTGGTGCCGTGACCCGGATGGGAGTGAGGTTTAGGGGGGTGAGTGTAACGGAGGCCAGCAAGTGTGTGCTGTATCAGTTTTACTTTTTTTATCACATTTACCCAAAATGTTTGAATAGCGTAGCACAATTTCTATAAAAATATTATATATTATATGTGTGTGTGTTAAATGGGGCAATCTGGCAAAAATATCATATTACGATGATTCTTTGTCATTGATTTTACCATTTTGCAAGTTGTCTGAGCAGTACAGACCAACTAATTACCCTTTTTTTATTAAAAACAAAGCCTTTCAAAGTAACAAAGTATAAAATCAAGAAGCGCAGATATTTAGGCCAAAATGAGCAAAGATAAAAAAGTTGTCATTTTATCTGTTATTCCAATAGATACACATTACACATAAGCATAATATAAACAAACAGTCAAAAAGTGTCCGTTTTGAGGGTGGAAAATGCCAGGATAGGCGTGTAAAGTTATGCTTTTTAAAACGAAAACTCACCTAATGTAAGTAACAGTTTTTGGCAGAGAGTGGAGCACAGTGGGAAAGATCCGGACACCTCGTGCTCGTGCGGCAGTCAGCTTCACATACATAATATTTTAGTTTGGTACAACGCAGGATACACATGAACCACGTTTTAACCTTTGCCTAATGGGTAAGTCCGCCCCTGCGTCTAATGTACTGTGGAACGTTTTGTTTTTAGACACAAGCAACTGTGTTTTTGACAGTATTACCACAATCACATGTGATAAATATCTTAGTTCAGTAATAAGGCGCTATTTGACAGGCTTTTGGTGTTCTCACTGAAAAAGGGGCACAAGGCTACATTGTGCTTGTCATGAACGGTCGAACCATGAGACGCATGCTCCGAACCAATAAGCGAACCGAATGGTTAGTTTTTTTTTCATGAACAGTGCCATCCCACATCCTTGCATCACAGGAATAAGTTAATATATATATATATATATATATAATTAAACTGCAATGTTTCACAGTAGTGCTATTAAAACTGTAATTTAGATCATTTAAGTGAAGTGACTTGTGGCCAGGTATGGTCAAAATAACTTCATTTGTATCTTCTCTACCTATTGAGTTCTGGGTGCTGTAGTCTCAAGAAAAAGTGATTTGAGATAGATATGATAAATATGACAAAATGAGACAGAGATGATGAATATGGGCAGATTATAAAAAGATGGAGCAATAAAGAACAAATCCTCAGAAGGTTAAATGCAGGTCAGTTTTGCAAAATGCACACCATATGACTTTAATAATATAACTGAGACCACACAGTGGCTATTGTCATTTTATCTCCTTGCGAGAACAGTCGTGGAAATATAACATAGTAAAAACACACATTACTATATAATGATTATAGATCAGGGTATGAAAGCACAAAATGTATTAATTTGTCTTATTTATTGTCGTGAAATTCTCTGTACATTTGCAGTAGGAATAAGCAACAATGAATCCCGTATCCTATCCTTTCCCACTGTTTTGGACTTTGGAATTATGATGATTCCTCTTAGATGGTTCTCTTCGTTCATGACAACTTCAAAAGCAAACTCAGTATAGCAACAGGATTTAGAGATTACATTCTGGGCTTGCTCTAAAATCAATTGCGTGTTTGAAGTTGCTTTAGTATGAATGTAACGTTTCCCATTACTCAGCAAAATGCAAATTGAGGGGCATCAAGAGGATGAGAGGGAAAGAGATGGATGGATAGATACTAAGCAAAGTGTGTGAGAGAGATCTGATGAACTCTACCACTGCCTTTAGATGATTTAAAACACTAATCACATCTCCATCAAAGAGTGCTTGAGATAAAAGGAAATCACCTCGCTTTTATTAACCGCCTGGGGTCGGCTATGCCGCCGGCGGCAGCACGTGAAGTTTTTTTACAATCACTTTCAATTGACATCTCATTAACGTCTTATTATCTTTCATTATCTGAGATGTCCGGAGATTTTATTCTGTAGTATAGTGTTCATGCCTTTATAGACATTTCTATGGAATATAAACAGAATGTTTTTTTCAAGACTCATCAATGGATTGAAATTAGTTTTTGTGTGGCATCTAAAGTGGTTTATTGACATTCTCTGTGTAAACAGTTCTGAATGCGCAAACTAACTGCCTGAACAAATGTTCTGCTCCTCAATTCTGATTGCTTGTTTGATGAAGCATGTGTGAGCATTTAACCACACACTCGAAAATAAACGGCAATGACGGCACAATATATCAGACTCGTTAGATTAATATCACACAATCACGCTCATCTGTTTAATCACCAAAACTCTCAATGTCAAATATATCAGAGAAAATGTGTAACCACAGAGATAAGAACAAAGTAGTAAATAGAATTAGATTACATATTAATTTGTTTATTGCATGTTTTTATTGTTTTTTAATAAACCAACAAGCTGGCATTTAGTGATTTTTTTTTTTAATGGGCAACATTTATTTCAATTACAAGAAATCTGCTGCAGTCAGAAATATTTTAATTAAATTGTCTTTGCTCTGTCCATTTTTGTTTATTGTGATATGCCGGACAGCATGTGACTGAGAATAATTAATCAACTAAATGCTGTGGCAGGTGTCCCTTAGTTTCTTTGTTCTCTAAAAAGTGTCTCTTTTTGTACAATGATACAGAGAACTAAAATAATGTTGACAAACAATATTACTGGTTAATGGTTATTTACTATACAGTACATGAATGTAGTTTTTATTACTTGGTTGAACCAACAAGCATAATAGGTTAGTTAGTCTTTCACATCCTTTAATTTACCACTCAGAGGTGCAGGATCAGTAATATTTACTGTATCAGTCAATCAAAAAGATTTCTATTTTGTTTGAATGCAGTTCTTTTGATCAATTCTTCAACAAATCCACAAGAAAAATATATCTGTTTTCAAAAAGAAAAAAGAAAGAAATAAAGAGGCAAAAGAAATTTTAATAATATCAGAGTATTAGTATGCAGAATGATTTCTGAAGTGACATTATAGAATGGAGCAATGGCTGCTACAAAGAATTAGAAATTTTGTCATAAATTAAAAAATCAATTCAAATTATAATATAATAATAATTTCACTGTTGTTCTGTTTGTACTGTTTTTTAAACTCCTTTAATTAAATAAATAAATAAAATCGACTGACCCCATAACTTTGAAGGTTGTGCACAAAGGGAAATGCTATTTAAATAATAAATCATTAAATAATTGAAACTAATGAATGAAACTATAAAACCAGAACATCAATGGTTTTTAATAGTGTACTGTTGTTTTCTCTCTTTTTCTACTGACTTTGTTTTATCTGTTTTCTTTTTGCTCTGTTTCTCATCTTCTTTTCTTTTAATAATCTTTCCCCCCCTTAGATATCAGTGTAAATAACCCATTATATCACAGATATGGCAGTTCGGGAACCGCAGTATGCCGACACCCTCTGTCACCCAAATGGCCGTAACCAACCAGAGCTGTCATAATTACACAGAAATGACCTGTCACCAAGCAGACGCATTATGCACGACACAAACACAAAAGATTCCACACTGTCATTGGGTGCTTTGATCTGTTTCCTGATATGTGGTGGAAAACACTCTTGTTCAGACAGGTTTTAAATTGCTGAAGGAAATCATTTTTAGATCAAAACAAATTCAGACAGTTTTAATGTTTTGAGCCCTGATGAAGTCAGATATGAGTATGTGATTCACTAGAAGGAATTGAAGCAATACAGAGCTCTATTTTTTTTGTTATCTTCTACGCAAGTAGCAGTAAATGTGGAGATTTTATGGTCTTATATGTAAAAGTCTCAGATGTGATTCATGATCTCGGCCCATATCTCATTTTCCCTCCTCTCAGCGACAGGACAGAAGTGCTGACATGTCTTTTGACTCTAGGCTTATTCTCTGTGATGTCAGTGCAGTGCCCCGATTGGTTGCTCCCAACAGACAGGACAATACATGTGTAGAATTTTATTCCTGGTCTGCAGTATAGCATTATGTGTGTAACAAACATTGAAATGTAACTGACACTTTGTTAGGTGTAACCTTTAAGTCAATCGATGGGACATTATCTCTTTATGAAAGGTTCGAGGGCTGAGACTGACAGATGAGATGATCGCTGATCCAGCTCAGGAAAACATGGCCAAAAAATGCACAACAAACACAGACAGATATGTGAGTAATGGCAGGCTGTCCCAGTGAGAGGTCATTATAAGGACAGGAAAAGAGAGAGAGAGAGCCAAAGACAGAGACAGCAAAAGAGAGGGAATGTGATCCAGGTGGTTTCAAAGTGGGACACTGAGGTGTTTTTGTACATCTCACCATTTTTCCAATTGCAGATTGACAAATCTCTTGTTTCAGACTGCAAGTAAACACAAAGAAACTGGTCAAACAATGTCTCCAAATTGTATTCAATCTAAAAGACTAAGTAGTGTTTCTGTCAACACCTGCCTGTTTCTGAGCAGAAAAAAATGAACTAAAGACAAGCCCTCCAGCTCTGATGCAACATCTGTCTCTGAGTTCCAGGGTGTCTTAAACTGCCCAAGGCAAAATGAGAGCACACTTTCAAAACAGTCAGCTCTAGGACATGCAGAGTGATTTAAACCTGCCATGAGAGGAGTAAACTATGCACACACACTTATGCTCAATACAATCATTAACAATCAGACAGGTCTAATCAAATTTTGATCATGGGTTGTTTAGACTCAGTTTGAAGCATTTATTGTTATCAAGTTATGAGAATCCATCAGTGTTTTGCATAGTCTCATTAGAATTTGTCTGTAGGAGATCATGATTGTTAATAAACATAAGCCAGTGCTGTTTGTGCATACTCTATTGTCCACATGACAAAGTTAAAATGAAAATGATCTTTCAGTCACAGTTTATTTTAGGGTCCAGTTCTTGGTAATAAACAATTATGGATTCATGCTATTAACTCTGACTTTTACCTAATATGTTTATAATAAGCACTCTAATAAGCAACTAGTTATTAATGAGATTTGGTCCCTTTACTAAAGTGTTCCTGATATTTCCTTCACCTTAGTTTTACAGCAATGTTTTAGTTAGAAATGCCCCTTGACTTTTTAGCTAAAAAAAAAAAAAAATTCCTTGTACTTATAATTTAATACATTTTACAGTATGTACACATTTTAAAAGTTTAAATTTGTATTACTTTTGTATTACTTTTAACAGAACAGCTGTTTTTAACATTATTGAGCACCAAAGCAGCATATTAAAATAATTTCAGAGGGAAGATGTTACTCGGAAGACTGTTTAAAATCCAGGTTTGGTTACATTAGTTAAAATTCTAATAGAGAGAGAGAAAACACTTTACTTAAGGCCTTTATGTATAATGCGTTATAAAACGTTATTCAAGGGTATAATGCATTATAATTATTGATAATGTGTTCATTATATCTTTCAATTAAAGTATTATAATTAAATTTATAATAGTGTAACAATGAATTGACTATTATTATAATATATACACAGTATATATATAGTTATATATTAGGGGTGGGCATAGATACATTTTTTTTAATCTAGATTAATCTGGATTAATGTGGCTCATTTGAATTCTGCCAAAGTGAATTTGGGGCCCCAGCAAATATAGGAATGGGGCCCTACATTTGCACACATTTACTTCAATCAACCTTAAAGTTCCTTTTTTGTTGTCAAAGTTGCTACTGCACATTGGTGCCCCATAGTTATGTCCAGTGTTTCTACAGTTTTCATGTAGATTCAATTTACATTTAAGCTACACATAAGATAATGACAACAGCGGTGCTTGCATGTGAAATTAGGCACAATTAGTAGAAATTTGTACTTTGTTTAGTACTGAGATGTAAATTTTGCAGACGCTCCCCAAAGCAGCATAGGCGAATATCAAATCTAAAACTTTCA
The DNA here is from genome assembly GCA_032361165.1 of Enteromius paludinosus. NCBI lineage: Eukaryota > Metazoa > Chordata > Actinopteri > Cypriniformes > Cyprinidae > Enteromius > Enteromius paludinosus. Next base: position 5,056,833 of record JAUMHQ010000058.1, read on the forward strand.
GGTGGTGTTGCGGGTGCAGAGGGAGAAAGGCTCAGAAACAGTCTCTTTAAATCAAATGACAAAGTCTTTTTAAT
>JAUMHQ010000058.1:5070812-5081846 GCA_032361165.1 Enteromius paludinosus
AGAGAGAGAGAGAGAGAGAGAGAGAGAGAGAGAGAGAGAGAGAGAGAGAGAGGAGATGTCTGAGGTGGAGGGTTGAGTAGAGTAGAAGGTGCAAGAGAGTTTCCTATGGGCAGCAGCATCAAGCTTTGCAGCAAGACTGGAATTTTGACTTTGACAAAAAAAACATCAGAATTGTGAGATATTAACTCTTAATTTGCAAGTTTATAAATTTCCAATATACAATATATTGTTTTATTATTCATTATTTATCGCTGTGTTTTCAATTTCACTGTTTCTGTGGGTATTAATTCATAATTCTGAGTATGAAATTTGTTTAGAAAACTCACAATTATGACAAATCAAGTCAGTTGCAATAAAAATAAAAAATACATCTGAATTGTGAGATAAAAAGCCACAGTTGTCTCTTGGTTTTGTGGCAAAACATTTCCAACCAGGCCAACTTGGAGACAGAACAGAGGGTCAAAATAAGGGAAAGATGCAACAGTTATTGGTGCTTTGATAAAAAATACTTCATAAGGTGCTGATATGGTTAGAAAAATCTGAGGCTGCCGTTTGGTAACACTTTTATATAAAGATTGTGGTGTGGGTAAAAAAGAACACAGGTGTTGAGGTGTTTTCAGTAGTGAAAATATGTGTAATATGTTTGTGTCTGTGGCCTGCAGGTGTATACACGGTATGGGAAATGTTACACATTTAATGGAAACAAGACATCACCCAAGCGGGTAAGGCAAGGCGGCACAGGAAACGGGCTAGAGCTGATGCTTGATATTCAGCAGGACGAGTATCTGCCTATCTGGAGAGAAACCAGTAAGTAATAAACACAATTGCTGCCATTTGGTATCTAACTTAATGATTGTAGTGAAAAACTTTGAAGAGTTTACTGTTTACCGCTAAGCAGCCATTGCAGCACATTATTTTGTGATAAAAGTGATATTGTACATGATTCTTTAAAAAACAGAAAGGTAAAAAAGGAATAGCAATCTTTTGTAACATTATAAATGCACACTGTCACATTCGATTCATTTGATGTGAGTAAAAGCATTTATATATACATTTGCAAAAAACAATATTTAAAACAATATTTCCAAGCTGATAAAACACAAACAGTCATAATCTTTCACGTTTTATTGAACATACCCATTAAACATAAAGTGATGGTGGAAGAGGTACATTAAGTAATACACTGCTTTAATGTCTGGTTGAAACATCTTTGGCAGCAATATCCACAAATAATAAGTGTTTTCCGTAGCTGTATATTAGACCTGTAGAAGGTCCAGGAGTACTTTTGGACAATTCTTCCTTACAGAACTTCTTCAGCTCACTCTTAGGACATCTGGTGTAAATGGCTCTCTTGAGGTCATTCCAAAGTATTTCTATTGGGTTGATCTGGGCTTGATTGGACCTCTCCAAAAGTGGATGTTATCTCTCAGAAGCCATAATAAAGTAGATTTACTTCATGGTTTAGGGCTATTTTCCTGCTGCATCACCCAGCGTCCTCTGAGATTCATCTTGTGGAAAGCCACTATGAGATTATCATGTAGGATATCCTGATATTACTTTTTCCCTCCATAATGGTAAGCGGACCAGGTCCAGAAGCAGCAAAGCAGCCCCATATCATCATGCTCCCTCCAACATACCTCACTTTAGGGATGTTTTTGTGTTGGTACTGTATGCTGTTTTTCTTTTCCTTTTTTATCATAAATAGCACTGCATGTTCCTCCCGAAAAATTTTATTTGTGTCAAGGAGGTCTTTGGGCACACTGCAATGTTTTGTTTGGAGAGCACTGGCTTCCTTTGTGGTGTCCTTCCATGGATACCATGCCTGTTCTATGTTTTACATGAGGTTGACTCATGAACGGAGATATTAACCAGCTTCAATAAATCCTTTGTCTTAAGCTTTTACTCTAGGGTTCTTTTTCACCCTATTGAGCATTCTGTGTTATGTCACTTCTATGGGAAGTAGCAATAGAACTATTTCTATGGTTAGACAGTTTGCCTAACTGAGGACTGATTAATATATTGTCTTTGAGATTACTCTATAGCCCTTTCCAGCAACATGCATATCAACAACTCTTGTGAACAGCACACTGACACTTTAGCCCCCAGTTTCACAGACAAGGATTAAGCTTGTCCCAGATGAAAATATCTTGCTCTGACATATCTTAAAACATTTCAGTGTCATTGTTCTGTGTTAAGATGCACACCTATTTTCTTATAAGGCATTTTTGTAAAAGTTGCTTAAATATCTTAATTAAACTAATGCCAAGTCCTGGCTTAAGCTAAGCCCTGTTTGTGAAACTGGGCCTAGAGGTTTATATAAGTCGGTAAAGCTCTAAACCACACTTTCCCCCCTCATTTTATTGATTTAGTGACACCAGAAGCCTAGTGTTTCACTTACTTTTATCACATATGTTTAATGAGTGTGCTCAATAATGACATGAAAGATGATGATTGTTTGCTTTATCAGTTTTGAAATTTTGTTCTAGTGTTGATATGTGACTTTTGTGAAAATCAAATCAAATTTCATGAATAATTTATGCAGGAACACAGAAAATGTGCTTGGTCCCTGAGATATGGGAATGAGTACTACATGGCTTTTGTTTCATGCAGTAACTTAAAAATGAACCAGTGGCGATGAAGCCCGTCATCTGAATACATAAGCAGTGGGGCTATTGAGATATATAAGAGGGTGTTTTACCATAAGAGCCTTTTTGCTCTTACTTTTGGTTACTTTGACTGAAGCGACAACTGAGTCATGCAGCTACATAGTACAGCTGTGCAGTACTCATTCCTGTATCTCAGGGTACCAAGGTTATTTTAGTATATAAAGTATATATATGTATATAACTTGCCTAAGCACCCGGGGAACAGAGGGAAATATAACAATAAATCTCTAAGGCAAAAACAGGCTAAACTCACAGAGGTCTTGCCCGGCCTGAGTGATCATTCAAGAGGACTTGTACAGCCTCCAAGAGCAGAGAGTGCACAAGTAAGCAGACCTGGCAAGTTTAAGCATGTTATGGCCAAAACTCTTGCTTAGAGCTGGTTCTGTACAGTACTGTTCTTTACTGGCTAAGAGCTGGTTCTGCATAAACCAAGTGTGTGCCCACTTAAGCAGAAAGGATCCTAGCCTGCAAGCGGACATCCAAGTGGTAAAACCTAGCAAATGTGCATGGCAGGGCCCAGTAGGCCGCCACACAAGTCTCTTTGCTGAGCACAGCACTAGACCAATGCCTAAGATGAGGCTATGCCTCTGGTGGAATGTGCTCACACTCCAATGTGGCAATGTAGGAAGAGTAAGCTAGTGTAATATTGGCAACTATCAACCTAGAAATTCTCTGCTTTGTGACAGGGTGCCTTTTGGTGCAGTTACCAAAGAGTTGTTCCAACTGCCTAAAGAGAGCAGTTTTCAGTGATAGGGACAGACGTTTAACAGATTGTAAATTCAGCCGCCTTGCCCCCTCCAAGAAATAGCTAAGTTGTTCCTTCACACCGATTGGCCTGCTTTAGGGTAGCTCTTATAGTTCCTACATACAGTAGACCCTGAGCATGGATGAGGAGTGCCCTTTATCCATCAGCTCTTGGAAAAATGTGCAAATGAGGAGTCAGTCATGGGCCAATACATCCCTGTCCTTCTAATAATAAATTGGGCAGTCAGTTATCTTCTGAGGCAAAGATGTCAACCTCTGCCTTGCCAAAGATCTCCCAGATTTTCTGAACTGTCTGTGGATGGAGCACTCACTTCTCTTTGGGGACCTTGCTCTGTAAAATAGCTAGTCTGCTCCTTGGTTCAGTCTGCCCAGTACATGCGCTGCTCTCAGTTAATGCAAGTTGAACAGAGCCTATTCCAGAGGGTTCTCCACCAGGATAAAAAAGAGCTTTAGGGAGAGACTGGCAAGTTATGTAGGACACCAAAGACATGTTGTCTAAGCAGACCAGAACTTGGTGTCTCCTCAGGTCTGGCAGGAAGAAGTGACAGACCCAAACACTGCTAGCATTTCCAGGCAGTTGATGTGAAGCCCTCCCTCTGCTTTCAACCAATGGCTAATAGTTGGTTTGCCGTCACACAAAGCTCCCTAGTTGGAAGCATTTGTTGAGACAACCTTCCTCCTGCAAACTATTCACAGAGCCACCCACTGTGAGTCCTTCCAATGGGCTAGGGCTGTTACACAGGCTCAGTCCACCTTGACACAAAGGTGTCTGTGATGCCATGCATTGGATAGAACCTGTAGTTTCAGCCAGCTCTGAAGGGGCCACATACAAAGCAGATCCAGCTATAGTGCTGCATCTATGAGGCATGACTGGCATGACCACCACCCTCATCTGAGCTGAGAACAGCCCCCAGAAAAGATATTCACTGACTGGAGAACAGTGCACTCTTGGCAAAATTGACCCTGAGTCCTCAGGTGGAGACCAGTCTAATCTCAGCTCTTTGACCACTTTCAGGAGGATGCAGAAAAGTTTACCATCAATCTCGACTTTGGCGGCGCTGGGCTCAGACAATAGCAAGGGGGCTTCCTCTCCTTTTGAGGCTGCCAATGACATGCTGTCATCAGGCAACTCGTCTTCACATCCACCGAATTAGACCTAGTCGGTCATGCTGATGGAGGAATGCTAGTCAAGTTGATTAAAGAGGATGCGAAAGTCTCTCTGTGTGGAAAGAGCAAGATATGCGGGACCTGAGCTTGCTCGCATCCAAGTGCTGAAGTCCTCTGCCCTGATGCTTTTTCCTCACATCTTCCTGGGATGAAGAAAATGGGAGGGTGTGAGGGCCAGAGAAAGAAAGCGATCTGCGAGCGCAGAAAGGCGATACTCATGAACAATCTGTCCCCATGAGCATAGTTTCTGCGTTGGATTTTCCCAGCAGGAAAAGCACTCACTGTGGCCACCATCAGCATGCAGAGGGGACCTGCATGTACATGTACTACTGTTTGACACAATGCCAGTTTGCTCTTTAAGAACGGTCTTTTAGAATTGTCGCCAGATAACAGCAGGGGAAGCGTGACCAAAGCTGCTATGATGCTGAAACTCAGCAGATAAGCCAAACAGAGAGAAGTCACTATTTCTGCTGCAAGGAGTGTCAGTGGAGAGCAGGCTTCTGAAAATCAGCATAGAACATCACTGTCGCTGAAGGAGAAGAAATCTGAGGATGCTGTGATGAAATGCCTGTTTCTATAATCTGATGGCCCCACCCATTCTAGCGGGCTTATTCGCAATACAGTAGGTTCCTTTGGTTCCTTACTTAACTTACTGCACAAACCAATGACTGGCTGTGATCTGATGGAAGGGATTGAAACGGGTGATCCCCTTTTTCTTTCCCATCCGTTTAGATCTACCAAAGGCATCTCTCTGGGTAATGAAGCACCACTAAAAACGGTCACTTCTTCCCGGGGAAAGCAGTCTACAAACAGCTTATTTATTTCGCCCCGGTCACAATTTTCTCTGGGCTTCTGAATGTGTTTGCTGCGCTGCCACCGAGGCGGAGTCGTAACTGCGTTCGCGGGGCCCGTGAGGTTGCCTTGGTGGGGCAGAAGTAGCCTTTATATGTGTGTTCCGCGTTTGTAGCCCGCTGTCGCTGAGGCGTAGCGGCGCTTGTATTCGCGGGGCTCACAGATAGATCAAATGAAGGTGACTGAGACAGGTTTTTCCCCTATCTCTTTCTCAACTGATTGATCTAACGGCCCTAAAGGTTTCTTCTCGAGGGAAGTAGCCTGTAAGTCCCACACTGCTGCTGAGGCAGAGCTGTGGTTACACTAGACAAGGATCGCTGATCCCAGTCGGAGAGAGTAAGCCTCGGGTAGGGAAGCGGTTTCTGCCGCGGTACACGGCACCCACTTCCTTTCTCTGCTCTCTTCACGCTCCACGGTTCTCTGAGATGTGTCCCAGTAGAGCTGCTCTTTAAAAACAAGCTGTTCTGGGTACAGAGGCACCGCTATAAAACGGTCACTTCTTCCCGGAAAGGGCATTTCACATACTGTTCATCCTCCTCTGTAGAGCAGGATGTGATTAGTGTGGAAAGCAATCTGTGTCTTTTGCTGTCGCCGAGGCAGAGTAAAACGCTGTATTTGCAAGGCATTGCAAAGCTGCCCTGTTGGTACAGTGGTAGATTCCTCGTTTGGGGAGTGGAGATTGCATCCAGATGTCGTGCAGCGAATCTGGACAATCTTCTACAGAGCCGAAGAGACTTGTCGCGATTCAGCAGAGTGCACAATGTCCCCTCTGGTTCTCTCTAGTTCACCCAGCTCCATTGGGTCTAGATGCTATGGCACAGACATGGTCGAGGCTCCGTCTGTATGCTTTTCCCCCGATATCTCTGATCCCAGGAGTTCTGGAGAGAGTCTGCCAAGCCGCGGTCAGTTTACTGCTAGTGGCCCCGTGTTGGCCGGGGTGGGTATGGTTTTCGGACCTGATATCTCTCCTCGACGGCTCTCCGTGGGAGATTTCGATCAGGAGAGACCTCCTGTCTCAAGCCGGGGGGTCAGTTTTGCACCCTTGTCCGGAGACACTGAAGCTGTGGGTGTGGCCTCTGAGGGGGCACAACTCATAGCTACTGGTCTGTCAACCGAGGTTGTTCAGACTATACTACAATCCAGAGCTCCTTCCACGGGGAAATTATATGCGCTGAAGTGGAGGTTCTTCACTTCTTGGTGTAATAGTCATCGTCAGGACCCAGTTAACTGTCCGATTAGCGCAGTTCTGGAGTTCCTGCAGACTAGACTGTCCACAGGGTTAGCCCACTCCACACTTAAGGTAGATGTGGCGGCAATATCGTCTTTCCACTCCCTTAGTGATGGTCGTTAAGTGGGTAGAGATCCGTTAGTGGTACTTTTTCTTCGTGGAGTATTGAGGCTGAGGCCTCCGGTACGCACCCTGCGGGGAGGTAGACCAGGAAAGGAAAGAGCTACGTAACTTGTGTCCAGTGTGAGCACTGGACCTCTACATTCGCAGATCTTCTCTTTGGAGGAAGTCGGATCAGTTGCTGGTTTGCTTTGGTCCTCCTCGTAGGGGAGTTCCTGCCTCAAAGCAGACCCTGAGCAGATGGATAGTGCAGGCTATCTCCATGTCTTATGAGTCTTCTGGTCTCCCCTCACCGATGGGAGTCAGAGCTCACTCAACTAGAGGTGTGGCGGCCCCAAAGGCCTTTTTGGCAGGTGTCTCGGTTCCGGACATCTGCAGAGCAGCGGGTTGGTCGTCCCCTTTGACCTTTGCCAGGTTTTATGGGTTAGACCTCCCGGCTACCCCGGGCTCGGTGGTCCTTGTGCCTTAGTGTGCTGTATCCACACAGGCGGGGGCTTGGGAGTCTGGGGGCGTGGGTATCTCGTTCCCAAAGCGTTTTTGGATGCAGTTCGAGTTCCTGAAAAGGAACGTCTCAGGGTTATGAATATAACCCCTGTTCCTTGAAGGAACGAGACACTGCGTCCTTTGCCACACCCCCTGTGCCCCCTTCTGGGCGCTTGCTTCATGCCTGAGGGCTGGCGTTCACTGTTTCTCACGTGATCTTATACTTCCTGGTCGGTGACGTCACTTCGTTGGACGTTGGCATAGCAGTTTCAGAGCGTGTCACGCTGGAGGCATTCCCAAAGTGTTTTTGGACGCAGTGTCTTGTTCCTTCAAGGAACAGGGGTTATATTCATAACCCTGAGACGTTACATTGCATTACTAAAAAAAAAATTGTTCCCATAGTGTCAGCAAATGCAGTACGAGTGAAGTATCGATAGAGAACTTGATAAATAAATAAATATATATATATATATATATATATCCAACACAGTCTCACAAACAATTTGTACATACTCGTTCAAGGTGCCATATTCATACAAATTCGTATGACCTCACTCATACGATTTTGTACAACTTGTCTAAACCCTAGTTACGGTAGATTTAGCGGCGGGGTTAGGTGTAGGTCATTCATTCAAATTCATACGAATTGGTACTTGTAAAATATGTACGATTTAGCAAATATTGTATGAGTGAGGTCTTATGAATTTGTATGAATTAGCCCCCTCGTAAAATATGTACAAATTGCCATGAGATCGGGTTGATATACCAGACAAATTTACATCAATTCACGTTCAAAAGTGCAAACAAATAAAATGTCTGTCAGATTTTTTTACCAATACAATCTGTCCATTTTCAGATGAGACGACTCTGGAGGCAGGTATTCGGGTTCAGATTCATAGTCAGAACGAACCCCCATATATCCACCAGCTGGGTTTTGGGGTCTCTCCAGGATTCCAGACATTTGTTTCCTGTCAGGAACAGAGGGTAGGTTTAACTGAGGTAAAACCACCAAAAACTTTTAAGATCTGAATGTAACAACAAGCTGTACTTTCTTAAATTCCAGATATTTTAAATTGTTCACTAATTTATAAAAAGTCAAAAAGATTTCAGGGCTGACTGGGATATTTTTTAATTGAGACTGCAAGTGCTAAGTATTTCGGAGCCATAGGGTGCACTCAGGCAGACAATAATATAGAGACACACAGACTTTTTCTCTAAATGTCTGCTGTTTCTCTAGCTAACATACTTGCCACAGCCGTGGGGAAACTGTCGGGCTTCATCTGAGTCTGTGATCCCAGGATACGACACCTACAGCGTCAGCGCTTGCAGACTGCACTGTGAGAGCACACAGGTGCAGAGAGAGTGCAACTGCAGGATGGTGCATATGCCAGGTGCGTGCTGTACTAGGAGTGGGAGAGTTGTCATAAAAATTGTCTATATGAGTAAGGACAAATATGCCGTGTTGGTACTTGTCATGCCACCACACAGCTCATCTGTAAAATTGTTCTTTTAGCTGTTGACAGATTTGCAGCTGCATCACAGCATTCCTTGTTTCACTGTCGAGTCAGTGGCTTTCTTAGAAACCTTTGTGGAGCAGACTTCTGTAAACAATCACCAAGCTCTCTTACTAATGTGTTGGTTAAATTTTTTACACCTCAAATATCTCTCTACAGGCAATGCTGATATCTGCCCACCCAGTAAAATCAAGTGTGTTGACAAGGCTTTAGGTAAGATCGTCACAGACACATCTTAAACATAAATACTGATGCTGATTGATCGTCTCAAATAATTGTAAAGTTTTAATGGATAATTCACCCCAAAATTAAAATTCTGTCATTATTTACTCACCTTCATGTTGTTATAGATGTGTAATTTGTATGATTTTCCTTTTTTTTTTTAAGTAATTGAGGTTATACAAACTCCCTATTGTTTTTAAAACTACATTAAACACCACTGATAGCTTGATTATTGACGATAACAATACCAACATTTATTGCAGTCCATCCAATCAATATTTCCTGGACACTTCTTTTGCAGCTTTACTCCAGAAGAGCACAGGTGACTCATGCCCCTGCGAGACACCCTGTAATTTGACTCGGTATGGAAAAGAGCTCTCTATGGTTAAAATCCCCAGCAGGGGCTCTGCTCGCTACCTTTCTCGCAAATACCAGAAATCGGAGGAATACATCAGGTAAACCTAATGCATAAACGGCCAAACATACACACAGTCTCATGGGGTAGTTTTCATTCTGCTGCTGAACATATTTGAACATTATAGTTTATACCCTCAGACAGACCAGAGAGGAAACAAGCCCAGCATTTTTTCAATTGGAATTTAAATGTGCTTCTGCAAGGATACCTACACTGCATTTTTTATTATTTATTTATTTATTTTTGCTACTCTCACAAATTCTATCAGCCTTTTTAATAACTATAGCAGGATTCCTATTGTCCAAAATTGAGGCTAGTTTCTGTCAGTTATATAATGGGATGAAAAATGTAATTGTGGTCTTCCATTCATTGGCTCAATAATAGAAAAAAAATATTTTAATAGACTGCTCCATAATGACATTCTGTGGTTTCTACTAATTATTTTTTTTTACAGTTTTGGTGCTAATCCTTTTCTTTCCTTAATACAAAAAATAATAGGCTCATTTCCATACTGTTTCCCTGCAGGGAATTAAACATTTTTATTAAACTTTTCATTGTGCAGAGACAACTTTCTCATCTTGGATATTTTCTTTGAGGCCCTTAACTATGAGACAATAGAACAGAAGAAAGCCTATGACATCGCTGGTCTGTTAGGTAGGTTTGCAAACATCTGTACTGCAACTTTTATGGTCATCAGAAACATGACATGTCCATCTTCTCAAAGAGAATTACAGGGATAGTTCCACTAGAAATGAAAATTGTGTCATTTCATGCCTGTTTCACTCACTTTCCACTATGCAATAAAAGAGCAAGATGCTTTTCATGTAAATGTCTCATGTTTTTGTCCAAGTAATGGAGGTCAAAAGGGTTCAGTGTTATTAACATTTACATAGAAAGAAGTTCAAATCAGAAATATACAGTATATAAAATATACTGTAAAATTAAATATACATGATATACTGTATTGGGCATTAATATCATCATTATTTGCTTTGGGAGTGAAAACATTAGGCATCAGGCTTGAATATGCAGAGTTTAGCATACTGATCATATTATTGAATTGATAATAATGTATAGCAAATCTGATTTGTGCTTTGGATTATCTTGTTCATTTCTGATATTGCTGTTTTAGCTATAAGAAGTTCTTAATAGCTGGTAACTTACAGGGTTAGTTTACCCAAAAATAAAAATTCGGTCATTAATTTCTCTCCATCATGTTGTTCCAAACCCACAAGACCTTCATTCGTCTTCGGAACACAAATCGAGATATTTTTGAAGAAATCCAAGAGCTTTCTGACCCTGCATAGACAGGAATGTAACTGAAATGTTCAAGGCCCAGAGAGGTATTAAGTACAAGGTTAAAATAGTTCATGTGACATCAGTTGTTCAACCGTAATTTTCTGAAAAAAACAAGCGCTTCTGATTTTGCTCCCCTTGTGACGTTGCAAAGGGATCTCATTATAAGAATACCACCTAGTGACAATGGTGTACCAGTTACCCTTTCAGTCGAATCACTTCGACGTTGCATATGGGAACTCACCAGAGAGACCAATTGCCTTTGAGCCCTTTACTAAAGGCCAATGAAACATTGGCGTGCACTGA
>JAUMHQ010000058.1:5082769-5104100 GCA_032361165.1 Enteromius paludinosus
CAGAAGGCTGTGTTTCCCTTCAATTATATCCATAATCTTATCGATATATTGTATTCCTTATTCCACATGCTAGAACTGTGTGTTAACTCATGTGCTCCGCCCTCAACCCCCTGCTTCAGCACCAATGAAAGAAACTCGGTGTGCCCCCCTCCTTGGGCCACAGAGGGTTGGGAAGGTTGCGTGCAGATCCTCTGCTGACGAACTTGAAAAGTAAATCTCGCCTGTCGGCGGGGGGTCTCCACGACTCTGAGGTCGCTCTGACGCTGGCTCGGCTCTTCAGCAAAAACCTGCAGGGGCACTGTGCTCGTGCCCTCTTATACTCACGCAGTGATGAGGTGCACCTGAGCACAATCAGTGCACGCCAATGTTTCATTGGCCTTTAGTAAAGGGCTCAAAGGCAATTGGTCTCTCTGGCCAGTTCCCATATGTACATTCGTAACCTAGACGTTCTGATGCAATGGCTAACGTTTAAGCAAAACATGTTAACTGTTCTGTTTTTGGGTCCACAGACAAGCACAGAACACTGTTTAGCATCCCAGTTTCAGAGGTGACAAGAGAACAGTGGATTTATTATTGATTTATTCTGACCCAGCTGTTTACCTTTACAGACATAACCAACTGTTATGTTGTGTGTTTCAAACTTGTGTTTAGAGACACAGGCACCATTTCAAAAACACAGGCACAGAAAACTGAGTGCTTCAGCTTCCACTCAAAATAGCCATTTTCAAAATGACATAATAAATGATCTATAATGTATGAGCTGTACCTTCGTAGACACACTCTGGGGACACCAGATACCTATATTACATTTTGTAAAAAGGGGCATAATATGTCTCCTTTAATGATGTCCTTACTACCATCATTGTGGGCCTGAATTGCGATGTATGCAAGGTCAAAAAAGCTCTCGGATTTCATCAGAAAATCTTAATTTGTATTCCAAAGATGAATTAAAGTCTTATAGGTTTGGAATGACACTAAAGTAAATAATGTTGTGTTTTTGGGTGAACTATCCCTAAACATTTAGTAGCCTGATTGGCTAATGGGTTAAAAAAAAAAGTTCATTTTAAACCCTGATTTCAACTGAATATAAATACTTGGTGACTAATATAGAAGAAAAGACTTAATTTACTGTATGCCATCATTGTTTGGTTTCCATTTTTAGGAGATATTGGTGGACAGATGGGGCTCTTCATTGGGGCCAGTATTCTTACCATACTGGAAATACTTGACTATATCTATGAGGTATCTACAGTTCATTGCGAAAGGACAGTCCTATGACATTCACATAAACACACTATCATAATACACACTATGTCTTGTTCTTTCAGTCTGCTTTTAATCTTTATCTCTGTAGGTGGTCAAATACAAAATCAAGCAACTACTGAAACCAAAAAAGAGTCAGAAACAACAGAACCAACGGAACTTGATCCAAGAACAGATCCAGAGAACAAAGAACCTGCGAGACCAGAACCTGAAAGCTCAGCTGGCAGCTGAAACTATAGCTACAGTCAGATTTGAAGAAGTCAAAGTCAAGGTGAGTCAGAGAAAGATAGTGATTTTTGGATGGCTTATATGCATTGCACCTAATAACTGATGATGCACATCATGCGATTCGTTTGTCAACAGGCAGCTAATGAAGTGGCTCAACCGCACAGTGCACATCCAACTTCAATATTACCAAATCATCACAATGCACAAGCAGTCGTACAGCAGGATTTTGCTTGTTAAGGGACGCCTCTTCTTCTCTGTATTTTTTTTCCATCACTGAACTTGAGATCCTGAATGGATACTGTATACTGAAATACAAATTTTTTTTTTTTCACTTATAAAAGCTACAGCCAAAGCCTAATCTAGGACCTCATGTGAAACCGGCTCAAACCAGTCACACCGTCACTGTTCTCATTGTTCAAGTCAATACCAGATGAAGAAACCAGACAATGAGTTTCACATGCGCTTTTGTTGATTTATTTATTTTTTTTATCTGGATGGACCTATCATCGCTTTCAAAGAAGAAAGGACCTGAAAGGATCAGATTCGGTCAGAATGGTGCATTTCACATAAATTACCTGTTTGACAGGACAAATATTAACTAAATGAAAGATGTAAGAGATGACACAACCATATAGCTGTTTCTTTGTGCAGAAAAAAAGCTGGTTTCTGTGTGGTTCTTCCTATGGTAATGTACAGTGCCATTTCACCTTTTCACATTTCTTAATAACATAATGAGACTTCTCAGTAGGAGAACAGCTACAATATACCACTCATTTCTCTGTGAGTAGGTGTTATGTTCTTTTTCAGTCTTATGTAACTTCTCCATTGTGCTGTGGTCCTTATAATGAAACAGTCTGTCTCTAGGTTTGAAACATGGAAAACACCACACTAGAGCACACTGTTTGCTGAAATCATATCTAGTGAAAAAGAAAGAAAGAAAATAAAATAAAAACACAACTAATATTCTTTATATGAATATAAAAAGGTAGAGGTGATATTTATTTTGTATTCAAATACAAACACATTTCGATTTGTAGTAACATTTTGGTGAATATCCATCATATCCATCTAAAAATTTTTTTTATAATAATAAAAAACATTTTGAAAGAACTATATACACAGTAATACTGACTACAGATGAAACAAAACCTTAAAACCATCATGAGTTCTTCTCCTTTTTTTATTTCATGACTTAAATAATGTATTGGAGACTGGTCACAAGCCAGAGCCTTTTGATTGAATATGCAGAATTTCCACAATTAACCTTGTACATGAGGACAGAATTTCAAGATTTTTTTTTCTTTTACTGCCATCTAGTGGGCCTAATACTAAAACACAAAACAACTATTATGTTTTATCAACACCAGTTTGTATGAACTTGTCAAAGTCAGGTGGCTCCATAGCAATGGACATTCAAAGGGTAGATATGTTATGTATAATCATGCAATTCTGCTAATTACTTTGGAAGTATTTGGTGAATAAAAAGTAGTTTGTTTTTTTAACAGAATATCTCATGGGTATGATGATGACTGTAATCCAATTTGTGAGCAAATAGGTTGTGAACACATTAAAATAATAATCAAGAAAATGTTCTGTCACCTACACGGACACACTTTCAACAAATAGAATTAGAGCCTCTTAAGCTCTTCATCTGTAACCATTTCTGTTAGCAGCAGAACGGTGCATACTGTAAACATCTGCAGTGAGATGCATTAACTCTATAATCTCATTACAGCATGTCAGCTCCACAGAGCCAATCACCTGATACTCTGCTCTCAAACGTCTTTATGTAAAAAAAAAAAAAAAAAAAAAAACAACAACATGGAAGGGAAAAACAAATAACTTAAACACCTAAACATCATTTCGACGTTATAAATATTCTTAAATATATGGTTTATGTGCAAAACTAAACTAAACTATAAAAAAAAGTGTTTTTTGTGTTCATTTGTTTTTTGGTTGCATAGCTGAGAAGCAGTTCACTGTGAAGAAGCAGATTTAAAGGCACAGATTTTTACATGGACAATATAGTTAGGTTGTTCCAGACAGCCACAGCTCACAGGAAAAGGAAGTGTGGGTGGAATACTGGAAATGTATTTCTAACATGGGTGGATTCAGAAAACTGGAATAATGCAAAATACAATGTGGAAATAGCTTTATACATTCGGCCTTTCTGAACTGTCCAGTATTGTTGTAAACATACTTGATCCTCTCATCAGACACAATAAAAATGCAAAGCAAATTCTTTCACTACAATTACTGAACAAAAACAACAATCTATTCACATTCCCTGTCTAGCTCCATCACTAACCCCAAGTATACTTTATTTTTACATGAATACTAATACTCTTTTTTTTAATCTTGAAACAGTTAAGCACAAAACCTTCAAGACTTCACATATTCAGTACAGAGTTTATAAATATAATGGATGGATTGGCTTTGGGCGGGATTTGTGCTGTACTGGTTTAGGGGGGAGAGAAACATGCTATTCGTACAGTGTGTGTGACATAAATTTCATAATAGATAAATTTTTCCGATATGGATTAAAAAAAAACATTTGGGGGTAAAGCGCTATTAGCCATGAACAAAACCAACCCAGTACAGGCTGAATCCCAACATTGCAAACTTTCATTTTGAAAATCAGACAAAAATACAACACATATAATGGCTTTAGTGAAAAAATGAACTACAACTGACGAAGAACATGAGTTCGAAAATATATCAATATTCATTAAAAGTTGTTGTTTAATTAAATAGGAACCATATATTTTAAGTGTATTGTAAAATATGAATATATACATAAATATTTAAGTTTTATGAGAACATATTATGTCCGATTCTCTACGCCGTCATGGGTAATGTGGTTTTTCAGCACAAATTCCACTGATTCCACTGATTCCTTAATAGGCTACTTACAGACCTTGTCTCTTACACGCTAGAATCTGTGTACTGTATGTACGCTGGCAAATATGTCTAACCACGTAAGGCTGGGTACACACTAATTTTTAAAAAAATCTTCAAAATGTGAGAGACCACAAACTAAATCTGCCCGATTATCTAGTGATGTGTATGCTTACATTGCACATGAGTCTTACTTTTTTGCACTATTAGTTTGTCCACAAGGTGGCAACACTGGCCCGGGCCATTTGTTTCACAGTCAGGGAAATAAGGTCAACAAAAACAAACTACTGGATAAGGCATCAACAGCACATGCCTACATTAACTAGCGTTTGTGTGAGAAGGTTATTACCCACAACTCTAGTTCAAGTGAATACAAAGACATTTTTTTATCCGTCAAAATTTCTGGGAAGAAATAGAGCAGACACTAAACAAATTTAAAACGTGTTTGTGCATGCTATCAAATGAAGTGTACACTTAAAGTTTGTAAAGTTTGGCTGACATATGCTAGCATCTGTCAGAACCAAAGTATACTTTGGGCTCAACTCCACAAGTCTGTAAGGTAAACTGCATGTACCAATGAGGAATTACAAAAACAATGACAATTCATCCTAATGAAACCTGCCACATTAAAAAAAAATCTAAAATGACTCAGAAAGGCACAGTGAATGAATTGTTTTGTAGTGCATTAAAAGTTGTGAGTCAAGTGCCCACGAAAAACATGTCTCAAGACATGCCTCAGAATGTTCCTTTCAGAACGTTTCTATTTGGTTTTAGTAAGACAGCTTTTACTAGAGAAGTGGTTGACGGATGTTAAAATAGAAAGGGAGTGCTGCTAGCGGTCAGCCAGTCTACAGTTACCCCACTGTTGCTTCTTTGAAAGCTCCTCAGGTGCTGTTCCCTGGCTCTTGTTCAAATATCAGCAAGGCGAGCTGAGAGCGTGACCCGTGGCTCTCCAGAGTACTCTGAAGACAGCGGTGGAACACTTCCTCACTTAGCCGAGGATCGCAGGTCCGGTTGCGGTATGCCTGCCGCAAAGCAGGCTCGACAGCACGGAACACGTGCAGCCCCGAATACTGCAAAAACACGTCATAGAGATCCAGGCTCTCCAGCAGCTCCTCGTTCTCCTGCAAATCCCCAGACATCCGTGTGCGCGAGGTCATGTAATCAGAGTTGTAGAAACACGCTTCTTCGAAGGTGTATCGGTCAAAGTGACCCGCTTCCCTGACCAGGTCAGGTGAGGCAGGAGGAACCTGTTTTGGATAAGCTACACTGGGGTCAAAATCTTGGAAATGGATGGGAAAAAAAGCCTGCCAGCCGCTGATGGCATTCATACGACAGCGATTCAAGAACTCGGAGTTGAGTACAGTGTCAACGGTGACCAGGAGGAAGAGCGTTTCCACCGGGTGCTTCCTGGAGACAATATCCAGGATCCGCAGGAGACCTGGACTTTCAGTCTTTATGCTGATCCAAGACACCTTCACGCTGGGATATCTGCGCTCGACAGAAGTGATCTTAGATTTGACCTCTGCAAAGACGTCATTTGTACTCACTTTTTGGGCCTCGCTGGGTTTGTAGGTGAAGAGGAAGTTAAGAACTGCATTCTCACCAGTCTCAAACAAGTTGGAGGAACAGTGATCCAAGAAGCGTAGAGCTGCGTGGGAGTCGTAACTGTTGAGGGGCAGGAGGACATGGACACGTGTAGCCTCTGTGACATAAGGCATGGGGATAATCTCTACTTGGCTGAGGGGTCGCACGAGGTGTACACGACGAGCGATAGATTTCTGGTGACCAGACTCAGTCGTGGCCTGGAACTGCAGGTCTAAGGTGTACTCCATCCCACGTGTATGGTCCAAGCGCCTGTAACCATTTACCAGCCGTGGAGCGGTCAGCTGTACAAAAGGGTTGTATTTTTTGTTGAGCTCTTCAACAGCGACCTTGATGACGTCAGTCACGTCATCACGATCAGCACCATTGAGCTGGCATTTAGGGGCACCGTCCACACAGGAGAAAAGGTTATCTTCGGTAAAGTAGTCCCAGCGGAGTACCTCGAAGCGGCTCTTGGGTTCAAAGGGAGGTGTGATGCCGACGGGCCACAAAGCACTTTTGTTTCCATCCACTGCTAGTTCACTGACGTTCTTTATCTCAGACTAAGGGTGAAAAGTAAGATTCATGAAAAGCTGACAAAATCCATAAAAACAAACACAACACTGTATCTTTAGGAGAAAAGGCTTGTCACTGGGATCACAGTACAGACCTTCATTACCTTTTAATAATCTTAACATTTTATTTTCTTAAGAATACATATCAGTATATTAAAGTGTGGCATAGTACCTTTTAAATCAGTGGTTATGCGAAGTTCTAAAATATTTAGTATTAAAAAAGTGGTTAAAAACTCAAAAGTCACAGGGAGTTTGTATGGAGTTCCTTTTTTTTTATTCAGTCCAACATAAATGGAAAACATATTATACTGAAAAAAAATACAAATAATTAAAGAAAATACAAATAAAAGTTAACTCTTTGCATTTTATATTATCTTTCCTTTATGGAGTGTCCACAGTTTTCTTTACACACCACCACATTTTGCTCTCTGTTTTGTTGTCATTTTTGAAGGTCTAAAATCTGTTGAAAAGTTTTGCTTTTAAGTGAAACAACATCTCAGTGGGTAGTAACTATGCACCAGAATGAAAGACCTGTTTCTATCGATCACTCTAGCTTTGTGCGATAATTTGGCCACATCCACTGCACAGTCCTGAACAGAGAGCGGGGTTGCGGCATGAAGAACAATACGTCATTATCTTCTTTAAAAATGCCAGTTTACAAATTTATCAAACTGGAAGCAAAATAGTAATAGCAATAGCAAAACATATGGTTGCATACTGAAAAGTGGCAGGAAATACATAAAGGAAAGAGAGCGTTTGTTTGCAAAGCAAAGAGTTTTTTTTTAGCAATTTTATTATTTGTAATTAAAAAAAAATCTATTTTACAATTTGTTTTGCTTTATGTTTCATGCAGTAAAAAATAGAAGTCACTCCATACCTTTGAATATTGTTGTGGAAAGTAAGTATTTGAATGAATCAAAAAAAATATTAGAACCACCACTTTATGGGTAGATAAGGTAGAAAGATGTACCTGGGAGGGTACTGCCCCATTGACAAGCTAAATGTAATGTAGCATGCATTCAATAAGTGCAAATTTACAAAAAGTACAGTAACACATTGTTGAAGAGAAGTTGAAAATCTAACCTGTAGTTTTTCAATCTCTTCATAGGTCTTCTGCAGCTCTACTTCTGTGAAATGTTTGTGCAGACGATACATAAATTCTGTACTTGTCACAGGATGAACAGTGAGGGCGTTCAGAAATCCATCATTCGCCATTCTGGATAGGTCCATATTGTTTTCCATTGTAAAATAATTATAATTCAGGCCCTAAGTTAAAGCAAAATTAATATTAGATCAGAATATATTATTTTACCTAAATATATTTGTATGTTTTGTGTTTTCCACAAGCCTCAACATTTGGCACAGTAACAAGAATGTGGTCATATTTTTATAGACAACACCTCCAGGTTAATTCTGGTCAGCTTTAGTCAGCAGACCTTTGCAATTTGCAGTAATGCCGTTTAAAGTCTTTTTGTAACCATGCTAATTAACTGCACAAATCGCAGCAGGTCTGCAGCTGGCCTGCCGAGAACAGGAAGTCATTTACTTTGTGGCTCAGCAGCAAAAGAAGTACATCATTCCATTAAAGTAATCCTGGTTTCTGGACGCTTACTTGTTTTATGCTGGATCCAAACAGCATGTTCAGGTCTGTGTGAATTACTGATGCTTTATGTTCAGGTCACTGCTTTTTACGTCAATGTTCAAAAGGTCAAAATTTAAACAACTACAGTAGACTGTCCTAAACACAGTCTAATAACATGTTGCCTTCGCATTACACTGATAGCTCACCTAATGAGAGTTTGTCACGAATTGATCCATCTATGATTTTTCCAAAGTCTGAATTTAAGCCTGAACTTTTCTTGACAGGTGACTGCGTAACTGAGTTGACCAATGAAAGCTAGAGGTATACTGTGGGTCGGGGTTTCTGTTTAACTGGTTTGCTTCCAAAAATCTAAATCCACTAACTGATTTACACTTTACAGCAAGTCTGCATTTTTTATTTATGAATCTACGATGATTTTAGCATTAACTTAATAGCTTAAAATAGCTATTCAGAAATTGTTGAAAATGTTGAAAAACTAAAACTCTGTATCATTTACAACTGAATTTACAGTAAATCTAAAGTATGGTTGTATTTTTGTGCCCCTGTAACATGAATCCTCTGTCAATGGGTTACAGATGTATTTTGTATGAGACATGTGGTTCAAAGTACCTGCACCACCATTTAACAGTGTGGGGCCAGAAAGATTTCTTAATGGTTTTGAAACAAGCCTCTTATGCTAGCCGAGTCTGTTTTTATTTGATTAAAAAAATACAGTAAAACAGATATTATTCTGATTTGAAATAAAATGGTTTTAGATCAACGAATTAAAAAAATTATAATAATTATTATAATTTATTCCCTTAACAGCAATGATACATTTTTTAGTCACACAATTCTCCTGAAATGCCGATTTACACTGCATTTGTTACTATTACTGATCAATTTAATTCATCCTTGATATATAAATGCATTCATTTAATTAAAAAAAATAATAAAGTAATTTACTGACCCCAAACTTTTCAACGTTAACCTGAATGAAATCAGATCAGGTGATTAAGAGTAGGTAGGTGTTTCATCACCTCTACTGTGTATCAAGGCACTTAAATAGCAGCAGCCCTTACTCGTGTTTAATCATATTTAACACATCAACTATAGCTTATCACACTTACACCATTTGACCTAGCACATATACTATTTTATACAGTCTATGGTGCGGATTACGTGCATTACATGTTTTGAACATATGCAGAACATTTTCACATGACTGTGAGCTTGTTTGAGTATATAAATGTACTTCCCTTAGATTTTTCTAAATACTGTGAACTATTGATCATTTGGCCTCCCTGAAGCATTGAGTCTCTCAATATATAACAGCACACCCTCTCAATAAAGCATGGACCCTTGGGTTATGTGGTTTCCTGTCGAAACTAGAGACCCTAGGTGAAAAATGTAGTCATTTGTGACCAGCATAAACATTGCCAACTAAGGGAAACCAACTACATGAAAAGTGCACTTTATCAGCACAGGAGTGTTTTTAGAATTTGCCAGGATGATCTGTACATAGTTCGGGCTCTGAGCCAGTTTATTTCGGCACACTGCTCTCTCAGCCACATTTTCCCTGGGATTTTAGCTTGGGCCTAATTGGAATCTCATGATATGAGAAATGTAACTGCTTTAGTGATTACAGGGAATAAGGAGATGCAGATCTGATCCTGATCCTTTTCCAAACCTCCCATGCTGGGCCTATCCCATTGTCTCGGGTTGAAAATTTAATATGCTGGGGATTTACTTTAAATATAGTTAAAGGAATAGTTCATTAAAAAAGTAAATAAATCAATCAAAAGCTCACCCAGTTTTTTTTTTTGTTTTTTTTTCAAAAGAACAGATTTAAGAGTTCAAACAGCTGATAAAAACATCACTATTATGTTTTTTTTTGGCCAGAAGCAACAGTGGATATTTCTTCCAAACACTGATTTTTACTTCACAAAACATGAATTGTTGAATTGGAGTTGTGTAAATTACTTGTGGATTAATGTGATGTTTTTATTACATATATATATATATATATATATATTAAAGTATATTATATATAAATATATATTATTCATATTAAGTTTATTAAGTGAAATGTGTTTCTACAATAAATAAAATGAAATTTATTGTAGAAACTTAATTACTTAAAGCTGCTTTGCAATGATTTGTATCATAAAAAGCAGTATACAAATAAACTAGAATTGAATTTTTAGCAGCCGACGGCAACCATTCACTGCAGAGGATCTATTACTGTGATGTAATGCTTAAAAGTTACAACAAATCTGTTCCAATGAAGAAACAAACTCATCTACATCTTGGATAGCCGGAAGGTCAGTAATTCTACAGTGAATTTTCATTTTTGGCCTAGCAAATAACATTTTAATTTATAAGCATGAGGATGAGTAATGATGACAGAATTTTCGATTCTAAATACCACATAGATGTCATAACTCAAATTCGGGTATCAGTTGATTTCTTACCTCATATTCCTCCACACAGCTCATGCCGGCAAAATCAATGATACAACGACCGAGCCACTCGTCAGGTCTGATGCTTACTATGTCAGTCCGGCAATGCTCTAAGAAAGGCTGGAGCTTCAGAAGTAGAGCACGGGACAATAGAAATCCTGGTCCACTGTGACAGTACCTCCCCTGGGTTTCACCTCCAATGAACTCTCCAGGGTGGCCCATGTAAAGCTGAAGGTCCATGCTCAGGTGGCTAACTAAGGTCTTTAGTCTTTCTGGCTGGGTGTAGGTATTATCCTGGACGAAAAAGAACCAATCGTAATCAGCAATGTGATGCTCTAGAAGATATCGGACAGACTGGAACATGTTTGAAACCGGACGCTCTTCACCATGGGCCACCACAAACATGCCATTAGGGAGTTTACGATTGCGAGTGCCTGTAAAGAAGATGAGCCTGCCATCCAGGTGGTGGTTAAGGGTCCGGTTGATGGCCACAGCTAAAGTGCTTATGGTGGTTTTGGAGGTAAATACAGAGACAAAGAGACGTTCATGAATTCCAAGCTCTGTACTGGCATATTTGGCTCTAGAGAGAGAAAGATTGAGGATGAAATAATGATATTAAGAGTAAAGAAATCAAGAAGAAGTAGTAAAGTTGCATTAGGAAGTCACAAGCACGCTGGGTTTGATGTGTCAGTGGGTTAAATCAACCAACTCAACCATTTATAACATACCACACACAGAAGTCCAAAAAGGCAGCAGTTGTGTCATTATTTACCCATGTCATTTAAAACTGTCATTTTTTCCCTTGAAACCCAGAATAAATTACATGCAGTTCTTTCCTTATGACAGTTCATAGGACATCCAAACTCTAAAACCAAGATATATCCCTAGTGAAAAATATACATGTACTTTGTGCGATGTACATTTACATATATATGTACTTAACATTCAGTTGTACTTTTAGTACACTAAACACGTACATCTAAAGTCTGCAAAATTAGAACAACTATTTTTGTACTTAATGCACTTTCATTTTGTGGAACTAGCGCTGAAGTCTAAATAAAGATATTCTAAGTATATTTCAATATTACTCAGAGATTCATTCTTTCATTGATAGAGATATAAAAACACATTTTAGGCTTCATAATAAGAAATGTGCATTGTTCACAAGTAGCCTGTAATAAAAAAAAAAAATAATAATAATTATAATTGTTATAATTGTGCATTTCAAACAATATGTCAGTAAATATGTTGATTTGATTTGTCAAAAATGTTTTCTTTTTTAGTAATTTGAAGTATACTTTGGAGTACTTTAGTATTTTAAATATACTCCTTATTTTAACAAGGGAGTAGCTTTGTGTGAAGAAAGTTTAGCCCAAAGTTATTTAAAGAAAATGTCCGGCCACTCTCAAACCTCATTCTCTTTTCTACACATTTGAATTGCCATTTGGTGTTCACTTAAGACCCACATGAGAAAATAAAAGTTTTGGGTTTTTTGAATCCATGACACTCAATGTAAACCCAAACTAGATTTCAGAACTTTGTTGGAGGAGAAGGTTATTAGTTAATGATTTGACAGTTTAATTTTCTTCCAACATAAAGCTCCTGTGTGACTTCATTGTGAGCATGAAAACAATACATTACAAAATTGGTTATATGTATACATACTTTTTTTTTTTCTTATTCTCTTAGGATAAATCTTTGAAATATTGCCAAAAAAATGTTGTCAGGCAACTAGGTGTTTATTCCACATGGAAAGTATTTTTCTGCTGGCACTATGTGTGTGTATTTGTTTTATTTCTGCATGGATGTAAGGACGCTGCTGATTTGTTGACGCTCTCGCCGTAGTTCAGATTACTAAACCGCTGATCCATGACTGACAGCACGCTTTATGTGACCTGATGACATTATTAGGCTTCAGCTTCTATAGGCCAAGGGGCAAGATCAGAGCCTTTGCTCTTTAAATAGCAATCGCCCTACTAAAATGTTCCTTCTTTTGTGCTAAAGACAAACCGGGTAACTTTATTTTAGCGGCAGACCTCTTGCAGAAAAGCAAAAAGCAAATCTGCTTGAGGTGCTATTTCTATTATTATTATTATTCTACTATTGCTATTATTATTATACTTTTTTATTTGTTTTGCAAACTACTCATAACTACCATCATGCACGCTTTAAACACACCCGACGCGAGAGACTTCAGTCAGGATGCGCATATACACTCACTGTGGAGCTCCATACCTGAAAACTTTCTTTGGAGGACCTTCCTGGGCAGGCTTGTTATAAGGTACTACTCTGGGCTCAAAGTCCTCTTCGACATTTCCGTTGTCAGTTGTGCCAGTGGATATCGAACTAGGCTTACGGGCCCCTTTCGAGCTCCCAGGCTGCCCTATGAGCATCTCGTCGGCGGCTACCATCCAGTCAGAGTCGCAGGACTCATCCACCCAGGTGACGCTGAGGAGGCTCAGAGTGAATCCCAGAGAGATGCCCACAATAATCGGCCCGGTCGGCCTGATGAGAGACACTAACATTGCAATTCTCATGCTTTCAGTCGCTCCTCAGCACAACGACGGGATGCTTTTAGCAAAATGAGGCAGAGGAATCGCGTCGCTCTCTGTCTTCACACCTATAAAGACAACCGCGACTGTCTCTGTTGCCTTCTGACGTGTCATCGCTCCGGACTCCGCCCTTTTCTAACCAGACGTCAGTCAATGCAAATTCTAAGCGCTGATTGCTTCCATTCGACAGAGGCTTGGATGGAGGAGGCGCCATCTGCGAAACCGCAACAAACCTATCATTAACTCCAGCTATAATTTAGGGGTAAAAGCGAATTTGGTCGTTTGCCCTAGATACTGCGAGGAAACCGCGTTTAACCTGGAAAGTTTATGATCTTTCTTTGTCTCACTGGAGGGCGACCATTCTGTTTGAGACTATAAATGTAATCCTGACATGTGAACGCTTTAGGCAGTGACACACATTCACACACACACACACACACACACACACACAATACTTACTTTCTAGATTTTACCTATTTTAAACATTCAGTTAAAAAGAAGAAGGAAGTAAATTATTCTAAATATTTAAATATAATATTTTAACCAAGAAATTAAATGTTTAATCTTTCTGCCTCAAGGTTGCTAAATAAATAAATAGCCTTTGGTATCAATCACAATATCTCCAAATGCACAACCACATATTGCACACACACCAATTTTCCCATAAATATAACATTTTAATCAAGAAATTAAATGTTTATTTTTCTGCCACAAGATTGCTAAATAAATAAATAGCCTTTGGTATCAATCACAATATCTCAAAATACACAATCATGTATTTCACACACACACACACACACACACACACACACACACACACACACACACACACACACACACACACACACACACACACACCAATTTTCCCATAAATATAATATTTTAACCAAGCAATGAAATGTTTATTTTAAATGTTTAAATTAAATGTCTGCCTCAAGAATCATATATTGCACACACACACCAATTTTCCCATAAATCAGATATTCACGGACAAATAACAACTACTCATATACATTAAACACGCACATTGGTGCAATATACAGAAAAACACAGCTCAGACCTTGCTTTCTCTTTCATTCTGTCTTCCCCTGGAGCATCACATCTGTTCCTTCCACTGCACGCCTGCAGCTACAACTACAAAACCCAGTGGACTCCCCAGAGCTGGGCTGCGCCGTGTTTCTGTCCCACGGTTGTTAGTGAGAAAACATTTTTCTCTTTGTATGTGGTTGTTAAAGCGGTATTTATTCTAACAGTGGGTTGGGTTTGTTCCGCTTTTACTTTCTGCAGATGAAGTGGAGCTCCCAGGGGTAATAATTTCTTTGGGAGAATAATAGTAATTTTTTTATTAAGTGCATTTAGTAAGAAACAACGTAACCTTTATGGAAATATGTGTATTTACCAACGTTGTCATTTTCAACTCTGCCATAAATTTAATAGTGTATAAAACTCTCAAAAACTAACTGAAGCTAACTTCATCAGGGAATATTAAAAACTGACAAATACGAGAGAACCATTCGCTGAAGTGTGGTCTTTTTATTCTTCCACTAGGTGGCAGTGATTTCCCACTACATGTAGATGTGCTTTTTTGTTAGGCTTCTGTGCTTTGCAATATTGTTTTGAAGCATAATGTGAACGCAGATATATGTTGAGGAGAAAAACTTGAAAGGATTTAGAATAAATTTCATTCATTTTCCATTTTTTACTCTACAAGATACATAAAATAGGCATGAGATGCCACTGTGAGCTGCAGTGGACCAACTGAAAAACCATACACCAAGGATTCATTACACTGTTTTGTTCATTTCCCTCCAATTGTCCACTTGTTCAACCAAAAAAACTACAATGAATAAAACCATAGGGATAGATTTGAAGGTCAAAGACCTTTCCGAGTGGATGAAGATGATTGTCCAGGCCCACAGTTGTGGTATTCACAGTAAGCCATCATAGTGTATGGGGCCCTGAGCCAGGCATTGTTCATTCACAGCTCACAGTTTTCATCTGAACACTGAGGCTGTTTACTGTCTCTGGGATAAATGCAAGGAATGTATGGCAGAGTTTACTAAATAATGTCACTATGCCACCACCTCCCTCGAAAAGCCCGGATCACATGATCGCAGAGGCTTCTGCCTCTTCAGCGCACCCAGTGTTATTTGCAGAACTCTGAAAAGCCATATTGACATAGAGCCTTTTATAAGGGGTTTCCATTCTGATCCTTACCAGTAGCAAACTGTGTCCAATTACCGTTAAATCTAGTACAGAAAATTATAGGCTGTATTTAATGGATTTGAAGGTGATTTAGTGTAAATTCCTATGAATATTACAAACAAAGGTAAAATAAGTCTTATGTTTTTATCAGCTGTTTGAAATCTTATTTTACGGCACCCATTTACTCATGCACTGCTAAATTTCTCCAAATCTGATCCGCTGGAAAAAAAAACTGAGAGTGGGTTTAATTTATTGGGTGAACTATTCCTTTATTCAATTTGAATTCCCAGATATGTTTGATTTTCACCCAGAGACACCGACTCAGCATACAGTAAGCATTTTGGAGAATGCATGCATGGACATATAGTTTTTGTTTACCCTTTCTGTGATTTTGCTTCTAAAACATATATCATGTCAGGAATTCTAATAATTACTTTTTAGGTTAACTTTTAATTTCTAAAAATTAAGTATTCCTTTCCATGTTGTGTCATCATCAAACTAACCCTCTGCCAATTGATGAACTCAAGGACTACAACTAATACTTTGCAGTCATGTTAAAAATAAAATAAAAAAATGCAAGAAAACATCAATGGCCATAAAAGGCTTCCCAGTGCATCCAAAGTTTGCCCTGAGAGAAAGACTCAGGTTTTACAAGTTTTGATTTTCTAAACAAGATGATGATAAATCAACAAGTCAATTAAAGTTTTTCTCTGCTCCTGAAATTTGATGAGATGGTTTGGCATGGACATTTGAAATCCATTCTCTTTGGCTTGCAAATGTTCTAACAGACAAATTCTGGCTGATAACGCAGGATACTGATATAGCTGTAGGGCCAAGAGGACTGCCAAGGTCAACACAGGCAAGAGAACACTTTATGAAAAACATATCAAAAACGACAGCTGGACATCATAACACTAATTTAAATTTAAGGCCTGATGAAAACGAGAAATAAAACGAAAACAAAGCGAGACGAGTTTCCTGGTTGACATTAATCCATGGGAATCATTTCTGTTTCCAAAACAAACAAGGGCTGTGCGGGTTTACATCAACTAAACGTCATGTAGGGTTTCTGCACCGTTTGTTTACAAACTCCTGAACTTTTTGACTTGACAGGGATTTTTCTGACGCTACGTCAACGGAGGTGGAATGCGCGCGTGCCAATAGATGTTAATAAGATACGATAGACGCGCTGTTCAGAAGTGAGTCGCGCGGCTTTTACTCAGTGCGCGCTGTCGGAAAACATGGTTATTTAATGCCAGTTTTTTGGTCTCAATATAGAAGTGCAATCTTTTTTTTTTGTGGATTGAGTTAAAAGCAGCGATGATTGATTCGTCTTCGCGCGCCCCTTGTTTTGCGCATCATACGGTCTTTGCGCACGTTTAATCGCGTCTCGGCAGTGGATTTTCAAAGCGTTTTCATGCTGTTCTTGACTCCTGCTGGATATGATGCCAGCACAAATACTCGCCGACAAAACACAGGCACGACAGCAGTGGGACAGTTTAAGGTAGATTTGACGCGTTTGTGGGTGTAAATCCCTGGATGATGCTCTCAATGCAAAAGAACGTCATCTTGTTCCTTTTTATCTTCAATACGATCCTCACACCTCTACAACGAAGGTAAGCTGCGGCTTTATTTCCGCTTGTTAATATTCTTGTTATTGTGCTCAAATACAGTTCTCTGAAAACTATACCTGATTTAGTTCTGTAAAAAAAATGTTTTGAAGCAGTTAGGATGACATCAACAAACGCAGGAATTTATGACTTTGCATTCAGGCTCAACAGGCCTTTTTAAATAACAAGAGGCAATGAAAGATGTGAAAAAACTGGTTTGTTAATGGCAAATAACTTTAAGAGGGAGGGTCAAGACTTAGATGATGAGAGGACGGAAGAGAGAAAAAGGATAAATCAAGCAAGAGTTTTATCACTTTTTGTAGATTTCCTAAAAATTTCCCACTATGAAAATAAAAAGTTTCCAAGCTTCTTATTTGGAGAAAGCAGTGTTGGTGTGTGAATGTGTCTCGTGTAGTTTTATTTTATTATTTATAAGTGTATTTATATACCCATTTCTTTTTGTACCAGGGTGGATGGTAACCCTTTAGTGATGGATCCCAATAGTATCTGCCGTAGAACTAGAATGGTGGTAGGCAGACATGCCGACATGTGCCAGTCTCAGCCTGAGATAATTCAAGAAGTGGCAAAAGGTGCCCGGTTGGGAATGCGAGAATGCCAACATCAGTTCCTCAATCGTCGATGGAACTGCACCAGTCAGAGCAGAAACCTGGCCAAGATCCTGCAACAGGGTGAGGAACCATACAAAAGCTGCTCATGACTTTTACTTATACAATCAACAGTTGATTCTCAAAGAAGATGAAATGGATGGAGTCAGCCTTCTAACATTTGGATGAACTTAGATGACTGACTAAATAGTTTTTCATTTTTGGATGAATTATCTTTAACTAAGGCCTTCATTAACACAATGTAGTTAACTGTATGACCATTAGAGGGCATGCTTGTATCAATTTGACCATGCAAATAGTTACCTGAATTAACATAAGTGAAGAAAAAAATAAATAGAGCTTATTATTTCGTTAGTAGGTCAGCTTACCTTGTGCATGTGTCTAAATGAGGCTGAGGTGAGGCACCTTGCCAATTAAACCCATTTCGTTTGTTATGTTTGCACTTTCAAATCCAAACATGACATGTCAATTTCCAAAGTACAGCCATTTATAAGCTAGACTTATGTACATGTTAATCTGATACCAAGATTGAGTGTGTCTTGGAGGAATCCTTTACACTAAGTGAAAAAATGCTCTTTTGGCAGGTCAACATGTATTGAGGCAGGTCTAGACAACGGAGATGTGTGAGGAATGTGAATCTGCTAAATGAGTTATTGTTAATGTGGCAATTCCTTAGATATTTAAGTGATCTTAGAAGTCAGGTGGGGGTGTTGTCCTGAAACAAGAGTTTAGATAAAGATCATAATCAAACACATGCCATGAGATGATCCGCATGAAACAATGCATGTTTTCAGATTATCATAAATATAAAGTTTTGTACATAGACAAACTTTAGTAGATTTTTTACCTGTTCTTTAACTGCTCTCTAGATATCCGGGAAACTGCATTTTTGTATGCTATCACAGCTGCCGGGGTCCTGCATGCAGTAACACAAGCCTGCAGCCAGGGAGCGCTGCCACAGTGCGGCTGTGTGACCCTTCAGAGTTCCTCTGAAACTCATCACGACTCCCCGGCAGAGGAGGTACTCATCCAGGCTTCACCTGTCCAAGATGGGCGCTGGGAATGGGGGGGCTGTGGAGATGATGTGGACTTTGGCTACGAGAAGTCTCGTCAGTTCATGGACACCAGGCAGAGAAAAGGCAAGAGTGACATCAGGACCCTTATTGACCTGCACAACAACGAGGCAGGAAGACAGGTATGTTTACATTTCTTGGAACACAGGATAGCTTTTTACATGGGTCATTTAACTTTTGCAATAGCATTTTCTCTCCTTCAACATCTGGATTGATTACTCTTTATTCTCTTACCTTAAAGAATAGTTCACCCAAAAATTACAAACCTGAATGAATTTCTTTGTTCTGCTGAACACAAAGGAAGAGGTTTTGAGAAGCTTGTAACCAGGCTGTTTTGGGTCACCATTGACTTCCATAGTAGGAAGTCAGTGGTCACCCAAAACAGCCTATTGCATATTATTTATCTAAACAATATCACACAAGCATAAGTGCTGTTATTATTCCGGTATTTTTCAGCTATTGGCAGGATGCTGTGGGTAATTTAAACCAAGCAAGTATAATATTGCTTTTGCATAATGGTTTAATTAATGCATTGAGTCACTTACATTTTAAGCAAAATATTCCCAGATATTTTGTCTACTTTTGATCCTGCCTACAAAAATAGTTCCACAACAAGTCAAAACAGAATCAACAGTGGCGCCTCACATCGCACATCAACACAGTTTTATTCCTGAATGAATCGGTGCTTTGAACGAATCGAATGAGTCACTGCATGACTCACTGTTGAAGACAGTCACTTGTCACCACATAATGGTGTATTATGCAACCTGATATAAAGTTTGTTTTGCAGTCCTATAGAAAGAAATAGAGCAGGTGTCGTCTTATTTTCTTAATTCTTTCTTATTTTATGTGCATACAGGCCATACGGATACAAATGCGGACCGAGTGTAAATGTCATGGCCTTTCTGGCTCCTGCACTCTTCGCAGCTGCTGGAGGAAGATACCTCTCTTCCGCCAGGTCGGTGACTACCTCATGCAGAGCTTTCATAATGCCGTTCGTGTGATGGGTGGGAATGATGGTAAATCGCTTGCCCCCATCGATCCGGATACCCCTCCCCTGAATGCTAACGTCCTTATCTATTCAGCTGAGTCACCTGATTTCTGTCAGGCCAATCAAAGGACGGGTACAGAAGGCACACAGGGTCGTGTGTGTAACAGCACAGAGACAGGGCATGGAAGCTGTGACAGCCTGTGCTGCAGTAAAGGATTTGCAGATTACACACTGGAATATGAGGAAAACTGTCAGTGTCGGTTTCACTGGTGCTGTGAGGTTCAGTGCCAGAGATGTTCTGTGAGAAAGGATGTCAGCCTTTGCTTGTGAAGTCCAGTCAAGGAGTTAAAAAACAGAACTGCATCAGTAGTAGTTGTGTTTGAGCTGAAAGGGCACAATTGTTTTCCCTACTGTGCATAGGAGTGTTTTCTATGCAGAATGAAGACTTGTGCTTAACATCCTCCTGCTCACATGCGTCTTTTTTTTGATGGTCCACAAGACTGAGCAATATTAAGTCAGAAAGTCAGGTGGGAGCAGTGTTGCCAGGTTTTGCTAGAAAAATCAGCAACCTGGTCTTAACAAAAACAAGCGGTTTGGGGAAATAAGGCCAAAATAATCTACACCTGGTTTCAGGTAAAAAAATAAAAAACCATGTCCCTTGACTGCCTGAAACTATAAGCAACTGCTTAAAAAGGCAAGCCCAAAGTTGTTTATAATAAGTAGACTTGGCAACATTGGGTGGGAGTCAGAGCTTTTATGGCTGCTTTAGACAATAAACACATCTTACTGCCACCTGCTGGTCCTTTATTAGGATAAATTAGTGCACATTTAGTGTACATTTAAAAAAAAACTCAAAATCTGGGTATAAACTGTTGACCTTGAGAAAGATAAAGACATTGTCTAGCACACTCACAAATGAAAGTAATGTGGTTTGTGTATCTTTGGTATCTGAAAACGATCCAATGTCAGCACTGTCCAAGGTGCTGAACCCCTGACAGACAGTTGCCTCGCAAACTTGAAGATGTAGTCAGTACCTAACTGATTTAGAACATTTGTTGGTCTAATTATTAAAACATTTGTCCATTGTTTTACATCTTCCAGCAATTTCCTTTTGTACCTGCACATACATTTTATTAACTGCATATATTTGTAACAAGTAGGCTACACTGAAAAAATGGTAACCTGAAAATGTGTTTCATGTGGGAATATTTAATGTTTAACTATAGGTTTTAAAGTGTATAAAAACAACGTGACTGTGGGCTTTCTCCCAATGCCAGTGTCTTTTATCTTATGCTTGTCTACAAATTAATGTCCACAAGGTGGAGTTAAAAACATCTTTAATGCTGCAAAAGTGTCTGAGGCGACAGTAAGCAATGCACCTGTGCCACTATATTTGTGTAATGGTGTATATACCGATTTTAAAAGTTTGAATGCTCTAAATCAACAGTGTGAAATGGAATTACAAATACATAATTAAAAAAAGGTTTTTGTTATCATCTATTTGTCCACTTATTGCCCTTATTTTTCTTTTCAGTTTTCTACATTAAAAATCAGTTGCTGTTTTCACTCAGAAATTGCTAGTTATTTTCACAATTAATTCACAATAAACAATAAACAAACAGCAAGTAACACTGAATTATACATTACAATTTTAATGATAAAGGCTGATTATCCCCCCCAAA
>JAUMHQ010000058.1:5111445-5127726 GCA_032361165.1 Enteromius paludinosus
TCAGAGCAAATGAGAATCATGAGGTCAAAGGAACTGCCTGAAGAGCTCAGAGACAGAATTGTGGCAAGGCACAGATATACAAAAAAATAATTTATCTAAAATGCAATATGTAATCTGTAAATAAAAACACCAGTATAAATGGCTCCATTGCTTACTGTTAATTGATATTTGACAGAAAAGTGGATGAGAGACTGACACAATCATAAAAAGAAATGATTCATGTTGGGCCATCAGTGCTTCTTCCTTCTAGAACACCATTGCCTGAGAGTTGCCATGGTAGCCAGCAGTGGCAGTAACAGCAGAGTGAGAAAAAAAAAAAGATACTAGCAGCTGGGAAGGAGCAGGAAGAAGAGGGAACGTCTGGTACTGTTCAGAGTACAGAATAGAACAGAATGGAACATGAGAACATGAATGGAGACAGTATAATGATGGATGTACAGCAGAGAGGATAACAGGCTTTGGAGTATGTTTTTGGGGGTGGTGGGCGGTAGGCATGATATGTTGCTGGTAAGAGGGTGATTTGAGTTGTTTACGGCTGATTAAACTCTCCCGATGAAGAGACTTGTGTAATGGCTGGTATAATTAGCATAGCAACAGGTGCAGTGTTCTTTAAAGTGCAGAGGCCTCATTCTGTCTCAACCAGTTCAATGAGTCGGCATTAGCATCCTTGGAAGATTTTCAGCCATTTAAATCACAGTAGAATGTCTAATAGAATTTATTAGAATCAGTAATGTGCTTTTCCTATTAAATTTGGGTTTTAAAGGACGTTCAGTTGTCAATTTAAAGGAACAGTTTGCTTAATTTACTGAATATTTTCCCAGGCCAAGATGTAGAGTGTTTGAAAATTAAAGGCAGGTGTGTTTGATTAGAGTTGGAGGGTGTGTGGGTGTGATGTTATTAATAATTAATCATGTATGAGTAACAATGCAACACCAATACATATTTGCAGTAGAACAAAATAAATCAGGTATAAAACATGAAACAATGAATAGTCTAGACATTTAAATAATTGAGAATCAATTTAGAATACTATGAATCCGTTTTTGACATTATTTCTTTATATCACACATTTAAGCCAATCTTTTAAAAAAACATAACAGCATTCAGCATCAGACATCAATAAATTATTGCTACATAATTTTCATATCTGACAATTCCATATGGATAATACATTTTGGGATCATTATTTTTTGGCTGCGGCTATTTACACCAAGTGTACATAGCATTTTCTGATATTTATACCACTTATTGCAAGTGACAATTACCTGCACCTCAGTATTGAAGTGCATTATAAAACAGAATGCAACTTATTGAGTGTAATTGTTCATTTTAATTCACATTATTAAGTAGATGCCATGGTTGACACCTTTATTGGGAAAATAAAGCCTTCGCTAACCCTACCCGATATTTTATTTTCAACTTTTTAATTATTTCTTTCATTTTTATAAAAAAAATAAATGCTTGTCTTCTCCTGAGCTGGTTGTACTTGAAATTAACTACATGTTTTTAGTGTTTACAAAGTGTAAACTTGTAATAAAAAAGAATAAAAAAAAACGTCTTTTCATCTTTCTTTCATCTAAAATGTGTGACAACAGAAAACATCCAGGAAACATCTGTTTTAGGCTTATGATCAGGGTAGGGTGCTTCTACACCCTTGTTACTCAGCTATTATTTCCCACTGATTTTAGGCATACAGTTTGGGTCGGAGTATGTTTAGGGGTAGGGATTGGGATAAGTCTAAATTTTAGGACAGTAATGTTGAGCCAAAAGATGTTGATCCAGTATCATGTCTTACTTGGCTAAATCACTGTGACCATTTTGCAAACAGCAAGGACGCCATCATGTGGTAACATGGGAGATAAAAAAAAAAAAAAGTATTTAAGTTTTACAATTTTTATATAATTAATAATATCATATAATCAGAAATAAAAACTAAGTTATGAAGTCCCAGTAACAACATTTTTCGTAGCTATACATTTTTATTTTATTTTAATATATTACGGTCTAACTAGATATTTCTCTGTCTGCCTGGTTACCTGTTGTATGACGTTTTGTATAAAAAAAAATGTTTCCGTATAAATTTTAATGATTTTTAAGCAAATTGTTAAATCATTAAAAATTTTACAAACGTTTTTAAATTGTGGCCTGCACCTCTTGTATTTATGAAAACAACCAGCAGATGGCGCGTAATGATCATTTTGTGTGCAGCCAACCTGCTATCTCTTTGTATTTGAATGCGCCTCGCTTATCAAAATACTACATTTACTTTGTAACCGATCATGTTGAGTTGTGCTGTTTTTTTAAAGCCTCTGTAGCTGTGCTTCAGTCATGCGTGTCGACTACATTTTCATATTCTCTTTAATTGTTCTTAATTTTCTTAACATAATTCAATGAAAATCAAATGGAAACGTCTGTGGGGTTTAGAAAGTAACGAAATATCTTTTCCAGTACATCTCAGAAACTATGATTGGTTTATTAATCCTGTTCTACAAGAAGTCAGCACCGCGGACAGCTCTCGATGATTTACTTATATATAAAACTTAGTAGTAGTATTCAAACAACCAATACCGACTCATCATAAATAATTATTTTACGCAGCAAAACTCAATTGATCTTGCAGCATTGCACACAGCAGAAACACTAACAGCCATCATCTCGTGCTTTTGTTTATTGAAAATAAAATACAATCCGACAAGAACAATGTACATTTCATGTCTAACATTAAGAAAAAAAAATCTAATAAAAAGAAAATAAATCTAAAATCTAATCTAAAAATGTCTAATCTGAGTTTAAAAGCTCTGTTAACAATACGCTAAATCTTTATACTGTAGGTACAAAGGCTTGGATAGCCTTGTAAGCTGTTGTCAATTTGTTATAAAATAATAACACTCCAGTTTTTAACGATCTAACGTTAATTTGGCTGGGAACGGTTTGGATAAATCAAAGGAATGGCGACAAGCACACTCTTGTTTCTGGAGTTTGAAAAAGCGTTTATTGCCTACTTCGTCTCAATATCATGCTATCGCTTGATACACAGTAGCCAATAGGAGAGTGGGGGCGGACTTAGTGCTGAATTCTGCGGATTGATTGGATCTGATTGCTGTGGGCCTGGGTGCCGAATTCATTATAGTTCCTGTATTCTCCCTGACGTCTGTCTCTCTCAAAGATATACTGGTATCCACGGTAACCTGGAAACTGGTATCCCACCCAGCTGCAGTAGGTGAAAGAACAACATATTATTATTGAGATAAATCTGTATACAAAAATGAGTAATACTAACATAGCCTACAGGCCTACTGAAACAAATGGAGGATGACTTACGCTCCAGAGTTGACTTTCATAGAAGGAACCTCCTTACTGCACCAGCCCATGCCTTGAAGAGAGGGGTAGTCATCGCACATCTCAAACTTGCGTCCCATCATGTCCTCACACTCATACAGGGTAATTTTACTGTCACTGTGGTTCTGGGGATGAAAGAGGACAAAAATTAGGACCAGAGAGCATGTTTTGAGAGAGGTTTATATGTGAGATGCAAGATGTCATTTGAATAAAGTTTAAATGATCTGTACTTGTGGGTTTATTACCACGTGATATTTCACAAACAAATAAAAAAATAAATAAATGTAAATGTCTAGAAATGAGACGTTTAAATGTGTTAAATGCAAAACTCACGGCACACTTGATGGGTCTGAAGGAAAGCATGTGCTCAGTACGGTAGCTGCTGTTTCCGCTCCAGGCCTGATAGCAAGGATAATCTCCCTTCTCCAGGATGAACTGCTGACCCTGATACTCTGGGTACTCATAACCCACCCAGCTGCAAAAATTAAGCAAAGACTATTCATATTATCACCCAGAAAGCATATTTATAAATATATAAATAAAACATGTCATATATATATATGATTTTTTTAGAGAGAGAGAGAGACAGAGAGAGCGCAAAAAGAAACTCATTTTATAAAAAAATCGGGGGGGGGGGGGAGATCTTCCACACACACACTTACGGGCCATTGTCCACCTTGATGGAGCGAATCTTTTGGAAATCCCTGTCAAGAATGTTTGGGCACTCCAGCATGAACTCACAGCGCTTGCCCTGGAAGTTTTCCTCTTCCCACACTGTGATCCTCCACTGCCCCCGCTGCTCCATCTGCTCTCTCTGATTCATGGTGGCCGCCTGTCTGCTCTCTCCAGCTACTGGCAACATAGGGAGAAGGTTAACAATACAACAACACCTGCCCTCACCTGACAGATCACAAACAGTACCATTCAACATTCAGGCCTAACCTATGACCTCCGTGCTTTACATTTAGCGCCAAGTTGTCAACAGAAAGATTACTGATAATGCAAGAGAGATTTTTTTTAAGTTAGTTTAGAATAAATTCATTTTGTACAGTTAGACCCTATCAGTTTAGCTGCGACACAATGCTTGCTTTGCACTAAAACACTATAAGTTTGCCATCATAGTTAATAGAGCCCCATGAATCCATCAATGGCTGACTCAGTTCCAACATTTCTTTGAAAATTCATTTAGTAACCCCCATGAATTCCGATCCATGATGACTTTGTCCGGTCAACACGAATAGGCATCAGTTTATCCATTTTCACAGTTAAATCCGCTTTCATGAAGTTTATGGTGTTGATTTTGGCAGCATGACGGCGACCCATACTCACATGCAGTTTGTGGGAGAGATTTGGCGTAATTAACGTTGGGGGTCGGTCCAATACGGGGTGTTTATATAGCCGCTGTCACTGCAGTTACTGCAGAATGTGCAGAGGGACTGCCAGCTCAGCAACATGTGTCAAAAGAGAGCTTAAGTCCTGTTATTGTCTAACAGGGGCTTCGGTTTTCTGACTCATCAGAAAAAACAAGGCCCAGCCATACAGTTTAACACAGACACATTTACACACTCTAAATGCCCTTGCAATGTCCACTGACTGCAGATTGACATGGAGTCCGCTCAAAAAATAGTAAAACAGTGGGAGAAAATGATTCAAATCACTGATTCTGCGGTTTGTAGGGAAGCTTGCTGATTATTCTGCTTCTTGTCAGTTGATGTTGCACAAGTTTAGGAGAAGAAATAATAATCTGCTAGTAAAGATATCAAACAACCAGTCATCAATCTAAGGCTAAAAGGTATTTCCAACAACCCTTAGTGTAACAAAAATGTTATTAATCCTGTATTAATCCTCTTGTTGTTGTTGTTTTTTTGTTTTTTTTTTTACAGTGGGCCATCTATCCATGATGTGGTATCCTCTCAGAGGTTCAGGAACATGATGCACTATTGTAAGACTCCAAACAAAAGGTATAGTTGTTCAGTGGCCCTCATCTTTTGTAGAGGTACAGTCACTGTACCACCTACAGATGGACTACAGATATTCACATTTATTTTTTCTTCAAGTACATTCTAGCATACTGAATATAAACTGAGTAAAGTGCTTTAAAAAAGAGTTTCTGGGAACTGTCTGGGAGAACACAGAGATTCACTGTAAACTGAGAAAATATGCATTAAATGTTTAATAATGTTTGCCCAATTCGTATGCTGTTTTTCTACACTATATGGGCGTTTCCTTAACTTTTATGTCCCAGGGGTTCATTTCTGTTACACATCACACATAATAAGTAAAATAAATTAATCACAAAACCTAAATCACATTAAACCCTAAAATAAAATGTGTATAGATTTTGTTTGATTTTTGTCCCAAACCCAGACTTTAAATCTTAAGAAAATATATTATTATTACATCTTTAAAATATAAAAATGTCTTTTGTGAAAATGATATGAATTGTATCATTGTACCAAAAGTACCATAAGCAATAATGGCTGTAATTGGTTCCCAAAAAACAGCAGTCAAAAAGACCATGCTTGAGATGAAATATGAACATATTATGCATAAAGAATAAAAACTTATTTAACTTATATTTAATTGTGTATCATTTCTAAATAAGCTGTAATTCTGCAAATGTGTTTAGGCTACATAGAATACAGCTATGAGCCAAAATCTGCATGATTTAAAAAGGATAAAAATGATGATGTGATGCATGAATGTTGAACTTTGTTAGAGTGAACCGACTCAAATTTATTATAAGTTAAAAAAGGATGTTTCATGGCTAGTTTTTTTTTTTATTTTTTTTAATCACATAAATATATGTCAAGTGACAGAGCAGTAATAAATTAGGTTGTCTTCTGCACAAGCTTTCTATGACCACCGAAAATGCAAGATCTTAGATCACTTATATTGGTCCAACAAATATTGTGTAAATTGGGCCTACATTTTCCTTTAGAATTATACTTTTGTAAAATACATCGTGAAGATGAAAACATCAACTGGATGTTTGATTGTGGAATATAAATTTATAGAAATAAGTGGGAAGTGATTCTATTCGTCTATGAGTGCAAGACAGAGGAGCTGGCAGGCTTAGTCAAGGCCGCAGGCTAATCACATCTTTCCTTGCATCACTACAGAATTCATTTCACAGTAAAATTAGTCCATTTACATCACAGGCCAGCCTACTCTCTCACACACACAGATAGCCATTCAAAGTAGCTCACTGAGTCAGCCAGGTCTTTATGAACCGGATTAAGCCAAAATATTGACTGCTCAAAATGAGGGGTAAAATGAGTTTATTGTGAGTTTATTCTGAGTGTTAAAACAGTTTTGCTGCTTAATGTTCTCAGAAGCATCGCTGGAATAACTTCCATTTCGAAATATACTCAAATAGAAAAGTTACTTTAAAACGGAATAGTATTTCACAGTTTTAGAGGATTTTAAATGGCGAGCATATGAGTTCTTTGGAAAACACTAAGAATGTTAATGCGGAATTATCAGTAGTATACATAAACACTTCCTTATTACCCTGAGAATCATTCACTCCACCCACTCTTGGAGAGAATCCCGGGCTGACACATGTAGTCTAAATGTACTATATGGAGCTCAGTGTTCCAGGACCATCACCTGCTTCTCACTTCCCCAGTCATTCAGCCATTACACAGAACAAACAGGTAGTGTTTACACATCTGCCCCCACTCCTGCTGTCTGCGTGCTACACCCTATACCTGTGTGTGTGATGAATGTTTATTAGTGTGTATCTCATTCCGTGTGTGAACGGCAGGGTCAGTTAGTATGCAAGCGCTGTGTGCGTGTATGTGTGTGTGTCTCTTTCATAAATCCATCTGTTCCATGGTAACACTCTTCGTCTCCTGTTCTTTCTGCGTCTCTATGAGATGGCATTAGCATCCTCATGTTGTCAGGTAGGCTCTGGAAAACAAGAGCTGTCTGCATGACGCACATCTCCAGGGCTGTTAACCAGTCACCTGTCCTTGGAACTATATTCGGTGAAGTTTACACACACCTTGAATATAATATCCACCATACAGACACGCAGCACAACAGTTAGACCAATTTCACTGCCAAATTTCTCATTTGCATTTATTTTAAAGATTCTATCTTTTATGTAAATGCAACAGACAAAGAAGTTGCAGTATAGATATGTTTACTGGAATGGAAAAAAATGGAACAGAAAGAACAAATGTACACATAAATTCAAAATAACTTTACATGCCTACTAAATCATATTTATATGTATAGCAGATGCTTCCTTCTCCAAAATGTAGTTTTATAGCTGTCATTTAGGGATTTCCTCATAGACAGTGACAAAACTAGTGCTTTTTTCTGCTTGTAGTACAAAGCCGAGGGCCAAAACCACCTGCCACATGTTCACTGGCACCATGGAAACTAATCCTGCTCTGTGTGTGAAAAACAGGCCCTGACAGCTCAAACTCAGACATCTGCATCACCAACAAATATGCTGTGACTCTCACTCAGGGTCTTTGTTTAAGTGTGTGTGTGTGTGTAGTTAGTGTGTTTGTTTACAGTTGTGTGCATGTTTTGTTACTCATATATTTATATATAAAATCCACTACTTTTGGGCTGTGGCCTTTAAAGACATTTATATTGTTGCAAAAGATTACCGTTTTCAAGTGTATATTCATCATCATTTTGTGAACACGGCATATTAAAATTATTTATGAAGGATCATGTGAAAACCGTAATAATGGCTGGGGATTTACCATCAGAGAAATAGTTCACAATAAATTGTGTCTAATCAAATAAGTGCATGGATAAAAGACTTTTAACACATGTATACAATATTAAGTGCACTCATATGCAATATAAATCACACATTTGTAGCTTAAATGTCCATATGTTTTTGAGATTCTGTATATGGCTTGTATATGTGCATGTCCATGTGTTCAATGCAGGTGTGTTTATGTTTGTTCGCCAGATCAGTCAGTAAACGGTCCGAACAATAGGTCCTTCTAATTGCTTTGGGCATATTGAATGTGGACCTCAATATTTCTCAGTCTAATTGGTGATATTGAAGATACTTGTATGTCCAATCGCATGCTGTGAGGCAGCCTAAAGGCACTTGCATATTTCATTAGTGGTATTGTAATGGTCTTTAGCTGAAACACATGGCCCCTGGAGCCGCTTTAGTTGCAGTAACCTTCAGCTTCATCAGAGCAGAACATGAAATTCTGATCTAATAACAGCCCTCTGATTTCACATCTGCTATAAACGACAATGTTTCGCTTTAAGCCAAACTGCTTTTGTCTTATTACTACACTTGTATAGTTTGTGAGCTTTGTGGTAGGGCTTAATAGAAGCAACAGATGGGGATGAAAACAATGTGCCTCACACCGTAACCATTAATATAATGCATTTGTATGGTAAACACAGCAGAGATGTGCTATAAAGGTGCACTAATAACAGCCACAGATGTTGAATGGCTTTATGTGAGTGTTACCCAGAAGAGTTGGGGTAGTAATGGTCATTTATTTGAATGAATTTGACTTGAGAGATATGGAGTCCAGGGTGACTCAATTGGAGCCTGTGTGAAACAGCCAGGAGCAGATGGTCAGGCTGATGGAGAAAGAAGAGAGAGTGCAGGCTCCTCTAGTTAATGTTTTACCTATTACCTATTAGAGTCGATTACCCATTACCCCTTCTGCACATCAAGCTCTCCATTGACTTTCCATAGTAACCATATGCCTCCACAGTTACCAGGCTAGCGTACGTGTGATAACTCAACATACAAACACTGAGGAGTTAAGAAGAACTTTATTTTGCCATTACATCACTGCAGCATGAAAACTTCACTCTCAAACAGCACAGGAGAGAGGAAGTGGATAACTCAACAAACATTATGTCGGATAACAGGTGACACTGTAAATCATGACCATTGCAGAAGACAGTTGTGGCTCATTCACTTGTTAGTGAATATCTCACATCGTATTTGTGTGATTTGGACTTATTCCCCCCCCCCATTTAAAAAACTAGCATAGCATAGCAGTTCCAAAAAAATGACACAGAAGTTTGGTACCGAGGAAGTTCTGCACTTGCTTAACGCGAGCCGAACGAACAAAACTGAATCCACATGTATTGTGCGTGTGGCTCAACGTAAAGCAAGTGCAGTTTATCCATTGAAGAGTCTTAGGGGTGCAAAATGTGAAAAAAAAAAAAAAAAAAAAAAAAATGCATCCGTAGCTTTTCGTTACATCTCATTTTTCAGGTGTTTTCCCGCCCATAACCTGCAAATAAGTAAAACAGTAAAGATATATTAAATATGATATTCTAGTATCTCTTTTGCTTCCCTGACACAATTTCCTCTCAAGTTAAATAGCTTTTAGAGTTTTGGTAATTACAACAGAAATTATCTTTAAAAAGCACAATGGATTTTTCATTGCAGGATGTAATTTTGCCAATACTTTTCATTTTACTTCATTAAATATAAGCAAAAAGTTAAATTATTTCACTTAAAAGTTTAATATAAATTTACATTGCCTTTTATTAGGGAATAAAATAGTAGTAGTAGTAGTAGTAGTATTAATAAGTGTTGCTATTGTAGTGTCTATATAAAATTCAGATTTCACATCAATTAAAAAATTATTATTCTTCAAAACATGCATTCTAAAAAATCTAAAATAAAAAAAATATTTTTGCCAAAATTTGACTGCATTTTAGCCCAATCTGTCTATGTATGGGGAAAAAAACAAAACACACACACTTTGGATAGCATTAAAGATTATTTTCGTTTTACCTGTCTTGCTCACCTCTGTAGTTTCACATTCAGGTTGCTCTGCTGGAAGGCCTCACTCAGTAGACACGCTCGTTTCCGTACCTGCAGGTCTAATGAATCAGCCTGGCCAGTGACGGGTTTTTATAGTCGACAAAAATCATGCCCCCTCTCCTCTTCCCGCAGCTGTAAAGGTGCTGATCTCTCCACGCACCTGCCGCACTTCAGAGCAGGTCTCATGTTGACCGAGGGGCGGAGTGAGATGGTGCTGCTGAAGTGTGGTTTGGGCCTCCACGGCTTTAAATGCAAATTTTGTATAAGCTACTACTGCGATCTAAGATATGATATAGCCAATAAGGATATGATATGCGGATCATCCGTGGTCGTAAGCGGTAGGCTACATGTTTTTGAGTCATTCAGTCGCTGAATCATTACAAAGAAGATGACAAGGAAGGACTTGCTTCACGCAGGGCGGGTTTAATTTGCACAAAATTTACATGACACTTGCAAATGTCTCTTTTTTTTCCTGATTCAGATCACGCGCCTAAAAAGTAGTTACCCTATGGACGTCACCTACTAGGCTACTTTATATAGCCATGTGCAAATAAAATTAAATAGTAGCTTCATATCCGTTTAACGGGTCGAATTTATGTTACATCAAATATGAGTTATGGGCTACATACATGTCATAATCACATGCAGTTTACCTCAGATTGAATAAGTAACTTTTTTTATGAGATGAGATAGGATCATTTCGCTTCAATGTTTGTTCCTGCTCGGTGCATGTAGCAGGTGTATGGCGCCATCATGTGGCCTATTGCTTGGGGACTATATGTTGCAATCCCTAATTAATCTGCTTTGATATCTACTTGAAAATAAATGGAAATGGAAACATTATCATTGGGGTCATCAGGTGGGGACCCTGATTCGATTATATGGCTGTGACATCTTCCCAAGGCACTGTTAGCTCCACAATATATAACAGCCGAGTAAAAAAACTGGTCTCAGATTGATGGAAATAATTTTTTTATTATTATATTATTATCATAAGAGTGCAATTTTACTGATGCTATGCAGGAGTCCATGCCATTTTCTCAAGTACTGGCTTATTGTCCTATTTACTGCATAACCATTTGTTGGTTGAGAAAATTCCTGTTGTGTTTTTTAGCCTAATAACTGTTAAAGTGATACTAACCTTCACGCTCCCCACCCTCAATACCATGACTGAGGTGAAACCCACAGTCACAGGTGGGCCAAAGCATTGGCTGCTCACTGCTCGAGTGTGTGTTCATGGTGTGTATGAGCATGTTTGTTCAGTACTACTCACACAGAACACAATTTCAAAGTATGGGACACCTGTCCATATCCTTCAAATAAAAATTTAATCATACTGTAATTTACACACATTGAGGTTTGTTTCCAAACTTCGGTCACCTGACTTTCATGGCATATTTTTTTGTGTTCCATTTTTGGGTGGTTTAATCATAATTTCCACACTTCCCTTGAGTGAGTCTCGAGTGCTCTATCCACCAGATGGCAGCAATGGTA
Organism: Enteromius paludinosus; assembly: GCA_032361165.1. NCBI lineage: Eukaryota > Metazoa > Chordata > Actinopteri > Cypriniformes > Cyprinidae > Enteromius > Enteromius paludinosus. The sequence continues at coordinate 5,123,066 of JAUMHQ010000058.1, forward strand.
TTGTACTTTCTTTGTCAAGTTGATCACGTCATTATTTTCCTTCGTCTTTTGGATTGTTGGGCTGGAATATTTGAGTAGGTAATAATGGGGGAATAACAACGACAAAAAAAAATTATATTATATCCAGTGGCACACTTGACAATGTTTGATAAATGTAGCCTACGTGCAGTTCTAAACTATAGGCTACTAAATTCACACTAAATGTACTATAATCTGTAAATGTTCAGCGCTGTATAAAATGATGATGATTGTGTACTGTTATGGTGTTGTTTTGCATATGCATTTATTTTAAAGATTCAATTCAGAGGAGAAGCAAACAGTTGTTTACTAAAACGAAACGTTTTATTACAGACACGGATTACTCAGATATGAAATGGATTGGTTTTTTACAGATTTGCCCCCCGATGCTACCAGGAGTAGAGACTCCAATTAATCGGAATGAATCTCGTGGATTTGCGTCTGTGTTCATTGAAATTCACGATCCTCCACTAGTAGCAGTCGCGTGCCCTACATCTCTCCCTGACCCCGCCTGCTCAGGCCAATACGGTCCGCCCCAGACTCAGTGTGTGAGTGGGTAACAGCGCTTTTTATGTGTGTTTCGGCATCTTTTTGATCAGTGACTGTCATCCCACAGAAGTCACTGCACAGGACGGTATAATGTAGATGCTTTTTGTGCTTGAAGACTTGTTCACTGATGCAAAGCAATAGTCGGTGCGTGGACTTAATTGGCAGCACCCGCGACCAACGAAAAGCCGACCGAGAGTCGAGGGAACTCGGGAACATCTCCGGAGCTTTTTGTCAAGACAAACAAGTGCTTTGTATTCCCTGTAGGGCTCGAGGGTGCAAGGCTGGGTCGATAGGACTGGAATGTGGCTGTTTCCCCGGAGATTAGACTGTCGGACGAGCGAAGCCGAAGCACGGGACCGGGATCTGGGAGAAGCAGGATGCTGAACCGCGATCAGGGTGAGCGCATATGGCCACGTCTGGACGCTTTGTTCGGAATAATATGATCGGTCACGGCGTTGGTTTTATACACGCTGACACTCTCGTTTATGCAAAAGACACGCGTGTCAGTACAAGTGGCTGTAGCATTAGGGGATTTGTTTTGCGTGTTATGAACGCGATCTTGTCAAGAAAATGATGTCGTGGCCTACTTCGCTCGCGATGTCTCATCTGCACACACTCCAGATGAGTTTATGCATGAGATTTTGTAGTCAAGATCTTATGTTATGACATCGGTATGATTTACCGCAGCCCGTCTGTATATAGACTCTAACATTATTCGTTGACGCGCAATAACGCACGGAAATCTCCTCGCATGTGTGTTCATACCTGCAGGTAAAGTGAACAAGATTTCCATGTTTACATGCAGTATTTGGACATTGACGTGCCAGACGAGACCCGACTTGCCACATACACACAATGTCATCCAAACCAACTTGAGTGCGACAGCCTTATGAACTTGAGAAGCCTTTTTGTTATTTGTTGGATGTATATTCTATGATAGTGTTATATGAAGTTAATGATTTTTATTTAACATAATTTTCTTGCTCCAGATAATATTGAAGGGGCATTTGGAAATATCATCATACACCTTTTTTTTTTTTTTTTTATTATTTGTTTTTTATTTAAAACTGAAACATTTCTTTTTATGGACTGAAAACAAAAAACTTTGAAAATATACTCTGACCTTGTATTAAATTTTACTACATACATACAAACATACAGCGTGACTGGTGTAGTGCAATACCTGAACACATTCAGTTGTGAACTAGTTCTTTTCAGTGCATTTAAAAAAGAAAGAGTCCGATTCAAACTACTTCAAAATTGAATACTTGCCAATTCTTCAAAAATCTTTGTGAAATTTAATAGGAGTAAAAATAGAATCTGCATCAGTTTTTTATGTATATGGATCTCTAGAATGCTTGATTCTGATTTAGTTTTTTTGACACATTTTGCGGTAACATATTTCTAAAAAAGGACTTTTCAGTGAAATGAGAGCCAGTATTATTAAATTCCTTAAAATTCCAGTCTTTCTTTGAGATGATATTTACAAACAGTTCTCTTCCTAAAGAAGACTCTGTGATCTTGATCAGTGTCTGTACTGTACACGCATATCCTCTGGATCTCCAAAAACAACATGGTTTGTCACTAGTGCCTTATCCTGATACATCATGTTCACTAGTCTTATCACCTTGTCCTCCTCAGTTTCTTTGTTTGGCCTGATCCCATCAGTTTTCCCACAAATTGAAGACTTTGTTGGTGCATGCTATGAAAAGTGTACCAAAACATACCATATCAACACGCATACAAACTGACATTTGTCTTTCTAAACCGTCTGTTACATTCTCACAATCTTTGTGGTGATCCAAGAAAACTGTAGACTTAAGTAGTTGATGACTGCCAGCACATGCGCTGACCGTTTTATTCGTGTGTCATTTGGCCTTTAGGCTCTGCGGAAATTTCCCAGAAACATCTGGTATTGGCACATGTCAGCCATCGATTTCAGTGGTACAGTATAGCAGCAGTGGCACAGCACAAATGATGCCCCCAGGGCAGTCCCCATCATTTGTCCTGCATGTCAGGACACGCGTCGAATCTGTGTTAATTCATCATGGCTGGAGAGACTGTTCCTGTTGAGACCACATCCCATTTAGCAGAGCTAACATGTGACACCAACAGATTTGAGTGCATATGATTGGAACTTGTGATTGCTATGCTTGGGCTACTATGATTAGTATGTGGCGAATTATCGATTATGCTTTGGTCTGCTCTGCTGTTAGATGTTAGAATAATTAATGTTGATAAATGATTAAAATATATTGATTTGGCTTGCCAATAGAGACATCAGATAAGGGATCACACTCATGTGAGGAAGCTTCAATACACGCATGCCATTTCAATCAATGCAGCGGTCAAGTGAAATCAACTAATGAATGCGATGTGACGTTATTTCAAACAAAATCAGCCCTGTAATGCAGTTTCACAAAAGCAAACTTTCCAGAAAAGTTCTCTCCAGCTGGTAAACACTACTAGTTTGCTAGTTACTTTTTACCCGAACGAAAAAAAAAACTTTGCTCTGAGTAGATTTGCCTATAAATTTAAAAACGTTTGCTAATGTGAGCATACCTTTTAGTCTCCGTTTTTGCATGATTCATTACTTTTGAGCATTTAACCGAAACATTTGTTGCTCATGCAACCATTTGTACCATCATAATTTGATGCATATTGCTGCAGATATTGATGTGGTTCAGCTCTGTTTACGCTGGCTCAACTTCCATGAACACAGAAACAGAGAAAAGTATTTTCCCCGGATGCACTTTATGATGAACAGACAGATCCATTGTCCTTCAAGCCTCTAGCTGGTTCTTTCCTCCTCACTTGTGTGCGCCACATGGGGATCCCTTTGTTCCATGTGCAAATCACCCAAAGACTTGCATTCTTTTGATGTCCACCGACTAACAAATATATGACTCCCAAACCATCTTATAGTGAGAAAACAAAGATTTCAAGTTAAAGTTGCGCATTAAAAGCAATCTGAGCTCAAAGGAAAAATGAACTCATTGCTTTAAGGACTCCCAATCAGTTTGAATGTTTATCTCCTTGTTATGTAACAGTTGTATTGGTTGCGGAACAGATTATGTATTAATTTCTGCGTGTTAGTGAAATGGGTGCTTGAGGATTTGTGTACTTAGCATTACAGGGTAATAATGAACAAAATGAAGAAGTGAAATGGTGTGTGCAGCAAAGTCGCAGCTGGTTTGGTTAGCCATTCGATAAACGATCACGATAAAAGAGAGCTGGAAAGACTGAGAGGTGTTATGAAGTTGGCGCTGAAGAAAAGACAAAAGCCTACGGAGAGGGTGGAGGGCGGTGAGGTCATAATACAGATAATCCACTCAACGCAAGCCTCATGTACTGCAGAATCTTATTAAATACCAGCATGCACAAATACACTTGTTGAACTAGCATCGCACTTGCATTGTCACCATTGTGTTGTTATAAAAACTGTTCCATGTAATTGGTTGGGACATTTCTGGAACTAGTTTGTTCATTCTAAATAGTCGTTCATGAAATAATTGTATGGGCATGGGTAGGCGGCAAGTAATTTGATGCAAATGAAAACGAGGCTTTGTGGGATGAAAGTACAGTCAGTTTCAAAAGCTGTTCTGTTGAGAATCTTAGTGTCGATTATTCAGGCCAGTGGAACATTGAAAATGTTTCTTTCTATGAAAAATGTATAATTAAAGGGATCATTTACCCCAAAATAAAATTCAGCTATTGTTTATTTATCCTAATTATCATTTAGCTATTCCAAAAAAAGATAATAAAAAGATAGTTGGTCTACAAAAATATTGTGTTCCACAGAAAAAAGAAACGCATAGAGCTTTAATAACATGACGGTGGGTTAAAATTACTTTAAGACTGGAATAGACATAAAGGTGTATTGTGATGCTTTGCTAGGTATTGTGAGCAAGAATCAAATTATGCATATTCTTTTCCTGCTATATGTTATTATTTGGAGTGCAATAAATGAGCCTGTAATGGAACAGAGTCATTTCAGTCTGATTCAGATTTGGTAAAAAACCTTAAAGGTGCCATAGAATGGAAAACTGAATTTACCTTGGCATGGTTGAATAATAACAGTTCAGTACATGGAC
>JAUMHQ010000058.1:5163906-5179264 GCA_032361165.1 Enteromius paludinosus
TGGTGTTTGAGACTCACAGTATGTTATGTCCATGTACTGAACTGTTATTATTCAACCATGCCAAGCTAAATTCAGTTGTCCATTCTATGGCACCTTTAAGATAAGAAAAGAGACCATATATTAATCATTGTACTTTTGTTTTTAAACGTTTAAAAGCTATTGCCCCTCCAAACACTAGAGGGCCTTCTTCCGCTAACAGACTACAGCAAATCCCCACAGCTTCCGGCATTCTTGCCCTGAATGTGAAAGTCCACTTCTTCATTCATATATGCAGGTAGGAAAGCTTGACGGCTAACTTTAAAGGTGATTGTGACTTGTGGTTTACACCTGAACTGTGTACTCTTTCTCTCGTGGGGTTTCTGGTCTGCAGGGGTTGCTGTTTGATTATACAGGTATCGATTATACGATTAATGTTTTTTTTTATTTCGTTTGATGTCGTTTCTGAGATATCCTCGTCTAGTGGTATAGTTTACTAAAGCATAAACAGAGAAATTAAAAATCAAATATCTCCGAAGAATACATAACAGTTTCACGCGCTCACTAATACAGCAGTGTGTAACACAGTCTAAAATAGTCTCTGTGCATGTGACTGACTGCTTTCTCAGTCTGTACTTACATTTCAGTGTTTCTTGTATGTTTTGCAAAGTGTTTCATCATGAAAAGCTCCAAAGAAGCTGTGCAGGCTGCTGCCAAAGAATTTCTTAATTTTGCCAATAAGGGAGTTTCACCTTACCATGGTAAGAAGGACAAATCTATGCAAATTGCATTGAAATACATAAATTCTACTCTGTTTTTATTTATTTACGTTTGAGCTACACTTTGTTGATAGTAAGTTTATTAAATAGCTTTCCAGTCTGACTATATAGGCTCTTGGACATTGTTCTTCACTGGCTGATAGAGTTGCAGATATGGACAAAAGATCTTGATCTAGACTTTGAAAGAGTGTTCTTTTTCCCTAGATCACATGCTTTGTAATGTCACGGTGATGTAATCATTGTACTGGAACATGCATGAGTTTAGTTGTATGTTTGTTTACACTTTATCTATATGTACATTAGTCATTTAGCAGACCATTTTAGTCAAAGCTACTTAGAAATGAAGACAATGGAAGCAATTAAACAGAGCATCAAAATCTAAATATATAAGGTTCCCTTCTGTATGTCTTTTCACTCCTTCCTTCTTTGTCTTATAGTGGTGGAGGAGTGTAAATCTCGCCTGTTAAAGGCTGGTTTTACTGAGCTCAAGGAGTCTGAGCACTGGAACATTAAACCTTCCAGTAAGGTATGTGTGTGTGTGCTTTTATCATATATTTATCTTCAAAATTAAAATGTGCTGAAAATCCAACATGTTGATGAGTTTCTTCATCATAACAGATTTAGAGAAATGTAGCATTAGATCACAAAACATCACAGTAATCCACATGTCTCCAATCCATCAATTAGAATATTGTGAGTTGAAAAGATGTGTGTTTGTTTAAAAAAAAACCAACCATAATGCATTCTCCAGTACAAAAATTGTCCTCTCACATCAAAACAGTTTTGGACTATTTTCACAGTGCTTAATTTATGCGTATTTCTCTCCTCATTCAAATGAGCTGAAGGTTTAACTGGAGAAAGCAATATTATGGATAGAGGATATGGATATGAGTCCTTTTCGCTTCACAAAACACTAGTTGATGAACTGGAGTTGATTACTTGTGTGTTATTGTGATACGTTATACTGTGATTCAGCAGGGGAAATGACTTTAAAAGGTTCATATAATAATAATATGTCTTTGGCCATATGTAACTTTTTTTCACTGTAATCTTTTTCGGTCCAGTATTTTGTAACCAGGAATTACTCCTCCATTATTGCCTTTGCTGTTGGGGGTCTCTACAAGCCTGGAAATGGTTTTTCCATGATCGGGGCTCATACGGACAGTCCCTGTCTGAAGGTAAGCGTAATAGACACCCTGTGAAAGGGCTTTGATATAGATAAAATATATCAGCAGTTCTCTGAGTGTGTAGAAATGTGATTATAGCAGTGAGATAACTGCATTCCGCATTAACGTATATTCTGGTATCATTCTTAATTTCTTCTACATGTTTACTCAGGTGAAGCCACGGTCTAAGAAGACAAAGTTAGGCTTCTTGCAGATAGGAGTGGAGTGTTATGGAGGAGGAATCTGGAACACTTGGTTTGATCGTGACTTGACCATCGCAGGTCGTGTAATGGTTAAGGTACAGAATTGTAAACCATACCCATGTTTCTTTGAATCTTTCATTGTTAATGATCTTTAGTTATATAGGTATAACACTCACTTTTGCCAGTGTTGTTTATTTTTGTGTTTTCATTCAGAGCGAAGGCAAGCTGATGCATCGTCTGGTTCATGTTCCCCGTCCCATCCTCAGGATCCCCCATCTGGCCATTCACCTTCAGAGAGACATTAACGACTCATTTGGACCTAACAAGGAAAACCATCTGTAAGCGTGTTTTTTTGCATAGGAAAGGACAGATTGGAGGTACAAGGCCGAAGTGTATTAACATGCTGAAATGCTGCTGATTTGATCTATATCTGTGTCTGTTGTAGAGCACCTTTGCTTGCCACTGCCATACAAGAGGAACTGGAAACAGGAACTGCCTCTTGTGGAGATGCCTGTAATGCAACATCCATTGTAAGATCACACAAATGAATACTTTAAGCCTACAAACACACACAAGTCTATTTAAAAAGGTTAGTTCACTCAAATTACAATTCTGTAATTAATTACTCGCCTCATGTTGTTCCAACTTGTAAGACTTTTGTTTATAGGTTATTTGCAATCAAGTGGTTCTGATGACGCGCGAAATGCAGCTGGAGGGCAGGAAGTGATTTTTCTCCATAGGAATCAGTAGCAGAAACTCAGAATTACTGTGTTTTGCGTTGTTTCTGGATGTTCAAACCGAGACAACACAAGGAGCTTTTATTGTGTAGGAAAATGTCCATAGGGAGTGAAAAAATCAAGAAATTGACTGAAAAATTAAGAAAAAAGTGGCTTGTAAACTGGCGTCTGTGGTTGGGAGGAGGCGAGTCATGTAATACTGCTGTGTGCAAATGGTTAATATAAGACATAATAATAATACATTGAAATATTAATAAAGAAATATATTAAGATACAGGGTTTCTCATCACCTCATACACCTCATATAAATATGGCATTCTCTTTTGAAATAGCTTGTTTGCAGGGTATTTTAGCCTGTATCCAGCAGGATAGCAATAGCAGGCAAGTATTTCAGTTTAGTTTAAAATGGCTCCACTTCATAATATAATGATCATTATAAAAATAATTAATAATTTCTTATTTACATTGTGTCTACAGTATGTGCAACGTTTAGCATTTAGTGCATTCTGACTGTCTCACGCTGAATACATAAAGAGTCGGCAGCACTATCTATCTGTATTAATATCATAATATATTATTACATCTTATATGAATCATTTTTACAGACGAGTATTATCTTACTCTGCTCCTCCCGGATGCCAGTTTGCCAGTCACTTTGTCCTGTGTTTTTCAGTCAATTTCTTCATTTTTCACTCCTTATGAACAACACATTTTCCTACACAATAACAGCTCTTCGTGGTGTCTTGGTTTGACTGATTTGAACATTTATAAACGATGCAAAACACAGGAATTTTGCACTTCTGCTACTGATTCCTATGGAGAAAAATCACTTCCTGCCCTCCAGCAGCATTTCACGCCACAGCAATGACTTCATGTGCAGACAACCTATTTTTGGAACATTAAATATTTTTGATGAAATCCGAGAGCTTCCTGACCCTGCATAAAACAATGCACCTACCACATTCAAGGCCAGAATATAAGAACTAATTGAGTAAAGTCATTATTTTTGTTTTCTTGTTTCTTTATAAAATTACACTTTGGACCACTGACATTTCTGTCCTTGAACATGGTAGTTTTGTTGCTGACTATGCAGGGTCAAAAATCAGAAATACCTTAATTTGTCTTCCAGAGATGAGTGGTGGTTTTACAGGTTTAGAACGACATGAGGGTGAGTAATCAATGACAGAATTTAAATATTTGAGAGCGCTATACCTTTATGGTTGAAGCATGTGCTTTCTGTGGAGTTTCTGTTTCCCATATTTAATGTGCTTGATGTGCGTTCGGAATGGTTGGTCACCGATGACAAAAAAACCCTGTGAAATTCTTTACCATTTTAAGTCAATTAATAATAAAACGAATTCAGTTTAGCACAACATTGCAATGCTAGTGCTGTCAAACGATTTGTTGCGGTTAATCAATACCCGAAAGAAAAGTTGTGTGTGTATATATAAATACACATGCATGTATATTTTTCATGCATGTATAAAATTTTTTTTGCTGTGTTCAGGCAGAGAAGCATCACTCTCCGCTGATCCAGATGCTATGTGGGCAGCTCGGGGTCGAGCCAAATGCTTTACTGGACTTTGAGCTCTGTCTTGCAGACACGCAGCCTGGCGTAAGTTGCTTTGTCTTCATGCTAGACAAATACCCAAAAGATTTGTTTTTGCTTTCTATTTTATTTTATTTTATTTTTTTAAGGTTTTGCACAAAATTGTTCTGACATAAAGAGGATTAGTATGCAGGGTACATTTGTGCTAGGCAAAGAGGATTGCTGTTTTTTTTACCCGACTGACGAAAAGCCTTTAAATGTGAGAGTGGGACTACTGGCGGAATGAAACATTACTTTAGAGAATCTCGAAGGAACAAGACTAAGAGCTGTAATAGCTCTCATTTCCATATGATTTACACATAAAATAACTGTCAGAGACGCAGCCATGCATTCTCACCCAGGCTTTTAAACTGATTATCATGAGTTTTGATGTGTTTTTGTGCTCTGCAGGCACTAGGAGGTTTCTATGAAGAATTCATCTTCTCTCCTCGTCTGGACAACCTGCACAGTTGTTTCTGCGCTCTCACGGTACGACGGAACACAAAGAGCAACATCTTATTAAATATTCAGTCATTCACCCACTCAGAAATGATCTGAGGAGTGATGATAAATAATTAATACATAATTATGTCCTCTCTCCCAGGCACTCATGGACTCCAGCACACCTGATTCTCTAGCAAAAGATCCAAACATTCGTATGGTTACTTTATATGACAACGAAGAGGTGAGACAAAAATGCAATTCTGAGAAAACGTAAACTCTGAATCCATCTGTCTTTAGTCTCCTCACTCAATCAGCTTTTATTTATCAATAGGTGGGATCTGAGAGCGCTCAGGGAGCTCAATCTAACCTGACTGAGCTGATTCTGCGGCGTCTAGCTTCAACTTCTGACAATCTGACCGCCTTTCAGGAGGCAGTGCCATTGTCCTACATGATCAGTGCGGACATGGCACATGCTGCACACCCTAACTACCAGTCAGTCTGCCACTATGGCAACCCGTTTCTATGTTAACACTTGAATTAGACATTTATTACTGCTACAGTCTATCATCATTTTAATGAAATCTGAAGTCTTGGAGATTTCTATACGCCAGTCAACATTTGAAGTGGATCAAAACCTTTCATCAAAGTTGTCCTAAAACTAAAATGCGTTCTTGTCTTAGGACAACTTCGATTAACATTTTTGATCCACTTATATATATGGATAGATGGAAACTTTAAGCTGTAGTATGTCCACATATATAATTTGAATAATATAATATAATAATGTTGTAAGTATGAGTGCAAAACATGTGAATTGCTTGCCAGGAATTTACTTTTCCTGCTCCATTTGCTGTTAATCGGTGTTTGTTCTTCAGTATGTGGTTTATAAGGAGACAAATGTGCAGAATGTCAAAGGTTTTACAACTGAAACATGGTTTATGTGGACAGTCCCTGTGTCCTCACAATGCAAATGTGTTTTAAAAAAAACAAAAACAAAGGTTTAAAAAGTGTTTAAGCTTTGAAAATTGCCAGTAGTTTTCTGTGAGGGGTAGGTTTATTGTATAGGGATAGAAAATGAGGTTTATTCAGTATAAAACCCCTCATGCTTATGGATAGTCTTTATAAACCACAAATATGTTTATGTTCAGTTTTGTGATGTATGATATACACATGTATGATTCACCTTACAGGGAGAAACACGAGGAGAACCACAGACCTGCATTTCATAAGGTAACACACACACACACACACACACACACACACGCACGCCAATACCTTTTTGATACATTTATGAAGAGTTCAGCAGAGCCCAATCAGCTAAATTTCTCACACTGTGTGTCCTGGATCAGGGTCCAGTCATAAAGTTTAACAGTAACCAGCGCTATGCCACCACTGCTGTAACTGCTGCCATATTACGAGAGATTGCTGGAAAAGTGGGCGTACCTCTGCAGGTAAGCAGAACATTCCCCCTCCCTTATATTTCATTACATCCTGCTTCACCATCTGTCCTTTTGAGAATCACCTGCCATATAAATGAGTTGAAGTGATCCTCATTATCTAAGCTAAAATTAGCCTCACTGAAGTGAAATCTAAGAGAAAGAAATTGTGTGGTTTCTTATTTGTTGGTAGGGATTTACAGTGTTGATTATTTGTGTGATAGACAATGTGATCTATCTACATACCATCTCAATGAACACTGCTCCTAGCAACCGGCTGCTCGCAAGACCGTGTGGAATTTATAAATAGAAGTGTGCAGCAGAATAATGAAAGAAAAGTCTTGGTCCTTGCTCACCAGGACACCATATCCCTTTTTGAATACACAATTAAAACTGATAGAACTTAGCTCTCTGTTCGGAACAGTATGGAATGTTACGGTCTTGTCAAGTGAAATGTCCTCCTTTTTTAACACAGGATGTGATGGTAAGGAATGACAGTCCATGTGGAACAACAATTGGGCCGATTTTAGCAGCTCGTTTAGGAATGGCAGTCCTGGATCTCGGGGCACCGCAACTTGCCATGCACTCCATTCGTGAAATGTGCTGTACATCTGGAGTCCTCCAGACCACAACCCTCTTTAAGGTAAATTTACGAACAATTTTTTAAAGGCCTGTCACTTTTGACCAGAAAAAACGTGAGGAATTTTCAGTACAAAATAAACGTTATTTCTCTTCATATGAAATATTAAAAAGATCCATATAATAAAGATTTTAAAGCCCAAATACTATATTCATTATAATTGTGTAGAAAGGAGTGACCAGTACAGTTTCTCAATTTCAAAAGTTTTGTATCAAAATGAGGGTGAATGTTTGGATGAACCGTACATTTAAGGATTGTTTTAGGAATGTTCACTAAGTATGTTTTGGGTTGTTCTAACTGTGTTGTAATATACAGGGCTTCTTTGAGTACTTCCCCTTTGTAAGAAGCACAGTAACTGTGGACTAAACCGTGAGAGGGATTCTCCAGAACCACACAGATGGGATTCATGGACGTCATTACTAGGGAAATCAATATCACTTTTTCCACTCTCAATCATCTTCTCATCATATCCTTCATCGCCATCTGTCCATTTGTCTACATATGTCCATTCATTTATCACTTGGAGATACATGGACAGTTTGTGTACTCGTATAGCACTTGAAGTGTTGCAATACACTCAACTTTGTGAAGTTGTTAATAAAACCAATAAACCTTTGATGCCTAGTTTTTTCATGTCTTCCATTAATGCTATTTTCTTTGCATGTCACGTGTCTTGAATTTGCTAGCATGAAGTCCGATACTCAGACTTACAATAACCATTATGACGTCTTTTGTGTATTACTTAAAATAACTGCATTACTGTACTGATTGTCGTGCCCACTTTCCGGGTTTTCTGTCTGTCCGGTCCTCTCACCCCCTCCCTTCCGGAGCGTACTGGTGCTCCTCGCAAACACTCATCTTTATCGCACTCTTACCCAAGTCTCGTGTTTGTGGAGTTTGGCACACGCGCAACATCACACTGCTCGCTGTGTCATCTAAATATGTCGGTGTAAACGAGAATAGAGGATAGAGAAGCCGAGGGAAGATGAAATCGGCGTGTCTGTGGATGCTGGTCTGTTTGACGACTGCGTGTTGTCAGCTTGGCTCCGGTGATAGATACGGTACGTCAAGACCACGAGCCACAGGTTAACTTCAGCTGACTGAATGATGCATGATTCAACTGCGGAAATTGATTTGTATTAAATATCTGCTTTTAATCTTGACGACCCCCTCTTCAACTCCTCAGATTAAATGCATATGCAATAGAGACTTTAGATATTTTTGTTTAGAATGTGACTTTCATTAGCTAAAGATACATAATGAATTAGTAGAAACGGTTTGGGTTTTGGATACGCGCACAAGAAGTATGAACACGCATGCAAAACGCTGTTTGTAAATTTGTTTCATACATTCAATAGAAATCTGTCAAAGAAAATCGTGTGTTTGCTGTGACGTCGGTGAGATAAAGCTTGTCTCGGGTGGGATGCATGGCAGCGCTTGAAAATAACGTTTCATTGTGGAGAATGTCCCATATTTTCACATTTATATAAACATGTATTTTTAGGATTATAATAAAATAGTAATTTATATCTTAATCATTTGCATTCAATTAATCTTATTATTTTGGCTAAATGCTTAAGCTTAAATGTTACTAAATTATTTTGGCCAAAATGTAAATGTACTGTTTTAAGTTTGTGGTTAATGGTAATGTGGAATCAGGATGCTCATTGAGAATGTTATAAAGTCTTTTTTAATTAAAAGCTTTTAAGACTTTAAAAATGTGTGAATTGTGCAAAAATGGTGTTTACTTATACGCATTTTTTCCTTGTTTAATGCAGTGTATGTAAGTAAAACATTCGTATTCTCTGGGAAAAAGAGATAGCAGCGTTTGGCGATCTGGCGACATCAGATAACGGCATGATTCATAGATCTCGCAATAACGCAGCCTACACTGCCAATCTTGTACAAATGTATAACTCCAGCGACGTGAGCTGGTTTAGCTGTGTTGGGAAGAGTTAACACCCTTTTTATTTTGGAACTATATGATTATTTAGTGTTATTCATTGCTATAATTTCAACAGTTCAGCAATCCTCTGCCTTCATAAACATTTTAAGACTTTGTTTCGCGGCCATAGTCCATTGCTGAGGTCTTGTTCTGTTTGTTGTGGTGTGCAAATTCAGCACCATGGACAGCGGAAGTCGTCAATTTGTAATAGCGGGTCAATTTGTAAATTTGATGGGGCGTATGTGTCCTAAAGAGATGGTATGTTCGCTTGTGCATTGCATTTGTATTAGCTCCTCTTCTGCAGGCTGACTCACCACTGACGAGCCATCCCACGTCATTCTTAAACAGCCGTCACTCTGAGGGCACACGCCACTCAGAAACATACAGAACTCTGTGGGAATGTCTGTGTGTATGAAGGCGAACAGCTTGAACTGATATCCATGTGCCAAATGTGGTAGAATATGTGAAATTATTGTTTCTGGATTAAGAAACAATGCACAATGAGTTCTCTTCTGCCTAGTATACAATCTCAGTAAGACTTTACATTTATTTTGATAGAGGAGGCGTACAGCAGACTGGAGCAGGAACTCCCACTCATGTAACCAACTTTCATCACAGTGATTCAATTATATATGACTAGTGTGTCTGCCCAACTCTGGTGTGTGAGGAAGCACAAGGGTACTGGAGGAAATGGAAGGGTGGCAGAGTGCATATTTTGATATGTTTTCAAACAAACTTAAACAACTGGCTTGTCCTACAGATCTTGATGTTTCTTTTTTTTTCAGTTATTTGTAATTATTTTCTGTAAATCCTATTAGGGAGCATTTGTAAAGAGATGCAGATGGCAGTTGGAGCCTCTCTTGCTTGTTTTGTCTCAGCGTTCTGGCAAATCTTTACTAATGTCCATTATGGTGGTTAGTTATTATTCCAAATCATTACTTGTTTGTTGCTATGGTGCTAAATTGACTGACAGTGTCTGATTATCAATTACACACACTGACATATGGTGCTTGTGGTCTGTATTTAGCTCTTGCTGGAACTGGAACTGTGCTGCTGTGAGCTAGTTTAAAAAAATTGTCAGAAAAACAATTACTCTATCATATTCTCTTCTCTTTTTCTATTTCTCTCTGTCAAGGCTGTCTGTTTGATGGAGGCCTGTGTTCCAGTGGTCAGGTTTGCTGGGATGGTGAGTGCTTCCATATTTAACTGTCTCAGTTTTTGACCCTTGTATAATGGAGCCTATTACTGTAGAAAAAAAGCTAAATAATGATAAAACAGTTGTGTAATTATGCCACAATGTAATAGCATCAGTGCCATTCTACAACGTTTTAGATTTCATACATCAGCCTTGCTGTCTTTTTGTTATTTTGTGTGTGTATGATTAAATTAGTCTTGCTTCACTGTAACGCTGATGAATCTATTGACTTTATTTAAAAAAAAGTGTAATGATTGTTATGTATAGGTTTGATCTTTGACTATTTTGTAGCTGTTTGCTGAAGCTGATATGTGCATTAGAGTGTGTAAAAAAATCATTGACTACACAGTAAACACTCACTTTCACCAGCACCTGATCTTACCCAATCAGTGTTCTTCAACCGTTTCCATGGCAACTGTGACATCACACAACTTCACCCTCTCCGTAGTCTCTGTTTAGTCTAATGGAAGCAGAAAGAGCAGGGGTGAGAAAGTGAAATATAGAATGGAAGAGATCCTTAGATTAAACGTTAATAACAAATGTTGTTTGTGACTATCACAAATCCATTAAAGCAGGCCATGTCCATTGTCTATGTTCCTACAGTGTAAGGTTTCTGTGTGTGTGTGTGTGTGTGTTACAGATGAGCTGTTTGGTCAGTGTCTTACACAAAAGCAGGAAAGGTTTCGCTACAGGGTGACTG
The DNA here is from genome assembly GCA_032361165.1 of Enteromius paludinosus. Taxonomy (NCBI): domain Eukaryota; kingdom Metazoa; phylum Chordata; class Actinopteri; order Cypriniformes; family Cyprinidae; genus Enteromius; species Enteromius paludinosus. The sequence goes on from JAUMHQ010000058.1 coordinate 5,174,716, forward strand.
CAGTTCTACTGGACAGACTGCAGTCATTACTGCAGACGCTCATGAAGGAAGGTGAGTTTCACATAGAAATTTGAAAGTGCTTCTTCAGTGCAGACTGAATTTCTAAGCACTTTTACTGCTTGTAAAAACGATGGTTGCCTCAGCAACAACACAATGTAAACACAATGGGCCAAATGACGATTCATCCACCGGCATGTGACAGAAAATCATCCACATGTTGCCACAGTAACCAAGGTCAAACGAATATGTAAAAATACGTGTAAATGTACCTGAGTCAATGGCATGATGCCCATTTTCTGTCTGAATCTATTTATTTGAATTGAATAAAAAATGTATAAAGATGCAATTAGTAGACATGATTTAAAACAGCACTTCTATGATTCTTTTGTGAATCACAATTACATTTAGTGATATGTAAGAGTATTACTTAATGGTTACCACAAATGACAAATATCCAAAACAAATACAAAGAGGGCATTTAAAAGAACATATGTGATGTGTTTTAAACTAGATTTTACTTTTCTTATCATGGAAATTCTTACTTTGGCATTTACAAATATTATAAGGCTTTTTAGTTGCTCTGAGTCAATGTGAATTATTTTGCAGGATTAACTTGGCAGGATGATGTCACCCAATCAATGATTAAGAAAGAGCTTAGCAAAGTTCCGAAGATCCCACTGTCTTCTGGGATAAAGAATGGTCCATCCACAGAGTAACTCTTACTTTTGTGTCACATAATGTTTCTCACTTTCCCTTTTTTTATTTAACTGCATTGATTTTTCTGAATCTGTCCATTATCAAAGGTTTCAGAATGGCCCTGCAAACCAGCTCAAACCCAAAATGGTGCAGCCCTATATGGATTACATGATTGTTGATCCACCTCAGTCATCTCTCCATATGCAGAGCCTGGATCCTTATAGTTACCAACGAGTGAGAGCCCAAACACAAAGTCCTTTTGTTACACAGCTTTGATTGTATATGGGAGCATTGATCTAGAACTCTTTCTCTTTAATTCCAGCATCATGTCTTTTTGCCTTACAGTATGGTTACCAAGATGAAGAGGAGCGTTCTTTAAACCTGGTGGATGGAGGCAGATACCCACCGGCCTCCTCTCGCATTAGGGGAAATTCACCACTTCCTCCATCTCTAGATAAAGATGATCAGCTTCTGCAGGATCTGATGACTCTCCTTCTTTCTTCACCGGCACAGCCCACGTCACGCCATCGTGTGGCAGCACCTCACTCCACCTCATCTTTTTTTCAGGATCTGGACTTCCCGCTTGAATATAACAAGGACTTCTTTTCCCAGGATGAAAAGATCAAAAGCCAACAGGAGCAAAAGAAAGGTCCTCAGAAGTATGGAGCGTTTTCTGGGCACAGTGGTGAGATAGTGTTAATGTTTTTCATTGTAGTGTGAATACAAAGTATTTGCTTATTTTGGCATTGACTTCTAAACTCCGACCCCAGGACCCACTCATCAGAGCCTAAATGAGCTGCTCCTGCAACATGGATTTGATCTGAACCATCTGAACCCTGAAGAAATGGAGCGTCTGTTCACTGTCCTTCAACTCCTGCAAAATGAACCAACAAACAATCAGAGAAAACGTGAGCACCTTGAGATTTCACTTTTTATAGAATATCAGTATGCAAATTCAAAATATACGGTACACACCATGTAGTTGGAGCTCCAAACAATTTGTAAAGTCATAAATGCTTGTTTTCCTTCATTCAGCTGAAACAAAGGATTCCTCTGTGTCTCCAAAAGTGGTGAGCATGAAAATGTTTATGCTGTTGTTCTACAGACTGCTAGCAGACTTTCTACAGATCATGTACCAGACTTCTGAAAACAATAAACTCAAAACAAAACATCCTAACGGTTTAAAATATCAAACATGGTCTGTGGCCATCATACACTATGTCCATTATACAAATCTGTCAGCTCTGCAGGCTGGCTTTAACTACTAGCCCAAACTGTACATCTGTAAAAAAAAAAAAAATAAATAAATAAAATAAAATTATGCAGAGTATTCTAGCCTTTATCTTAGTAGTAATGCTGTATATTACCTGCAGGGGGCAGCAATTGTTAACATAAATACATAATATGTGGGCAACATGAGCCAAGATTATGTGTGATTTGTCTTGTAGGTCTTTTATCTTTTAGGCCTCTTAGCCAACATTAGTGTTTCTCTGAACACAGCATTTTAAGTGCTTCAGTACTGCTGCAATGTGATATCCTTTCCTCACCCTTTCAGCCCTGTTACATCAATAATCATGGTTGGTTAGAAAATAAACATACACTGCTCTATGGCCCTATCAAAAGCCTTTTATAGAGAGTAAGAGAGAAAAGACTAGAGACTGCAAATAAAATAAAGACCAGTGAAGTACATTTTGCAAGAAAATTCCATAATTTTTTTTCTAGTTAAGATGTTAATTCAATATGTTATTTGCAATTTCTTTGTTACTGTTGAGTTTTAACTGCATTTATGGAAGTTTTTTTTTTTTTATCATACATTGAACAAATTTTTATCTGTAGACAGTTAATTTGACAATGCATGTCTTATGTCCTTTATCAGATGAAGATTACGGAGGGGGAGATGACCCATGTGGTGGAGAAGACTTCTTCCCCAGCTACGAACTCCTCTTTCAATTCTCCACTGAACCCCGGGCCCGAAACCTCCCCCAAGGTTTCTCAAGGGGACTCCCAGGATAACTCCATCCCAATAGGTGCTAGTGCACTAGGACCTTCCTCTCTCAAACAAGAGGATGGACGGCTTGAAAAGGGAGCCTTGAGTTTGAAGCCAGGAAAGAATGAAACCAAGTTAAAAGAGGAATTTGGATACATTGTCACCAATCAAAGGTACAACTAACAGTTTAGACTGTTGGACTGAGTGTTAGTCTATGTGGGTGTTCCTTTTGTCTGAAAGTAAAGTAGTCATGTGGTATTTGTTTTCAAAACACTACATTAACAAAGGACCCGAGGGCACATGTCAAACTGGCTATTCAGTGGAGTCTGTTTGTGTGTGGTTTTTTGTGAGTTCTGTGATAGTTTGTGCTTGTGAAAGTGTGTGTATGCGTGTATGTGGGCGTATGAATGTGTATGTGTCTCTACAGCCTTCTCACTCTGTCCGATGGGGTTCATCTACTGAAGACCCTTGCTGAGAGGATCCATCTCACCACTGGCTCTTTCATCAATATCAGGTAGGCCTAGGTTTAGAGCAGGGAGGTGGAAATTGCTGAGTAGAGTCCCAGATTTTGCTTTGGTGGTGGGCCTTGATTAGATCTCGAAAGAATACTAACCCCTAAGCTTTATTTAATCCATAAAGCTTGCAAAGGCATTTACTAACACAGAATGTTAAAGATATGGAAAGTAAGAGGCAAAATGTTTAACCTAACTTAGCTTAACCAATGGTTTATTTATTAAAAACATAATTATTTTATCAATGCAAACAGTCTTGATCGCTGTTTGTTGATGTGGTTAGAAAGCAAATGCTAATCCCACTAATAACCCTTTTTACTAAATCAAACTGTGGTGAGCTGGAACCTTGATCCATTGTCCTTGGAAGACAGAGGGGGATGGCTAAGAGGGAAAGAATGAGAAAGAAAAGGCAATGGAATGAACTGATCTCAGAAGTGGATTTGCTCTGCTACTTGTCCTCCATTTTTGGCCTAATATCTAACACGCACAATCAGGGTCTGAAATTAACACCCGCCAACCCACCAAATGTGGATGAAAATCAACTAGGGTGGGTAAACTCACTAGCCAATTTGACAAGTAATGATTCATAAACTGTTATCACTTTGCATGCCATCGCTATCAGAGCCCTTGCCCTAAGATGAGCCTCCAAGGCAAAGCTTAAAGGGGATGACGAGAAGCACCACATCACAGCATTCATTTACAATTTGAATATGTGAAAAATTCACAGAGAATTTGTTTCTATTTTATTTTTATGGTATCTGCAAACAATGATTAAAGGTCGTAAAACTGAAAGCCAATCAGTGATTCAGAATCATATCTGGTTTATTTCTGATAGTATAGGCAAATTGGCTGATGAGTGAGAAAAGTTAACTTCAAACCCTGCACATAATCATACGGGAAACTTGCATGTGTTCAAAAATTCTGCTCTGCAGTGTGGTCGGTCCAGCTGTCACTTTCCGAGTGCTCCCAAACAGCCAGAATATAACAGCAAGTGAGGTGTCTGAAAAAGCCGGTAAGTAATGAAGACAGTGTTTCATGTCTGTTAGTGATGTCTGTCGTACAATTGGTTCTGAGACACAATAATGGCTCAAAAGACTTACTAAGTAATGTAAAACTTAAAAGACCTGATATTCTTTGTATTGTTGTCTTGATATAAATAGGACTTTCAGCATGACAGAGGGCTTTTTAAATAGGAAATGGCTTTTATTTTGTATTACCATTTACTTGCCACTAGTCCGAAGTGCTATTAAGGGGAGGAGCATTCTGATTCTGAAGAGCATTTAAAGGGATAGTTCACCCAAAAATGAAAATTTGATGTTTATTTACTTACCCCCAGGGCATCCAAGATGTAGGT
>JAUMHQ010000058.1:5196737-5211528 GCA_032361165.1 Enteromius paludinosus
AGTCATTTAATGGAAGTGGATGGGCACCAGACCTTTCAAAGTAAAAAAAAAACATTCACAGACAAATCCAAATTACACCCTGTGGCACCCTTTGGACAACCATGTCCAAACTGTTTTGGGCTCGCACTTTTGTACGTTTCTCACAACCGATCGTTTCGTTTCTTAAGACATCAATGTATCGTCACGAGCCACAGGGTATAATTCTGATTTGTCTGTGAATGTTTTTTTACTTTGAAAGGTCAAATAAACATCAAATTTTCATTTTTGGGTGAACTATCCCTTTAACCTACATTCCTCAGAAGACTATCATGCAGGCATGGTATTCAATGTCAGCAGGGATCACACAGTGCATAAATAAGATGCCTGAAGTTGCAAAGATTAAAGTTTCAAAATCATAGAGATATTCTCTATGAAAGTTATGACTTGTCCAAATGACTTGTTTAAACACGCCCCCAACTTTTCAGCATCACAGAGTAACTAATATTCTCACTGTAGTGTTCCTGCTGGCTGCTGGACTTGCTGTGCGTCTTTGTGAAAGTGAAAGTACTTTGTGCTTGTGAGGACATAACTAGAAATCAGTGGTCAAGTTGTACTCACAACCCTGTTTCAGTGTTTCAGCACAGTGTGTCAGAGTGTGTTCAGCAAAAAAAAATTTTTTTTTCAATTGCTGCAGAATATTTTTGGCTGGTGAAATTTCGGTGCTTTTTTAGAACAAGGCATTTCATTCAAATTGAAAAGGTCCGCGCCTTCACAATAGTCCTAGTTACAACTAATAAAAAGTGCAATCCAAACCAACCTTTAGTTTCAGTTCAAAGAACACTGAATACTGAGTAATGCATTCCAGTTGCTACACACTGTATAAACGTAAATATACTTCCCCTTGGAATTGCTCCACAACTCACGCTTACCTAATTATACGAATAACAATTTAACAAATATATAGTCTGACACATCTCACAGAATTTTACCAAGAATACAGACAGGACAATAACTATTTGGCCTAAATAGACTACAGCCTACATGTTTATATAGTTTAGAGGTTGTTGCATATATAAGTGTGGCCTATAAAAATTTATTACACAGCTCTCTGGAATGCTTGATTCTGATTGGTCAGTTGAGACATTTGCAGGTTCCTTCCTTTTCGAATAATATCCGCTCCAAAGTAAAAACGCACAGCCGGTACTACTTGTATGTTTAAAATCCCTCCGCGCCAAAAAAGATTACTGTTTGGCGCCATCTTGTGACAAACACTGGACAACCACAATTAACAATGGAAAATTTTCCTATCAATAATTAATATTATTCATATGTAGATGTTATAAATTGTCTAACTAACGTTTGAATGTTAGTCACGTGGTACTATATCGTTTCGTGGAAGGATGAAAATTTTAATTTAAAACAAATATGCCAATAAAATGTTTCAAATTCATATTACACATATAGCCGTGTAATAAGCGGGATAATGGACAGGCAGCCTGTAGTTATCGCAAAATAAGCCCCTTCAGCCTGATACAAGACCCTTACTTAACAAAAGGATAATAAGTAAAGACCATGCAGTTGTGTATATTATTTTGTTCTGCTACCTGTATGACTAACAATTTAGCCTTTTTGACCAGAAAATGTGAATAAATGGTACCTTTTGGGCTACAGCAGCCTGTCACTGGGGCAGTATCTTCAATCTCTTTGTAGGTTACGTACCCATAAATGTATTAAGGGTGCATATTTAGCTTTTAGCAATAGATGAGGTACAAGTTGTCCTTTTAAGGGTAAAGCCCCAACGACAAGCTTGATAACATAAATAATTATTATATAATACAGATCTATAATAGTATTTTTTGACACTGTAGATAACTTGCATAATTTTTCAAATATCTCGATGCATTTACTATATTAATATATTAAGATTTGTTTTAAGCATTAATCAAACACACTTTAAGCCTATGCTCAAAAGGGCTAAAAATAAATCAATACAAATCTTGAGTTTTTATTAATTTTGTCCTTATACAAGTAAAAATGCCTTTGAAAACCAATTGCAATGGGCAAATATTGTTAAGTTAAAAAAATAATAATTTTGAACCGATTGTTTACCAATGGACTTGCCGCATGTTATCGTTTATGCCTAAATCATATGAAAGAAAATGTTTTTTTTTTTGATGAAAGTATTTGTGGCGTGGTGACATGCTAACGTTACACAGATTTCTCAACCAAGATCTCATCTTTCTTAAGCCAATTATCGGCTTCTTTTACATTTTACAAACTGCAATTGAACAAAAAAATATAAATGACACTTACGTTGTTGTATCCTGGATACGCCATACTTCGTCGAACTTGCGAGTAAAGGCGATCTAAAATTGAATCTTATCGGGAAAGTTTTGGTGCAATCTCTTCCGTACTTTAGTACATTGCTGTTTGTAACCGGAAGTGATTGGTTCAAGTCGTTAGGGTGGGAAGGGTAACTGTGAGAGCTATAGGATGACACGTAGACTTTGGTCGCTGAATTTTAAATTTAATCTGACGTCATAAAAATGTCTATATTAACTATGGAGAGCGTGTTTTGGATCAGCTAGCCCTGAAACAAAACCAAGCGCACAGATAAACGGAAGTCCTCTAGCCATTTGACTGATAACCTTTGCGGCCAATGATATTGTGCTTGCATTTTTACTTATTAAACACGTTTGCTCGTCGTTAAAACATTAGTTACTGCCAAAATGATCGCAGTCGGAGCTCCTGGTAATTAACCTAATAGAGTTAACGTTACTCTCGTTGACGTAAAATTCCGCATCAGTTGACGCACGCGCTTATATAACATCAACCTGTCATTTATGTTAAAATTCACCAGTCGGCGCTATTACACTAAAAATAGCAACAGCAGCTCATTTACTCAACCCAGCCACCAGACTTTTTTGAGGCAAGTTTTGGGCAGTGCCGCTTCCTTCCATTCAGGATGTTTTTGGGCGTTAAGTATTTGACGCCACAGCTTAACTTTAAAAAAATAAAGGATGTTTATTGGCATCTTTGATTCCATGAAGAACGTTTAATTAACATTCGTGGAACCACATTGCACAAACGATTCTTTACTTTGGATTCTTTAGGTTATTTAAACGTTCTTCGCTTGAGAACACACGTTATATATATATATATTGTTTTTTTTTGTAAACTGAAAGTGTTCTTTGGTGAGCCCAACTCGATTATTTTATAGATTTATTGTTGCTCTCTATATTTTTAAGAACTACATTAAAATTAAATGATGAAAAATTATGTTTTTTAAAATATTTTCAAATTCGTTTACATTTAAAAAAAATCGTTTTAGATGCCTCATGTTCAGTTCACACCAACACACTGTTAAAGCTGTTAATTTATGTAAGCAATATCACATGAGCAGGAGTGTGATGGTGCTGAAGCTTGTCCCGCAGTGAAAAATTACATCTGATATTAAGCACAATTGTATCTGTCAAATTGCTCATATATAACTGCTCTATAGACAAATTATTTGTTGTATAACAGTAAATAAATCCCTAAAGCAGAATTGTGCTTTTTAGGTATGTGTGTGATTTTGCTATAGTCTTGCACCAAAAATGCAACCTTTATACCTTGAATCAGCTTGAGTTCCTTTATGAAGATCAGACTGTATGACATCTTTATAACTCTTCAACTCTTTGGCTCTATGAAACAAGGTCACCAGCAGGATTACGACTAACCCTGCTAAAGAAGAGAGCAGAGAAGAAAGAGAATGAGCGTCACTTGGTTATGCAATACCCTGTTACTTTGCATCGCCTCGTTACACAGGCTTTGCTGGGTTACAGTTTTAGCGGTCAAACTTAGAGGCTCCAGGAAAGATCACAGTCCCACGTAAATGAGATTCCTTAATGTGCCGCAATTACTGAATAGTCAACATGTAAAGGCTGAAACAGACTGCACACATTGTTAGGTTTTATGTACATTTGTGGAATTTGTAAATGGTTAGAAAAAAAAAATACTACACTACCAGACTTTAAGGTTGTTCAGAACCAGGGTTGCCAGGTTTTCATAATAAAACCTCCCCAATTGCTACTTAAAACTAGCCCCAAATTAGCCCAATCGCGCTTCCAGGGGGTCACCTGGTCGCTTAAAACAAATACTCTGTGATTCTAATCTAAATTTGCTGTCCAAATGCATGAATTCTGGTGAGTTTCTTCATCCGTATAGATTTAAAGTTATTAATTGAAACACACAGGGGGAAAAAAATTCCAAGAACCACCAAATCTGCTTATGGGCGTTTATTTATCCTGTATCTTATTGTTTAGAAAATACAGATCTGTAATCGTACACCAAAACTGTACTTGAAAGTCCTTATTGAAAGAAATTGTCTTCAAAAGACAATTAGACAACAGTTTTTATCCACAGTGAAACAGAACTAGGGGTCTGTTGTACCCAGTACAGACAAATAAGGTTGACAGTGAAGGTGGAAAGAGCTTCTTGCCATGCTTGTTTACTACTGAGCAGAGATCAGACAGCCTCGCTATAATCCTTTGGTAAACAGTTAAAGGTTGTGCAAGCATGACTGATCCTGGATCAGGCATTTCAGCCTTGATTTTCCCCTATATCAAGAGCTGGTTTGCAATTTCACACACACCACTATACAAAAAGAACAGATTTAAAAGTGATAAAAGTCTGTTGTACAGCTTATACGGCCTGTACTATTGTACAGGAAATGCAATTCAATTCAGCTTTTGCAAAAATATATTCATAATATACATAGATTTCACTTTTCAATTCCCTTACCCTCTTTTTGCCAAATCTACACCGCCCCATATTCATAAAAATCACATTACAAAAGCAATTGAAATAACTATTTCTCAACCGTTATAAAGCATTTTACTTGGCCAGCTGGAGAAAAATGTTGCATTTTTCCAGATTATAATCAAAGCTATATACACTCTGATAATGACAACACAGTGCATCATTATGCATTGTCAGAAGTTATTACAAATCTCACTAAAGCAGAGCATTGAAAAAAGACACCAGGCCCAATACACAAAGAAAGAAGTGCACAAAAGCCATATTTTAAAATATACACATATATATGTATATATATATATAAAATCATAGGTTATAGTGGAAAATACTGTTGTGTCCCTTTAAGTTTTTTTGTTTGTAATTGTACAAAAATTCCATGGAACCTGTGTAGCAAGTAACAATCAAACAAACATGTGGCAAGAAAGTCTAGAGACTTGTCAGCAGGCGCTACAGATTCCTCATTGGAGCAATTACAATTTGACATGAGCTGCATTTTGAGTGCGAGGATGCATTTTAGAGTTCTTCTGGTCTGCCCATCAGTGGTGAAACAGTTCAGAAAGTGTAATTTTCAGGAAAGGATGGGCCAACTAAGCACTGGTCCCTGGCATCGCCTGGATACGGGACACTGTTATTCTCATCAAAATGTGAGAGCGGAACAGTGTCATCCTCGGGAACCTGCAGGCCATCGGGGTCTGCTTTCAGACTGGGCCTCTGGTTATCAGGGAATGCCATGGAGAAGAGCGCATCAGGATCACACACAAACTTATACACGTACCGCTCTCCAGCAACCTGCATATGAACAAGAGAAAGACATGTCTTAGACCCCTTCACAACATATCAAGTTATTTTCTGATTACAGATAATAAGGGAACTACCATAAAGGAAGAAAGAAGAAAAATGACATTGGAACGGGAACGTGCCTTTACCTTCTGCATGATGCCCTTTTCATAGTAATAGCGAAGGGAACGGCTCAGTTTGTCATAATTCATCGCAGGCCTGTTCTTCTGGATGCCCCAACGCCGAGCAACCTTTTGAAAACAGGTGCGTTAATTCTACTTGTTGGCTAAACACACGGGCTACAAAGCCATTTGCTTTCATAACACACTGACCTCCTCTGGTTCAATGAGTTTAAACTCCAGCCCACGGCCAGTCCAAGCGATGAAGTGGCTGTTGGATGGGTCATCCAGCAGTGTGACCAGGAACTGCCAGAGTTGAAGAGACCCCCTTCGTTGATACGGAGGACCCTCCCGGAAAACTCCACCCTCCTGCTTCAGCTTTCCCTCCAGGCGGTCTGGCACTACACACGCATCATCATAATACAGGTGGGACTCTCCATCATACCCAAAACCTGCAATTGGCAGCCAGACAAGAAAACGTTGAATCGAATGGATGCACGACTATTCAAAATGGTTTATTAATAAATCATCTGCTCCTCAAGGAAGTAGAGGTAGATGAAACTAAACTGGTAAAATTCTTACCTTCACTGTTGGCGCCATAAAAGTTTGCAGATTTGCCAAAAGATGAATGGCAGTTCTGTACCTCTGCAAGAAAATTATAAAGTTAGATTAAAATAAGGAATTAAATAAAACAATATAAAATTTTATTTGAGTGCAAAATATTTGTTTGTCACTTTCTGTTGGTCAATATGGAGAATTTGTGCACAGTGTAAGCTGTGCTTTATTGGTCTTTGAAATTTAAACCATTATGACAATTTTACAGTAACTCACAAATGGTATATCCACACAGGATGTCAAGCATTGAATTGTGGGTCCGTTGCTTGAAGCAGAAGTCAAAAACTGTAAGCGCCAACGCAGGCGTAAGCTAATCAGATCGCCTTCTGCAAATACCCTGATGCAGACACTAGCCAATTGTGTTCATGCAACACCACCAAACTAATGTGAATGGCTGTTTTCAGCAATGCCCCGCATCAAACATCGACACCCCGTGTGAACGTACAGTAACAGATTTACTCCTACCCGAGTCATAGCCGAAGTCTCTGGGCTCCTGTTTGATTGACATTTGGTGGAACAATGGTGCACGAGGAGGTCCCATGTTTTGCAAACCCTGCTCATTGTAGCAGGGATCCACCATTTCTTTTTTGAATCCCTGAGGAGGCATTGGCACCAATGGCTCTGACATCTGCCGCTGATAAGGGGGCCGGCCGTGTCGGGGAAAATGGCCACGGGCATGCGTGGGGTAAGGTGCCTGACAGCAGCCATCGGACTGTGGGAAAGGCAGACAGGGCTCGGAAAGCTGCCGATGGAACCTTGCGAAAGAGAAAGGCAAAAGATGAGAAATTATGTGAGATGGCATTGTTCACTGAGGGCAACGGAGATCATTAGTGTCACGTCAAAGGGATAAGTCTGGTGTTAAGCCTCTTTTTTTCCATTAGTTAAACCTGGAGACTTGAATGGGATAAATATAGAACTACTTTCCGGGTCAGTGTGACATCTTTAACAAGATAACACCAATGAAAGGCTCAACCTGAGCTGATTACAGCACTTTTAACAGGCACGGGCAGTTCAAGAAGGAGTTAAAGATAGAAACGAGGTTAGAAAATGATCACGGTGACCCAAAAAAGTGAATATGAAGTGCTGGAATCAAAACCAGCCTGTCTTATATTCATACCTGTGGTCTGTGCTGTAGGAGGCATCTGGGTGATTGACAGGTGGGCAGGGCACAGCAAAAGGTGGGCTCTGATTGTGGAGTGGAGTCTGTGCTCTCTGATGTGGAGGTGTGGAGCTGTGGTTGGGACCAGGTAATAGTGGCGGGCCTTGTGTCTGGGCTGGTGGCATCACTCTTTTTGGCACAGGGTGTATTGCTGTGCTGGTGGAGGAGCCAAAGGGTGATGCCGGTGTAGAAGGAGGAGTAAGTGGCTTGTTAAAAGCAAATGGCTTCCTGTTGAAGGCACTTAAATTGAAAGACAAAAGAGAAATAAATATGAGTCAATGAGAAGGAGTGAGTGAAGTTAGGAGGATGGAAGGATATTAAATACATACCTGTAGTTATATAGGCACTTTTCTTCATATGGAGACAGTCTCTGCTCTTGTCCACACGGGGAAAACTCTCTGCTTGGGCTCAGTTCCCGCTTTACTTTAGTTTGAGGGGGTCCATGGAACATCACTAGAAAGCAAAAAATAATTGTTTAATTTTTTTATACTCACTGAGGATGTATTTATTTGACAGACAATACAGTAAAAACATTAATATTTTGAATTGTTACGATTTCAAAATTTTCTGCTGTAATATTACTGTAAATGTCATTTATTTTTCTGTCATCAAATTTTTAATCTCTTTCCTGTCAATGAGCGGCCAATTTTAATATTGTGCCTTGGTGCTCTATCATTTATCATTTTTATTAATGCTCAACCAATTATAATGGTTCTTATTATCATTAATGCCTTTATTCTGCATTTAATTGAAATAATTTGTAATATTTACTGTTATATTTGACCAGTTTAATGCATCCTTGCTGAATATAAGAATCAATTTCTATTGCCCTTTCTTTTTTTTCTTAACTCTTTTGAATGGCAATGTAGCAGTTTTTACTGCTTAATATATGTGGAAATTTTTACTCGTAAAATTGATAATAATAATAATAATAATAATAATAATAAATGTTTTTTGAGCACCAAATCAAGATATTAGAATGTTTTCTAAAGGTTCATGTGACACACTGCAAAAATGGCAGCTAAAATGTCGCTTTGTGACCACATTTTATAATAAAAATGTAAATAAAAATGTAATAAATTACATTTTAAAATGTATCCAATAGAAAACCGTAACAATATTAAATTGTTAATTTTTATTTTTTTTAATGTATAAAAAATAAAAATAAAATGCAGCTTTGGGTAGCTGTAATTGTAATTATTTAAAACATTTAACCGGTAGTATAACCCATCATCATCTGGTCTCAGATGTTTGATGAATTTGCTGTACTGTACTACTAGAACTACTCCCTCTAGAAAAGGAGGCTGCAAGTTAGAACTCGCAGACTATCACATGATTCCTAAGGAAAAAGGGCCCCACTGCCCAGCTGTGGTGAAAGAGGGGCCTGTAAGAGCTACAGGCACGATGCCAGATAAGGGGAATTGTGCCAGACAAACACACACATACCCTCTCACACAATTTCTATGCAAACATCCATGTGCATTCACCTTCTACAATAAACATCATTGACACCATAGAAAATGCACACAATCAGACTTATTCAGAGCCAAATGGGAAGAAAAACTAACAAGGGAAACAGCCAGAGCACTGTTCACCAGCACATAATAACCAGAGTGTGTGCGTGCCGAGGATCCAGCCCCATTAAAATGTCACCAAGCTGGAGGCTGCCATGAGTTACAGCACCGCAGCAGCAGCCTGGGCCTCACATGTGCACACACACAAACACACACACACACACACACTTCATAGAAACATCTCAAACTCATGCTTAGGAGTCCGGTTTGGCACAGAAACGTTTGGAATGCAGTGTTTTGAGATTCATTCAATTGTTTTTCTTGGTTTCGAGGAGGAAGGTGCCAGAATTGCTGCTTTAATTCATAAAAACAAGTTCTATAGGTCATTCTGCATGAATATTCACAGAGCACTCACAGTTATCCGACTGGAAATCTGGAACAAACTGCTCGTCATCAGGTACCTGGGCTGCACATGGAGAGAGAAAACAAAACAATTAAATTATTTATAGAAATAAATGAAATATTTAAAGTGAATATAAATAATTTGTACATTTATATATGCCATAATGTCTCATCCCATTTGAATGGGGCCCCAGATAACAACCACTGGATGATGCATTACCAACCAAGTTGAGTTTTAACAGTATTTATGAAATATATTCTTTAACCATGACTGTTCTAGAGCTTAGGACTGTTGCCGTACCTTCTGCTATCCAAATCTCTTGTAGCTGGCTCAGATCTTGAAAGAGCTCTGTGGGATGCAAAGATTGATTTGTGAATAAACAGGTTGATTTGTTTGGGCCTGGGTTAAATGATGTGCTTTAGAGGGATCTGGATGGATTGATTGCATGTTAATTTGTTTACCCTCTGTATCCTGTGCCAACTCAGTGTCAACAAACTTCCTTTTTCGGTCATTGAATGGCTTGCAAGATGGTTCCTGCATGTGAGACTTCTGTTAAAAAAAAAAGGAGAGATCAAGATTAAATAATGAAAGTTTGAACAAGTGATCATAGTTCACAGCCATTCAGTTTGGATGGATATTTTGTAGTAAAACATTTGAAAGTGAATTACAATCACAAAAGTTAAGAAAATGAGGCATGATGATGATTTGAAGCAGAGACTTACTCTGCGTGGCACCACGAAAGGGACCTGCTGGTCGTAAAACCCATCCATGTTGCTTGCTTCTTTCTGCGGCCTAAGGGGCTGCAGCAGGAGGGAAAACGGGAAGAAACGGGGAGAAAGGGGGGTGTTATCGTCGCCTGTCGGAAGAAGAGCCGAGAAAAGTGGCACTTAGAGAAAGACACACAACGCACTCTGTCAGGATTTGATGCAGCTGTCAGTGAACATCCCGGGTCCTGACAGTCCAGGACCAACTGTCCCTTTGATCTGTGAAAACTTCAGCTAGCCTGTTTGTTTGTGTAACACTCACTCTCATCTCAGATGAAGTGTGCTGCATTAGTGCAGAGCATTTACACTCGCTCACCCTCTCCTTCTCTCGCTCACACAAACCATTTAAGGCTCACGGTACAGATGGGGGTCCTTACATAACCATACAGAGCCATCTGTTGCCCATGAGACTACCGAAGACTCCATACTCTCAGAGACTAAATGAAATTAATTATTTAAAAAAAAAAAAACAATATCTATATATTAAACACCTTCTTCTCTTAAAACAAGTAAGATTCAGATTTAAACCTAGGAAATGCAGGAATAAAATAACGAAGCCCAAGCTATTCATCACGCTTCATCACACACGTGTGTTTATTTTCCCTGACGCAAGTGTTCAAGCCATAAAATCGTATTACAGCCGCGAGGCCAAGAAAACACCTCACAGCCAACACCGCCTAACCTCTCCGGACCAAGAACTAATTAAACATCCATCGCTTAACGTTATTGCTTCCTGACGCTTATCAGACCTTTATAAAAACAGGAGGGACGTGCGTCTGCACATTTCGTGCTGAAAATGAAGAGTTTGTGCTTTTAAAGATTTTATTGGCGATAATAAAGGCTGACAGCGGAACTATAGCTGTTAAATAAGTAAATCGAGATTATAGCATTACAACAGCGAGTTAACCGGTATAGGAACGAGTTCAAGAAGTTCAATCCCTTCCCCCCCCAGCGCCCATTATCGCCGCGCGCTCCCCCTCTCTGCCTCCCTCGGCCGCTTGTTTTTCTCAATGAAGTGAAATTTGATCCTCCGTGCGCGCGACCCCGAAAAAAAAAACTCAGTCGTTCCATTCATAAAAATACCAAACGCGCGAGAAGCACTTCATCAAACAGCGTATGAATTTTGCACAACTCAAACTGCGATTACTGCGGAGTTTTAAAAAGTATTGAGAAACAAACAGCGGGGGAATGGTTAGAAAATATGCGCACAAAGAAAATGGCGTGCGAGGCAGCAAAACTAAACGCGGCGTTCGGAGTAAAAAGAATGTTTATAAAAATTCAAGCAAAATATGAAACTTGCACAGGGGTATAATTAAACAACACAAAACTGGAGCAGCGTGCAGAAAATACTCACCCAGCGGTGATTAAATCCTCTGCTTGTATAAAAAAGAGTGATTTGGTAAATCCCAGAGATAAACAGTCTGCGTTTGCGATCTGTAAATGGGTCTCGCGCTCTGCCTCAGCTTGACGCGACTGAAATTTTCTCAATGGGATCGCCTGCTTTTCCGAGAGCGTCGGCTTAACATTGCAGCTCAAGCTCATTGGTCAGTTCCTCCCGTCATTCAAGTGATTGACCAATGGCTGTCTCTGCATTACCTACGCCATTACCAAGGTGCACTCAGCCAATCAGAGCTGTTCTCTCTCCTATTTTTATGAATGGCTGGGTTTCATTCAACAACCAGATGTTTCTCCACCGCAAAGAGACTTTTAAAGGGCCAGAAGCGAGACGAGAGTGAATGGCCAACCGGGACTCTAAACTTCAAGGCTTCGAGTTTAGGGTTTGGCGAGTTTAAACATAGCTACTTATTCTTTGTTTGATAATGTCCACACTTTTTCAAAGTTATTAAAAAAATCACTAATAAAACCAATAAATAACAATATAAAAAGTATAGAAAATGTTTACAGTAGAGTCCAGCTACTGCCTTTTCGGTGTGTGAATATTGACTGGGCTTTGAAAACCACAGGGCTCTCTCTTGGGTGACAGAGAAGCGGACGTGTCACTGTGAACAATGACTGGAATCCTCTTTGATAGTCATTCTGGCCAATGAAAAAGTTCCTTACAACATCTCAATCTTTGGTCACTCTTTAAAGCAAATTCACAGATCACTTATATTCACACAAGGTTTAAAAACAGACAAATTAATGTACCATATTAAATGATCATGGCACCATATCAGGAGGTAGATTATAAAATCAGTGTTGCTGCCTGCTGGGAAACTCCACTGTGGGAGAACACTTTGTTGTCTGATCTATTATTCATGCCAGCCCCTCAAAGAAACATCTGCACGTCAGATAGTGATCTCTGATCTCTGGTTTCTCTGCATATAGGTTACAACCTTAAGAACTTCAAAGCTAATATGTCTACTCTACTTTCTTAGTGAATTTCATTTGGTACAAATCATCATGTTTCATCACAACTGCTTAAATATGCCATAGAAAAACATAACCATTTTCAGGGTTGTGCTTATGCAGCATAGAGATGTTTACAAGGGGTTTCTGTTTGAAGAAAACATTTTTTATTTGTTACATAAATTGTTTATGCTATCTTCAGTGCATAGAATGGAAAAAAACTCTTACAGGTGCAGCCTGGAATTCCCGATTTTTGCATAATTCCCCAAAACACACAGCGACAGTCTGCACAAACAAATAATCATAGGTTTTCTTGTCTTGGTTTGAACAATAAACATTTACAGTGCAGGATGGAAAGAGTAGATTGGCTTCAGATACTTTTGTCTTGTAGTTGTATTTTGTGATATAGTTAGTTGAATGATGCCAACTCCACTGCACTCCACTCAGCACTCACACATTTGGACAAAAAAGACTCATATGTCCGAATGCTGTTCATAGACTTCAGTTCAGCATTTAACACTATAATCCCTCAACAGCTCACTCAAAAACTTGTCCACCTGGGGCTCAACACCTCACTGTGTAACTGGCTGTTGGATTTCCTCACCGGAAGACCACAAGCAGTACGGGTCGGCAGTAACACCTCTAGCACCATCATTCTAAACATGGAGGCCCCTCATGGATGTCTACTGAGCCCCCTCTTCTTCACTCTGCTAACCCACGACTACACACCGTCACCCAGCTCCAACCACTTAATTAAGTTTGCAGACGACACGACTGTGGTGGATCTCATTAGCAACAGGGATGCGACCGACTACAGAAGCGAGGTGAGCCGACCTGGACACATGGTGCGATGAAAACAATCTCTCTCTGAATGTGGAGAAGACGAAGGAGACTGTTGTTGACTTCAGGAGAGTGCACACTCAGCATGGTCCTCTGACCATCAACGGTGTGTCTGTGGAGAGAGAGGTCAGCACAGAGTTCCTGGGTGTGCACATAACTCTCTTGGATAAACAACACCACTGCACTGGCCAAGAAATCACAGCAGCGTCTATACTTCCTTTGCAAACTAAGAAGAGCAAGAGCACCAGCCCCCATCATGTAAAGCTTCTATAGGGGCACCATCGAGAGCATCCTGTTGAGCTGCATCACTGTGTGGTTTGCCCTTTGCATGGTGCCTGATTCCAACCACCCAATGCCAAGCTTTTTCAACCTGCTGCCATCAGGGAGGAGACTGCGGAGTCTCCAGGCCAGGACCAGCAGACTGAAGGACAGCTTCATTCACCAGGCTGTCAGGAAGCTTAACTCTCTCCTGGCTCTGCCCCAACCCCCTCTTCTGCCCCATGGTCTTTCTGAACTCTGACACACACACACGTTGGTTTTTGTGATTTATGGGGACTCTCCATAGGCGTAATGGTTTTTATACTGTACAGACTGTATGTGGAATTGTCCTACACTGACCCTACACCTAAACCTACCCCTTACAGGAAACTGTGTGCACTTTATATTTTCGAAAAAAAAACACTGTTTAGTATGTTTTTTAAGCTTTTTGAATTACGGGGACACTGAAAATGTCATTTTACCCATGCCATTTTACAAATTTGTGTCCTCATATACCACATAAACCTGCACAAACACACATCAACTCTCACTCACTGTCCTGCACCAGTCACTTTGTGTACCATTGGACTGCTAACTACCTCCCATAAGATCTTGTCTGTTACAAGGCTGCTTCCTATCACTTCATCATACTTACAAGCTCCATTTGCACTATTTGTCTACAGTTGCACTACTCTGTCTGGTTTGCACTCTCTGCCATATTCTCTTACTTGTCTATTGTATTTGCTTTTTATATTATATGTATAATTATATTTATTCATAATTTTTAATCATATTTTTAAAGCTCTTTTTGTATTTAATGCTATCTATGTTATTTGACTAATATGGTTTATTAGACAAAATGTTTGTGTGAGACTGAAAAATGTTGTGCACTCCTGCTGTGTTGATGACAAAATCAATGCTACACCCCACTGTATAGGTGAGTCATCTTTTAGCCCTCTCTCTCTCTCTCTCTCTCTCAAAGACACACACACACACACACACACAGACTGACACATACAAAAGCAAGACACACACACAGACACATATAAAAGCAAGCACATACTCTTTTAGTGATGTATCTATGCAACTTCATAACAATAACACATAAACAGAATGACAAGAATGATAAGTCAAAAATCCCATTAAAGGTGCCATAGAATGGAAAACTGAATTGACCTTGGCATGGTTGAATAATAACAGTTCAGTACATGGACATA
>JAUMHQ010000058.1:5267169-5277679 GCA_032361165.1 Enteromius paludinosus
TGTCCATGTACTGAACTGTTATTATTCAACCATGCCAAGCTAAATTCAGTTTTCCATTCTATGGCACCTTTAAATTTAGGTTGGGGTGGAGTATGCCTTTAACTTTAGAAATTTTGTGTGATATATATATATATATTTTTTAAAACAAATATAGATTTATAATAATATGGCTATTTTTTAATTTTCAGCCATTAGGGTTAGATTGTGCAATAAGATACGAGAAGAAAGCTTTTGCATATTAGCAATCCAGCAGACTTCCTCTGTTGCCATTAAATCACTTGCTTGATCTTTTAGATTTAATTTTGTTTTCGACTGCTGTCATAATCTGAGATGTGATGAAGATATAAGATATGAATATGTGTATAAGGCACGAAGAAAGCATGTGGAATTTTCTATAGTGTCCAGACGAATAGCTGTTATTCAAGATATTATTTGCCTTAAGCTTTAGAGCGTAGTTTCAAAATAAAGCAGTGTGTTAAAGTATCTGGGGTAATGGAGGACATCTGAGAGCCAGGGGAAGGAAAAAAACTAAACAATGAGAACAGTAAGTTTATGGGGTAATAATAGTCCTCTCCTAATGTTTACTGTCAGAGTGACGTCCTGAGAAACTTCCAGTATGTAAAATCTCCAGATGGCCTCGCTAGAATTGGGAAGACACTGATCTATGAGTCGGGGTAGCAAACACTGCACTGAGAACTGTGTGTGATGGAGAGATAAATAGGAAGAAAAAGAGAGGGATAGAGAGAGAGAGAGAGCTTCCTTGTGCAAGTGTCTGTGTTTTTGTGCTCCGGGACAAAAAAAAGATTACCCCTCCTTTTAGATGGTCTGTTCATCCAATGGATCCTGCATAATTTCTTTAGAGGACAACCACAGATGTTACCCTTTGAGATGAAAATGAGCAACAGCCATTTTTCCCCCCACATGAGCTCATAAACACACCGCCTTATTTTTGTCTTGATTTGTTTGTTTTATTTTTTACTCATTTTATTTATTATTTTGCATGTATATCTTGCGAAATTAAAAGTTACATGAAACTTATTAAGGTTTTATTGACAGTCCCATCTATAGGAAAAAATAAATATTCTAAGGCAACAGACGAACTGAAACTTGTTAGCATATTTCATATAAAACATGCCATAAAGTGAATTGTTTTGTTATCATTAACAAATACTAAATGTATTACAAATATTTTTTGGTCATTTAAATAAAGCTGAAATAAATCAGAATATAAAATTAGATGAAGAACTTTAGATTGGGTGAACAATATTAATTTAAATCACTCTTTATTTTAATGAACTGATTAAGTTTCACAAATCGCTCTTTTACATTGTAGTCAAAAACTATCAATAAAAAGTAGGGCCGGGACTTTAACGTGTTAATTTAGATTAATTAATTACACCAAAATAACGCACTTTAATTGCACTTATTTTTGCACCGCGGAACGTTTCTCACTGGATGAGTTTCAGCGGACTGATTATACTGGAGCGCCAACTAGCGTTTCTAATGTTCTGAATGTACTTGAAAGTAGGGATGCACCGGTATTGCAGCGCATGCAATACCGGTGCATCCCTACTTTTGACGAGCTGCGCAAATCCACGCTGATAATGAACATGGTTTTGCGCAGCTCGTCAGTGAACAACAGCAGTGTGTAGTACATACTCAATGTGAAATCACGCACCTGATGGCATTTACCGCTGATTGCAATATTGCACTGGACTGTTGGACTTGGTTGAACAAATATAAGCAATATTTTGTTGCTTAAGCTTATGTATTCAATGTATATCATTATTCAATGGTATACTACAAATCCTTATGAAAAAAACAAAAAACGTATTATTCGTATAAGTCAAATATTTGCGATTAATTTCGATTAATTATTTACAAATTCCCGGCCCTAATAAAAAGTCATGCAACATACATTACATTCACGTTAGGAGTCATTCATTGTCTGTTGCTTGAAAGTTAGCTAGAAAAAAAAAACCTCTTGATAAGAGTAATCATGCTAAATATGTAAAATATGTTTGCTAAATATTACATATTCAATATAATTCTACTTAACCTGCTGTTTATCTGTTCATATTTTCAACAAAAAACTGTAGCAGAAATATAATTGTTATCAGCGCCTAGGAGGCTTCTTTTTTAAGAAAAGAAAAGAAAGCAAAGTACATGTTTTGGGTTCCTCAGTTCGTTTGGATGACACCCTTAGTGGAATGTAAAGGGAATGAAGAAGGGATTTTCCTACTCTACATGCTTGAGATTGTATTTAAAGCCAATTGTAAAAGTTCAACTATGTTCTCTGAAAGAAAATATTAAAGAATTAGCAAGTACTAAAGATTGCTTCAGAACAAATGAATCGTTTACCAAGAATTGTGTTAACAATTGGCAATGCAGTGGAAATGCATATGTGCAAGTAAGTGCAGCTATACCAGGATGTTTTGCAGCTTGTGAGAGGTCTTAAGGGAAGTGGTTTGTCACTTGCAACTTGCACCACTATGAGGAAGTAGATAAAAATGAATCAATGTACTCAACTTGGATGATAACATTCTCTATTTCGGGCTATGATGCAATTACTTTTATTCTATACTGAATGGCAAAATTAGCTTGTGTGATTCTTAAACTTTTACTAGAACGGGACCTATGACAGTCTCTAATAATAAAAATATATATGCATTAGTCAATCACTGATTCGAGTACACTTGTTTAGCATGCTTCACTAGGACTAACTAAGCAGGACGAATCTGAAGGTCAGCAGGAAGTTATTCAGCTCTCCACTGACGTACAGGTGCTAGACAGGTACTGTATTGAGCTCCTATTTCACAGAAGCGCAAGGGTGAAGAGAGACATGCAGAGATTGCTAGGTGCCCTGCCTCTATGCTTGTATCGCAAACATTATTGTATTTAGCCCATTTAGAGCAAATGTACATAATTTTAATATATCAGAACAGCATCAACAATCATAATACTCCAGAGAAGAAAAAGAATAGTAAACGGCGAAACCTATTAGGAAAGCACTAGGAAATTACAGAAAAGGAACATGTAATCAGGAACCAATTGCACTCTTATATATTTTCACATGTAGGCAATGCATGCACATACATTATATTTCTGTTTTGTCTACAATTCTATCCTCATAGCAATAACTCAACTTATTAAAAAAAAACAAAAAATCCATGTCTACATTGCTTTCCAGTAGGCATGGGTACATATTTTTTAAATGTTAGAATATTATTAATGCCTCTACTGTCCTTGTTTAATTTTGATTATTTTTGTGCCAGTTATTTAATTAGCATTACATTTTTTACAACTACTTATGATGTTAAAAACGGCACTTTAATTATTACATTCTTTTCTATTTCATTGCACTCCATCTAGCTGTTTTTAAACACAAGAACAAGTCTTAAGTAAACACACCCTAAAAACCACAGCCTGACCACTCTTGCTCTACAGGGTTTCCTTAAGACAAAACAAGAACAACTAGTCATTAAGACAAGGCACCAACTAGTTGTTCTTAAAATTGTCAAGCCTAATTTATAGCTGTTAAGCCCAAATGTCATATTTTTACAAAGCTATAAGGTACACAAGCTACTGAAGCATGTGGCCTCTTTTACATGCATTTGTAGTAAATGTTGAACTCTGTGCAAGTTCATATTATGTCTTTGCACTAATTTGCATCAGGACCAAAATTATGTAACATCCTTGCCTCAACTTAGCATATGGTGGAAGACCTTTCCACACAGTCACGTTTACCATCATACAAGTGTTTTTCCAGGGCAGAAATAGAACAAGACAGACCTTTTAGTTCCACAGCATCTCACATTAAAAAAAAATATCAATAATGCAGGCCTGTGTTGCATAACTAGTGGGCAAGTCTTGGGAAGCTCCACAGCATAAGTTCAACAACAAATTCTTCACAGATTGGTTCTGATCTGCTCCCAGCCTGCAGGCAGAGTTGAAGAAGCTGAGTCATTATAGACATAACACAAAGACAGATTCTAATTCGATTCCATGTGAACCACAGCGTGTATCCCATCATGCATCTCAGCTCAGCATGAGTCCCTTCGTGTTCAGCGTGCAACAGAAGCTTCGAATAAAATGTTACCAATTAAAACAAAAAGGGAATTCTCCTCAAAATAAAGATGATCAGTTCAAATATTTATCAGGACATAACAGACTTCTTTTTCAATTTGATTTATTTTCTTCCAGTTTACATACCTCAGCAGCAAAGTGCTTCCCTGGCTGGGCCTAATGGCCTCTAGGAGCCATAAAGACTCTGAAAACCTGGCACATGGCTGCAGCATCCCTTGAGGACGCTGCCAATCTTTAAGAGTATAACATGTCTCAGTGATTGAAATTCTCAGGATGTAAATCTTTTGAGGGTGCCTTTTCAGGTAGTGAAGGGGAATAATCAAACAGCTCACACCGCCTGAGGAAAGTGTTATATCTAACTCACAGACCTGACTGACTGTAACAGCTTGTGACATGACACTTATCACAGCAGAGCTACACGTGACCTGGGACCAAAGACGTGTCACTAGTATAGTTTTGAATGTAGAAAAATGCAACGCTTATCATGGCCGATCAATCGCAGAATGCCCCGCCTTCCGTCAGAAAACTAGTGCCACGTTCTATTTATGACGTATTGACAAGTTTTGAATGATTTTCAATTGTGAAACAGTCCGTATTCTGAGACATGCGCCAAGGACTGAGCATTCGCACTGGCTGATCTCGCCTGAGAAACAAGCTTTTTATAACGCTATTTGCGCAAAAGAAACTAAAGTTATAACATGGTTGTTGTCAGATTTCATTGGTGATTTCAAATACGAAGTTTAATCGTAAGCTTGGTGAACAGTTTGGGAGAGTTTGATGTTTCCCCATTCAAAGAGACTGGGATGCCCCAAGAGGCATTTCAAAGATGGGTGCAGAGTGACATGACTTGTCTTGGGTTGACTTTGGTTTGACTGACATGTCAAACAACCAATCACAGTTTCATTCGTTTCATTATCACATTTCGGGGTGTGTTTAAAACTCCAATGATTTTTTAAAGAATCTTTGCTGCAAATTTGAAATATTTTACATACTTTTAACAAATACAGCGTTTAGTTGATACTGATAACCACTCGTCATCACAGCTGTAAACACGATGGCTTTCTTTCAAGAGGGGGTTTGGCGTTATAGCGTCTTAGAACGTTAAAGAACACACAAGTCTCCCAGAAATTCTTTTACTAAATTTAACCAATCCGATGATGACTACGAAACTCCTGATGTGTTTCCAGATAAATGCGCCATATGCATCAGACGTTTAGCTCTACAGCACCACACTGGTCAAACTGCATTATTGCAAGCTCTAACATTTCGTATATAAATATACAAAACAAAGATGATAATGACACGGTCAAAACTACACACACACACAAAAAAAGAGCAACTATGATCAAAAGTTTCAATGTTACCAATAGAAATCAATGGATCTAACGACCTTAGTAACTAACAATGTTTTTTGGGAAATATACATCATATTTTGTGAAATTACAGATCTGCCAAAACAATGTACGCTGGGTGCTCAAATGTACATTTGCACATACAGTGTTTTACCAGCTGATAACTCAGTAAGAGCTTATAAAGAAGACCTCAGATGCACAAATATGAACCAAATTGTAATGCCCAATAACAGCTCTGATGACTAGAAGAACCATGGACGTCTGAACATTTTAGCTTTTTTAAGGTCGCACCTTGAGACATCACATTTTTGGTTCATTGAGATGTCTTAGGTCGACACTTCTTTCAAATTTCAGTCAAACTGCAAATGTGCAAAAGTGTAATCATGCCCTAAAACACAACCGAACTGACTTAGACAAGCACATCTTTCTTTGTCTCATTTATTAAAGGGGAATCTTGTTTTTGCTGAACAGAAACAACAGAAAAAAACAAGAGATTCTTATTGCTTTTACAGGGCCTGTCTTAATGTGGAACACCACTTAAAGCTGCTGTGTGGTTCCTGCACATGGCCTATGTTTTCCTCTCAGCTGAGTGAAACTACAACAAATCCCCAAACGAAATGTGTGATCAAGCACACTGCATTTGAACTATACTTACGCAACAGCCTGCCAGCTTCATGAAATATCAAACTCCAGCCAGGAACAAACCTATTAGGACTTTGCTTATGAAAGAATTTCTGGTTACCAGACATAATAAGTATTAATTGAACTTTAATTACAAGTCTCACTTTTTTAAAAACAAGTCTCACTTAATTTTTGCAAATATGCAGAAAAAAACAACAAAAACAAAACAAAACACCTAAAACTGCCTGTAAGCAAACAGAAATTAGGCATTGCCCTGCATTGCATTAACATTTCTCTTTGGAGTTACATTCATAAAAGTTGATGATGTCGGTACTGCAAAAAAAACAAACAAAAAAACCCCCAAACAAAAACAGTTGTTACGGTTACACATGAAATAATTAAAAAGATAATTAAAAAACTAAACCTAAAAAGGAAAAATACCTATTAAAAATGACATAAACCGACTTTTTAAATAAAGTGCATTGTCATATTTCATATCTTCCCAGAACACAATTTAGATATTAATACATTAAACATCCAATTAAGCAATGACATGCATAGAATGTCTACAAGGCAATTATAGATGCAGTGGGATTTAGTCTAATCATAGACAGATCAGAATGGCCCTGTTTCAATGTCATAGTACAATTTTTAACGTGAGATCAGCAAACACTGGCCTTTCAGGTCACACCGCATGCATAAATACTTTCACCCTTATCTGCCTATCAACGACGTTTCAGTGTTTCCCCCACAAAAACATTACTAGCTTTCGATTTGGCAAGCAGCGTCTGGCGTTTATTTTACAGAGATTATATAAGATGGCATCGCAGCCAAGTCATAGCTACATAACATCTTACAAATGTAACTTATCTCCAGTTCGCCTCCCTGCGCACTACAGCGCATACAAATAACACAGATTACTTTATGGTTAATTCTCTGGTTGTGTAACCAACGAAGAGCCTCGAGACCGACTGTTCCGAATGTTTCACAGATCAGATGTACTCACATCTCAACGGGCGCTGTGTCAATCCATATTGCCATCGGAAGAGTTGAGATGCACGCGAAGCTCTGTTGCCAAATTCCAGCGCGCTGCCTCTTGCTCTTCTTTGCTCTGCTGCATAGTGTGGCCCCGCCCTTATGCGTGACGCCACCCTGCTCGCCCCGCCTTTCCCACGCGCTCTCTCCGCAACTACACGTGCAGGCACAAACAAGAAATATTGTTTATACAATACAACGCACTTATAAAAAAAATAACAATAGAATAGTTGAGCATACTGGGTTGCACGTAATTAGTTAAATAAATTTTTGTTGTGACAGTAATAAGCACAATATCTTTAATATATCTGTTTATGTGCATATTATATTCTGAAGAATTGGGCAGTGAGTATATCTCCGATTATGATTAGCATACAAATTATACTGGTCGCTGTAATCCCCATTTCGTAGCAATGCTTCTGCAATCACAAGTTCCAAAAACTATATTGCCATCTTGTGGATGGTTGTTAAAAACAGTCACAGTTTTTATTGAATTTTATTTTACTTTCTGCATACAATGTTTAAACAAATTACAAATCACTTTTCATATTATATTGGAAACTAAGATATGCCATGAAATATAAATAATAAATATGTTTTTTGTTTTTTTTAATAAAATCATTTTAATATCAGTCTCAGACTAAATCAAAAGCTCTCTTTTGTCTTAAAATAATGACAATAAATGATCAAAATAAAGGAGACTAGAGCTAGTTGCCATACTTTCCCCTCCACTAATTAAGTTTGTTTTTGACTATTTCTGGAATTATATGAGTTCATACATTCAGCAGTCCAGCTGTGAGACATTTAGCGAAAATATAAAAAGTAAAATCATAAAACAATTCATGAATCAACTAAAATGTAGAGGTAACTGAAATAGAAATCCATTATTTCAGGCAATAAATTATTAATATATTATAATACCAAATAACTCATGATGTATGCTCTGGAAGAAGAACATTTGTGAATTGTTCGATTTATACAGAAAGCTAATACAGCTGCTGCATTTGTACTTACGGACATCAGAGGATGTCGGTTAAAAGTCTTCCCTTAGACAACAGGTGCATCTTCAATGAGCTCAATAACAGACGGTTATTATAGAGAAAGAGGTGAGCCTCAAAGGTCTTTCTTAGCTTCAAGATTAAACTAATACTGCAGCACTATTATATCTATAAATAGCCTAAACTGGGTCATGAATCTCTTCTTAGGTGGATAGATAATAGTTTTCATAACACATATTTAGATAACCTAAATGTGTATATTTGATTAATATACTTGATTAAAATATT
The DNA here is from genome assembly GCA_032361165.1 of Enteromius paludinosus. Classification (NCBI taxonomy): domain Eukaryota; kingdom Metazoa; phylum Chordata; class Actinopteri; order Cypriniformes; family Cyprinidae; genus Enteromius; species Enteromius paludinosus. The sequence continues at coordinate 5,275,550 of JAUMHQ010000058.1, forward strand.
ATATGATAAATATATTAATATTTGATTAATATTCATGGCTGTTAGTGTAAAACAAGGGTAAACTTCTATTTTGCATATTTAAGAGTCACTATAATAGTGATAAATCACTATATTTGCAGATGTGCTCAACTCTTATGTTTTTACATCAAGAACTATAGTGCTCTAAATTTATCTGTCCTGAAATTGTGTTCTTGCTTTGGCAAAGATCAACGCCAAGAAATAAAAATAAAAAAATAAAGTAAAATAAAAAAACAACTGTCACTTAGAAACTGATTAAACATGAAAGTATAGGAAAACTCAGATAGTAGTTTCCTGTAAAATGCACTCAGAAAATGTATTGATTTACAGTGAAATTGACTTCTTTGAGATTAATTTCACATATTTAAAACAAACAACACTAGTTTAATGCTTCAGCATAGCTATTTCACAATAACATGTATACATTTAATTAAAACATTGGTGTCTGGAGACGTGTAGATCCATTTCACAGTTAAATAAACTTTTCACAGTGGCACTGCTATTTTTATTAAAGAAGGTAACTAAATACTGACTCTAGCAACGCATGATGACAGATGCTATTTTCTATACCATTACCTCACCAGTACAGATTTGTTCATGAAATTCCAATGTGCTCTGATGGCAGTGCAACTTAATATCTGTAGTGCTACAATTATTGATTAAAAAACATTTCAGTTACATCCAGTTGGTCTCTTCAGTCAAATTTTTATTAATTTTATTATATAGTATGTATTTATCAGACTTCTATTTTTATATAAGTCCCTACAGCTGAGAATAGGAGCGTCTGGTTCTTTTTTTGTCAGTGGCCATTGCACAGTGTCCACAGTGAGAGACAGAACAAGACAAGAAAATAATGTAGACAGATAAACAAACCAGACAGATAGTGTTGGTAACACAAACCAACTAGTAATGTGAGCATTGAAAATAGAGAGACTGAGAAAATTGTTGTCCAGCAGCTATGCGTCTGGTAGTTTTACAGTTCCTGGCTGGATTTTTTGGAGCTCTAAGTTCAATGTTCCTCCTGGGATCACTTGGGTCTGATTACTGGCTTATGGCTTCTGAATCTTGTGGAGATGCTGCTCTTTTCAAATCCTGGAGAGTCACAAAGGTAAAGCTTAGACATATTAGCCATGTTTTAAAAACTATTTGTGTTTGATTATATGCTTTAACCATAGATTTAAATAATTTATGAGAGAATTCACCAATACATTTATCTAACAAATCAGACATACAAAAAATGAATTAATCCATCTGGGACCAGAATCATAAGCCTGCATTGTATTGATATGTTTCATTGAAACAACAACATTTAAGAAAGAACATTTGTCTTCTCTGAATAAAATACCAGTTTCTTAAAAATAAAGGTTTTAAGAGAAAGAGTAAAACAATCTAAATAATCTTTTTCAACTACAGCCTTCTGTGCAATGGAAATGTTTCCATAGATGTTAAAGGTACAGGACATGCCAATAAGAACTTTAATTTTTTGTATGAATTTTCACAAGTTGTTCACAAACATGCTGGTCAGTCAGCATAGTCTTTCTAAAGAAGCTGGCTTGCTTCTTAAGCTAACTAAAACGTATAGGCACACAAGCATCCAAAAACCAAACATGATAGTAAACTTTCAGTAGGATTAACATATTTGGAATATTTATGTATCATCTCAGTTACTCATTTGTTTATCATCTAATTAATCATTAGGATATCTCTCAAGAACAACCAGACAGCAGCAATCACATGCTTCAGTTCTACCACGAAGGTCTTTTTTGGAGATGTTCCTACCACAGGGATTCAAGTGGAGAGCAGGGCAGCATATTGACTTTTTTGATAAGTAGGTGAACTGTTTTTTTTTTTGCTGGCATGTAACTTGAACAATAGCACTATTGCTTGAGTGATATTGCTTTAATCTGTAAAAAAAAACCTAACAAACAAACAAACAGTTCTTAGTTGTTTCGACTCATTCAGTAAAAATGGTGTAGAATTTGTACCCCACTACTGTACAGGGTATTCAGAGAGTATTTTTTTCACATTGTATACAGCCAGTGAACGGGAAAGCTATTTTTAAAAGTATTACATTACGATATTGCATTACTGCCTAAAAAACTCATTGCATTA
>JAUMHQ010000058.1:5294214-5323480 GCA_032361165.1 Enteromius paludinosus
AAAATCTTCGTTTGTGTTCTGCTGAGGAAACAAAGTCACCTACATCTTGGATGCCCTGGGGGTAAGCAAATAAACATTACATTTTTGGGTGAACTATCACTTTAATCGAGCTCTTGCCGACTATGGATCTGGTTATCAGGGTTGGTCTGTATGACTGTAGTCTTCTAAAAGCCAAGTCTGACACCCCTGTGTGACAGCTCAGATCATAATGAAGTCCACTCATATGGTGCCAAGGGTTTTTATGAAGCTAATTTCTTTGAAATAAAGGCTTGTGTCAAACAATAATGTTGTCTAATAATAATAGTAATAAAAACAAGACTGTACATTAGTGGGGTTTGAATTGCAGAAGTTAGCCTTGTTGGTCTTAAAAGATTGCAGAAACCATAAAATGGGAGACCAAATGTTCAAAATATACATTTATTAGTAACAAGAATCAGAATGGACAATTTTTCCACAAAGTGATATATTTTGTTTACAGTTGCTTATTAAGCATCCAGGGGCCTGTTTCATAAAACAAGATTACCAAATAAGTCAGGTTTATTTCAGTTAGTCTGACTATCTGCCGTAAGCCTGGCTTATTTGGTAAACTTGTTTTGTGAAACAGGCCCCTGGTGTTTTAACATGTGTTTACAGTTATGAATTTTTAAGCACTGAACAACGGCTCTTAACATCAAATCCTAATTTAGAGTAAGAACTAATCCTTAAACATTTAGATGCATCCATGATTAACATGTTATTTGAACAGTTTTAGAAACACTAGTCTAAAAAGTAACAAATTTCTTTTTGTTTGCATGTTTACTTAGAAATAAATGTTTACCAAGTTTTTTGGTGGCACATGCTTTTGTATGGAATAACATTGTAATCATTTGAGGAAAGGGAGAGAGCATACAGTATATCCTATGAACTATACAAATCAAATAAAAAGATTCCATGTACAATAAATATCAGCAGTGTTACCTGATGAATTATTCCAAAGCAGTGGTGATTTTGCTGTTGTAACGTAATAGGAGTACATGCTCAAAATGTTGATCTGAGAGGTGATGTCCTTTTGGGGTCACAATATTGCTCCCGTTGCTGAAGAGCTGCTGCACTGGGGCACTTGAGGGTAGAGTTGTATTGAACTTGATGAACACCTTTTTCACGCCTGGAAATTCATTGAGGCATTTCAGATCTTTGTTTGTGCCTTGGAGATACAGCCAAACCTCTTCCGCCGCTTCCCTCTTTCCGCCTTTGTTGCCAGAACTTCCAGGTCCATACGAGAAGAATTCATCCTCGTGAACGGAGCCTCCGTTGGTCTCGGTTTCTTCAGTCCCTTGGTCGACCTGTAAAACTTCTGTGATCAACTGTGCTCGAAGACTCTCCCTCTCATCTTCTGGTAACCACCAGAGTCTAAACTGTGGCATGGTGGCTGTGGCCAATCTGGCATCTGAACTTTCAAATACCTGCTTGAACCGAGAGTCAATCGCCTTGACGGTGCTGTCAATGACCTTGGAGAAAAGGCGGGTGTTTGCCGCCTTCTCCTCGAGCTTCCTTTTAAGGGTCAACAACGTTGGGATCACGATGCCAAGGAAGCACTTTTCTTCTCCGTGCAGTAGGTCAAGCGCAAAAGCCACTGGTTTGAAGACGTCGGTATATTCCGTGAGATACGCAGTTTCATCAGGTGTAAAATGTGAAAAGCCCAAGGCTTCGGACAGTTCGTTGAGCTGTGAATCGGTAAGTGACATCAGCTTGTTAATGGCGTAGTATTCGGAGCTCCACTGATTCAAACAAGGAGCTGTGAAACTAGTTTTTGCAATCGATTCAATTGCATCAGCAGCTTCGGTGGATGATTGGGCCTTGTGCCAAACGGCAGCGCATTTCTCAATGGCACTGCTGTGCAGTTTACCCGCCTGTCCCTTCGAGACAGCATCCGCTAGATCCTTCGAGGCAATCAAGTTCAGGGTTTGAGAAGCACAGCGTTGATGGGGTGGTAAAAAGTAACTCAGAAAGAAGTCTCCACCCATTTCTCCATCACAAAGAATACTGGCCAAATCCTCAAAATGACTTTGCTCCACTTCTTGGTCATCCTCCGAAGAGAATTCTTTAAAGGCTTTCACGAAATTGTTACCGTTGTCAGTGACGGTGGCCTGAACTTTGCTCTCGATGTTATAGGAAGAATGAATTTCTTGAATTTTAGCGATGATGGTTTCACAGGTGTAGCTGATGGGGATTCTGGTGCAGGCGAGAGCAGCGGACTTCCTTTCGAGGTTGTCCTCAAGCCAGTGACAGGTCATTCCAAAATAACTTCTGTCCTGCACGGACCATACATCAGCCGTTGTACACAATGTCTGCACTTTGTCGAGTTTCGCTTTTAGCTCCCCTTTCATTTTACTGAACGCTACTTCAAGCCTGGTGATAAACGCATTTCGACACATGACTTTTTTGCCCCTGCTTAAAGCTTCAATCAACTTCCTAAAGCCAGGTTGCTCTAGAATTGAAACGGGTTGCACATCCTCCACAATAAAATTAAAAACTAGAGTATTTAGCCTCGATTGCGATGTTTGATGATAAATGCTGGTGGGATCGATCTTGGCTTCTTTTGCTTCAGACGATGACTCTGCCGTCTGATTTTCTGGAACACTTGGTCCATAACTGCTTGGCACATAATTGCTTGGTCCATCACTGCTTGGTGCATCGACGCTTTGCGCATCCCTTATTCTTCTCCTACACACCACAGAATGCTTTCTCTGTAGGACAAAGGAGCCAAAACAAGATGTTTATTTTCTGTGCTTAAACGTGGTGAAACCAAGGCACGTTAAAAGCTAAAACACTTTAAGATGTTCAATATATTTTTCAAGTATGTGTTGTCCTAAAAAAAATATCATTCATTCATTGAGAACATTTTCCAGGTTTGAAATAATAAATGAATGACTTCTAAACCAGTGGTTCTCAACCCTGGTCCTCACGCCCCTCTGCTCTGCATATTTTGCGTATCACCCTTTGTTAACGCACCTGATTCTGATAATCAGCTCATTGGAAGAGAGATCCTTGCATTAGCTGTGTTCCCAATCGACATGTACCCTACACAGTGTCCGTTAAAGTTCACTTCACTTCGTAACATTCATTCACAGATTTGCAGCGTAAATAAGTGAATACGATTTAAATCAAGTCTTGCGCACACTGTGCTAGATCAGAGGTTCTCAATCATACGCATTTCGTATGTTTCTCTTGTCAGTTGTTCTGTTAGAACGTATGCGCACTTCGAAGAGGACATCACCGAATACACCGCCATGTTTCCAGTTCGAAGTGAATTTATACGTTAAGACGCAATTCAAGTCGTATTCACTTATTTACAAATCCGTGAATGAATGTTCCCGAAGTGAAGTGAACTTTAACGGACACTGTGTAGGGTACATGTCGATTGGGAACACAGCTAATGCACGGATCACTCTTCCAATGAGCTGATTATCAGAATCAGGTGCGTTAACAAAGAGAGACATACAAAATATGCAGAGCAGCGGGCCGCGAGGACCAGGATTGAGAACCACTGTTCTAAACAATACGAGTCACTTTTGAAGCTGCTGTTGTACAAACAATGAAAATTGTGTCGTTTTGGACCTCACTGACATTGTATGGTCAAAACATCTTTTCAAAATGCGTTTTGTTGTGTGTACCACAAAAAACGATAACTTACAGGTTCTGAACAACCTGATGATGAGTAAATGATCGTTTTATTTTTGTGTGTGAACTATCCCTTTAACGTGTTGGATACAGTGGGACAGTGGCTTTGAGGCAAACTGAACTAGGAGTGTAAAGGTATGAAATCATTACGGTACAACGGTATAATCAATTATTACATCTGGTGCTTATTTATTGCTGTTTTTTTTTTTTTTATGGGCTGCATATATTCAGCCTGCATATGTAAACGTCAGAAAGCACAAAAAAAAATATATGAAAGGCGACCCATGGTTTATTACCTTTTATTTCTTAGCAATTCACAGTATTTTCACTTACATTCATCTTTGCAAATTCCCTGGGGTGGTGGTCACGGAGATGGTGCGCCATGTTTGAAGTGTTGCCTGTCCGAGCCGACACTTTTTTCCGACACATTCTACAAACTGGATAACCATCAACAAGGATGGTGCCTCCTGGGTCTTTTAAATACCCAAAATACTCCCACACAGCTGATTTCAGCCGCTTTGGTGGGAGAAAAAGAGGCTCAGGCTCCGACATTTCGGTGTTCTGGCGTTTGCGCATCTGGCAAGGTGAGTGACACTTAAATGAAAAAGGAGAAAGGCGCAATTTAGACATTTTTTTTATGATTATCTTTTAATTAAACGGAAAATTATTTCTTTACTTTGGTTTTATTAAAAAGAAAAATCTTATGCTACCATTTAAAGCCGTGTACCGTAAATCCATCATACCATTACATTGCTAGTTGGAACAGATTAAAGTGTTTTGATGAATTAGAATTATTCATCATACTTTTATGAACAAACATGTCCTAAACCAAGTCACACAGTCCAGCACACAACAATTTAGAAAATGCAAGTTATTTGTAACAAAAATTTCATTTTGACTCAAAAGGTCCAAATGGCCAGACTCCTTAATAAATATATTTAAAAGTGTGATACAGATTTCTGGTCAAACCACCCACCACTATATCCTACCATCTTAAAACGATATAAATTACCTATTTTGCATGATTATGGAATTTGTATTTGAGCATTAAAGCAAATGCACTCCTTGAAGATGTGCAAATGATTAATCTAGCTAATTAGAGAAACAACAACAACAAGCAGTACCCCAAATAACAACTGTTGCTGACAGAAGCACTGACACTGGCTTCACAAAAAGTGCCTTTAAAAGTCATTACTGTATGCTGTGATTATAATAAGCATACAGTTCTTCACAATTCATTTTAAAGTTGGTCTTTCAGAGGTAGGTTGGCCTCATCGAATCTTGCTGTTTTAGAATGTGTTTGTGTCCCACTGTACTTTTTTTCTGTAAATAAAACAAAACCGTTCTTTGTCTGTCGGTGAAATGATTTGACGTAAACAATTAAAAAAAAACTGTGTTATTCTTTTTAAAATACTTAATGCCAATTTAAAGTTTTGGTGTTTTTTTAACTTTCACTAAAGCATGTTTTTGACTGGAATTTTCACTTTTTCCCAGCCCTCCCCTGCGCACGACACCATTGTCTGAATTCGCTCTGCAATTTCCATACACTCCTTTTCGTGTAGTAGAATATATGAAATTCACTATATGGAATAGGGGGTGATTTCGAAAACAGCATTTTTCATTTAACAAAGTTAAACACTTCGCTAAGCCCGCCTTAACGTAACGTTAGGCGAATTGATCAATCCACCATGGCAACTGCCGCCGTCCGCCATTTTCTCAGGCGGGCAGTCGCTTCTTTTTAATGTAAATCTACAGAGGATATGCATGTTTCGATAGTTTTATACTTTATTTTAGAAACATACAGAAAGATGTCTTTGCAGAATCACTTATAATAATGACATAAACGCCATTTTTTCCCTTCTGCAAAGCACAATACACAAACCATGCGACGTACATGCGGTATTACCATTCATGCCCAAGCGACCACGTATTGCATTAATAACAACATTTTCCACGAACACATTAATGTTACTTACGTGTTTTATTTAAACCATGTAGTCAGTTTAATTACAGAGGAACACGAGTTATAAACAACAGGAACAGTGCTGTTTTACCTAACATTGCACCAATCGATCACATAAAGCTTTTTCATTATATTATTGAATATTACAATAAACGTTAATACTGAGCCCAAATGTAACACTCGGACGTATAACACTTAATAACTAAAATGTTTACTATAAACTCAAAACCACTCCCACTTTGTTGATCGTCTAATTATCCCGCGTTTTGCTTAAAAAAAAAAACTTCGCCAGACAAACAAATAAAGTGAAAATCGGTGCCTACGGGTGTCCATAAGATACTAAAGCTGATCATATTTTCTTGATTTCCATATAGGAGTGTAAGCAAATTTTTTTTATCTGTACCCCACTTGGAATCTACCAAAAATGTATTTTTACATAGTTGTCCCACAAACTCAAACGCACGATAAAAAAGCTGTTTGTTGTTTAAGAAAACGTGCGAATGTAACTTACCTCCAAATGCTTCTTTAGATTAGACGTCGAATCCCTCGCAGTGGATAAGATGTTGATCTTTGGGAGGCAGAGGTTGCACTGAACAGTAATGTTTCTCCCTCTTGTGTCCCTGAATGTGAAGTGGTGTTTGTGCATCCAGTGGTCAAAGGCAGAACGAGACCGCTCCATCTTCACACGAGGCTCCGGCGTGGACAGCTCTTACAAAACGTATGAACAAAAACAATAAATTACACTTACTGATTTATGTGTAATCGTGCAATAAAAAATTTAAATGTACCATATTCTATTTGCAGACTGTTTATTTTTGTAATCTAATTACGTAATCCAAATAACGTATCCGTTACTATCGAACAACAGAGGCGCATTTCCTATGGAACTAATTCTTCTCTCTTCTGTGTTTGCTGTTTCCGGCGTGGGGCGAACTAAAATAGCTCGTTACCGCCACCTTCTGCTAGCATTGATGCCAAGACACTCTACCTTCTCAAACTCGTGTTCACCTCCGGTTGGTAAAGTTACTTTACACAATTTATTCACCCTCAAGTTGTTCCAGTGAGTTTCTGAACACCACCCTTACACATACACAAAAATATTCTAGGCTTGAATAATATTTTTTTTTATCCTCAATATATCTTCTTTTGTGTCCAGAAGAACAACCTAAACGATTACACATTGTTGGACCCCTTTAAAGAAATATGCATCCAACAAAAGTGACCCTTAGAGGGCACATTATTTAAAGCTAACAAACTGTAATATTATGCTTTAATATGCTACATGTTTCTTTCAACAGGCAATTCCTTGTCGGTTTTAAGAAAACCGTTTTAAAAGAAAAAATAATTGATGTTAATACACACACACCGCTAACAGTATACATTCCAGGAACTGTGGTAATAGATTGTGGTACTATTGCTCAACTCCTCTATAACTTTTGTCTGTCGTTATATACTTCCTGTAACAGAGTGGAAATTGCATAATATTCCACTGATTAATTGACTCCACAGCACTCACAAAGCCAATATCCAACCATCCATATTTGAAATACATTATATTGTTTAGCAGATAGGAGAAAAGACTGTAAAGCTAGAATAAACATCCATACGTAATGAAATGGAGGTAGGCTAATATATATTGGGGGTGTCACGCACTGGCACTGGCAGATAAACAAATAAACCAAACCTGGTCTAATTTTGTGTTACAGGTCATTTTTACTCTATCCCAGGACTTATAAGCTCTAAGACAGCATCATTTACCATCTTCACTTGTTACGAAAATGTTTTGGATTAATTCACAATCCTTCATTCTCTCCCAGACTCATTTTAATTTGTGTAAAAAATGTAATATGACACTACTATTCTCAGTGTCTCTATTTCTCACACTCTTTTAATTAATTTGATATTTTTGTACCTTATGCTCAATGTTCTGCCTAGCCGTATCATCTGAAAACAATGATTTGACAATAACGGCACGAAATATTTCATGAATCATGATAACAAACAGTAAGACACTTCCTTGAGGTGTCCCATAAAAACATTTATTCCCTGCATATTCTTGCATATATCCGAACTTTGTCGTCTGAATAGGGCTCGTCAACGGAACGCGCTCTCATTGGCTTTTTGCATGACGTCACTCTTCCGCGCCGTGTCCCTTTACTTGCGTTAAGACCGGTGAGGGAGAGCGTTATTGCAAAATGTTCTTGCATTGTTCGTAGCAAGAAGGTCAATAGGGGCAAGCGATTATGGCTGAACCATGGCTTTACCCTACCGTTTTACTATGTTTTTATGGATTTTTCTGCAGCCACAGACCACTGGAGCCTTTTCTGACCCCGTTTTTAATGGGACCTGATAAAAACCTGACGGAGAGAGAGGTAATGTGCTTGAAGGGTGATGTAAGCATACAGGGAAGTGATGTCAGATCTCTTTGAAAAGTTACTTCGATACCTAAAGAGTATAGGGTAAATTATTAAGATAAAATAAAAATAAATGTCAACATAATTTTTTTGTTGTTACTTCCTCGCTAATCTTTTCACTAAAAGAAAATCCTACATTAATTAATCTGCGTAACAAGATTTTTTTAGGTAACCAATATGATTTATTAAAAGAAAAAAGAAGCAAGAAATAATGTGATAGAGAGGAGGATTTCTTGCCCTCACGGTCAGTAAGTGTCTAAGGTTAATTCATGTCATAAGATATAAAGTAGAGCCAAAAATATTTATTGCTCCGCTATTTTGACAAATACTTTGCTTTTAAATTGTATTTAACTGTAGTTTGATTTACTTAATTAGAACTTGTTCACTCACAACTTGTATTGAAGTTATAAGTAAAACTTTTTTATTTGAGTTAATTTTTATTTATTTTAATAAAAAAATGTTTTATCTAATTTATTGTTGACCAACTACTTCTACTTTTACCACAGGTTGTGAGCGAGATCTATCCGTTCTGGACATATTCCTACCTCGTGCTGCTTTTCCCTGTTTTGCTGGCGACAGATTACCTTCGCTACAAACCTGTGCTCATTGTCCAGGGGGCCAGCTTCATAGTGACATATGCTTTGCTCATGAAGGCCCAGGGTGTAAAGGCTATGCAGTTATTGGAGTTCTTTTTCGGTATGGCAACTGCCACTGAAGTTGCCTACTATTCCTACATCTACAGTGTCGTGGAGCCATCTCATTATCAGAGGGTGACTGGATTTTGCCGCAGTGTCACACTGTTGGGCTCAGCCATTGGTTCACTCATCGGACAGATTCTGGTGTCTGTAGCCGAGATGCCTTTGTTTTACTTGAGCGTCATCACACTGGTGTCCTCCTGCATAGCCTTTGTTGCCCCATGGTTCCTACCCATGCCCAGTAAGAGCCTGTTCTTTCACCACAGAGAGAGCAGCTCTCAGGATGAAGGAATTTTGGAACCAATTAACAACAGTCAGCTGATTGAGAAGCCAGAGGATCCAGAGTCCAAAATACAGCTTAGTGCAAATGAAAGAACGGTGGGTAGTGTTTTTGTTTTGTTTTAAATTAACAGAAAAAGAAAAGTGATTTGAATTTAAAAAAGTTTTTATTATATATATATATATATATATATATATATTAGTGCCTTGTGAAAGTATTCATACCCCTTCATTTTTTTTTCACATTTTATGTTGCTGTCTTATGTTAAACTGCTTTTAAATGACTTTTTATCCACATCAACACTCCATACACCATAAATCCACAGCAAAAAAAGGTTTTTTGCATCTTTGCAAATTTATTAAAATTAAAACAACTAAAATTTAGTATGTATTGAAATTTAGCTCAGGAGCATTCATCTTGCTTGTAGATATTACTATACTTTGAGTGAACCTGTGGCAAACTCAATTAAATGGGTATGATTTGAAAGGCACACACATCTTAATAAAAGGTCTAGCAGCTGATAATGCATATCAGAGCAAAAACCATGCAGTTCCATGAGGTCAAAAGGAACTACCCGAAGAGCTGACAGGTTAAAGCCAAGCCACACATCTGTGGAAGGGTTCAGAAAAAAAAATTCAGCTTCACTGAAGGGTCACAGAAGCATGTACTCTCTGTTAACCTTAAAGGGTTAGTTCACCCAAAATTAGAAAAATTCTGTTAGTTTCAAACCCGTAAGACCTTCGTTCATCTTAGGAATACAAATTAAGATACTTATGATGATATCAGAGAGTTATCCGACCCTCCATAGACAGCTATGCAACTAGTTGAGCTCCATGATCATATATGGAGATCTACAGAAGGACGAACATCATTGCAACACCTCATCAATGTAGGCTTTTATGGTGGTGTGGAGAAACTCGATCCTCTCCTCAGTTAAGAAACATAAAAACACGCTTGGAATTTGCAACAAAGGACCCTCATACTCAAAGAAACAAGATTCTCAGGTCTGATGAACCTCAATTCTTAGCATCATGTTTGAAGGAAACCAGCTCTGCTCATCACCTGCAGAGTACCATCCCAAAAGTAAAGTGTGCTGGTAGTTTTTTAGTTTTGTTTTTTTTGGGCATGGACTGAGGGGCTTATCAGAGAAGAAGCAACACTCAGTGCAGCAAAATATAGAGATGGTCTTAAAGAAAACCCAGTCCAGATCACCCAGAAATTTAGACTGGCCCAGCAACAGCCTGGGATTAAACCCAATCAAATATTTCTGGAGAAACCTGAACATGTGCATCTGCCCCCTTTCAACCTGACAGAGTTTGAGAAGTGATGAGGAGAGGAGAAAAGTGGCAGATAACTGACAAACTGCTGATGAGCAAAGCTTGTAGCATAAAACAAAAAAGACTTGACTAGATACTTCAGATAAATGTTTAGTTAAGGGAATAAATACTTTCACCAGCCACTAAATATGCGTGTGTGTATATACATAGATCATAAACTGAAGACATAATGGCTTTATATGACAATTTTTTTTTTTTTTAGTTAAGTGGGATTTAATTTCAGAGAGGAAAAAACAAGTTTCATTCAAATAATATTAATTTGTGTTTTAAAGTCTTATGGGGCAGAGTAAATGATAAAAGAATGGTCTTTTTTTGTTGTTGTTGAACTATCCCTTGAAAACTGGCCTACTGAGAATACTAAATGGGTAGGACTGTTTGTGATATGTGATATGTTTGTGTCTCTTTGACTTGGTTTGACTCACTTGTTTGACTTTCAGACTCTCAAGAACAATATTAGCAGTAGTGGATTACTGGAAGTTTTAAAAACTCTCTGGTTAGACTTCCTTGAGTGTTACTCCTGCTCTACCCTACTGGCCTGGTCCGTCTGGTGGGCTTTATCCACATGTGGTTACCTCCAGGTCATTAATTATTCTCAAGCACTTTGGGAGAAAGTCTTACCTTCCAAAGATTTTGAGATCTACAATGGATACGTGGAGACAGTTTCTACCTTGATTGGTATGGTTATCTGTTTATTCAATTCATTTAGTTATAGTCCCATTCTTAAAAGCATGGGTGACAGAGAATACATTATACCTATGGGAGACCGTTTCCACCTCAGGATTACACAAACAAACAAAAACATTAATTGTGGTTTTTATAAAAAGAAGGTTTTATTACCTTTTTAATTCTGAGAAAAATTTAATAGTTTCTTCAGAAAAAAGTACAAATTGTGAGTAATAGACTCAGAACTGCGAGGGAAAAGTCAAAATACTGAGTGTACATCTTGCAATTCTGACTTTTTTGCACAGAATTGTGAGAAACAAAGTCTGAAATGCAAGATATAGTTGCAGTTGCCGTTTTTGTTTTATCCTGAGGTGGAGCTTTTATAATTCTTTGCATTATCATAAACTAATTCTACAGTCCTATAACAGCAGACACACAACTATGTTATGTATTATTCACAATATAAATTGTTTGTTTGTTGTCTCCCCACCAGGTGCATTAGCCGCATTTATGATAAGCTTTGTGAAAGTGTCCTGGACAGTGTGGGGAGAACTTGCTCTCTGCATTTTCTCTGTAGTAATTGCAGTGTGTGTGTACCTCATGGACACCGTCAAAAATATCTGGGTTTGCTACTCTTTCTACATGCTCTTCAGAGCTACTTACATGCTGCTTATCACCATAGCAACGTGAGTAAGCTGTCAATTTGTATTCATTTTTTTAAATTGAATTTATTGTAAGCAGAATATCTGAATATTGGAGGGCCTAAATTCAGTGGTTGGTTCCATATTCATCTGTATTTTTATAAGAGACTCATTTGAAAACTAAGCCATTTTAATACATGCCGCTTATTCATGAGTGTTTGTTTAATTTGCCCAAAATCTTGACGTTTGCCACTCATGATTCTCGCCTTTCTGTGTTACAGGTATCAGATAGCTGCTAATTTAAGTATGAAAAGATATGCTTTGGTTTTTGGAGTAAACACTTTCATCGCACTCTTACTGCAGACGCTTCTTACCTTGATCGTAGTAGATTCAGCTGGTCTAGGCCTGGACATTTTTCTACAGGTAAAGTACTAATATATATATATATATGAAAATTAAGAAAACACATTGAATGAGACAAACTTTTGGCCTGTACTACTTCTCATTCAATGTGTGTTCTTTATTTTCATGATCATTAACATTGGTAGATTCCCATTGAAGACATCAAAACTATGAATGAACACATGTGGAGTTATGTACTTAACAAAAGAAGGTGAAATAACTGAAAACATCTTTTATATTCTAGTTTCTTCAAAATAGCCACCCTTTGCTCAGATTACTGCTTTGCACACTCTTGGCATTCTCTCGATGAGCTTCAAGAGGTAGTCACCTAAAATGGCTTTCCAACAGTCTTGTAGGAGTTTAGCACTTGTTGGCCCCTTTGCCTTCACTCTGCGGTCCAGCTCACCCCAAACCATCTCGATTGGGTTCAGGTCCGGTGACTGTGGAGGTCAGGTCATCTGCCGCAGAACTCCATCACTCTCCTTCTTGGCCAGATAGCCCTTACACATCCTGGAGGTGTGTTTGCGGTCACTGTCCTGTTGAAAAATAAGAGATCATCCAACTAAACGCAAACCGGATGGGATGGCATGTCGCTGCAGGATGCTGTGGTAGCCATGCTGGTCTAGTGTGCCTTCAATTTTTAATAAATCCCCAACAGTGTCACCAGCAAAACACCCCCACACCATCACACCTCCATGCTTCACAGTGGGAACTAGGAATGTGGAATCCATCCGTTCACCTTTTCTGCGTCTCACAAAGACACGGCGGTTGGAACCAAAGATCTCAAATTTGGACTCATCAGACCAAAGCAGATTTCCACTGGTCTAATGTCCATTCCTTATGTTTCTTGGCCCAAACAAATCTCTTCTACTTGTTGCCTCTCCTTAGCAGTGGTTTCCTGGCAGCTATTTGACCATGAAGGCCTGATTCGCACAGTCTCCTCTTAATAGTTGTTCTAGAGATGGGTCTGCTGCTAGTCCCTGTGTGGCATTTATCTGGTCTCTGATCTGAGCTGCTGTTAACTTGCGATTTCTGAGCCTGGTGACTCGGATGAACTTGTCTTCAGAAGCAAAGGTTATTCTTGGTCTTCCTTTCCTGGGTC
This sequence comes from Enteromius paludinosus, assembly GCA_032361165.1. Taxonomy (NCBI): domain Eukaryota; kingdom Metazoa; phylum Chordata; class Actinopteri; order Cypriniformes; family Cyprinidae; genus Enteromius; species Enteromius paludinosus. The sequence goes on from JAUMHQ010000058.1 coordinate 5,307,372, forward strand.
GGTCCTCATGTGTGCCAGTTTCGTAGTAACGCTTGATGGTTTTTGCCACTCCACTTTGGGACACAATTAAAGTTTTTGCAATTTTCCAGACCAACTGATCTTCATTTCTTAAAGTAATGATGGCCACTCATTTTTCTTTAGTTAGCTGATTGGTTCTTGCCATAATATGAATTTGAACAGTTGCCCAATAGGGCTGTCGGCTGTGTAGTAACCTGACTTCTGCACAACACAACTGATGGTCCCAACCCCATTGATAAAGCAAGAAATTCCATGAATTAACCGAGATAAGGCACACCTGTGAAGTGAAAACCATTTCAAGTGACTACCTCTTGAAGCTCATCGAGAGAATGCCAAAGGGTGACTATTTTGAAGAAACTAGAATGTAAAAGATGTTTTCAGTTATTTCACCTTTTTTTGTTAAGAACATAACTCCACGTGTGTTCATTAATAGTTTTGATGCCTTCAGTGAGAATCTACCTATGTAAATGATCATGAAAATAAAGAAAACACATTGAATGAGAAGGTGTGTCCAAACTTTTGGGCTGTACTGTATATATATCACAGTACTCTTCTTAAGGTTATTCGTAAGGACTTTTATATACTTTTATTATCTGGTTTAATGCTGTGTGGAGTGATCATTTGGAGACCAGTACATGATGGAAACTAAACGACGAAGGAAAACAAACAGGAAGTGCTCTAAACATGTGACCACCAAAATATATCTGCTGCAGTGATTTGCAAATAAGAAACCGCTCTTTGTTCTAATTCGTTTAGGCAAGAAAATGGTGGTGTCATTCTCTCACTTTTCATGAAGAAGCTGCTATTCCAAAAAAAAAGGTGTCTAGTTCAAACAACTAATTCTTTTAGAAGCACTGCAGCAGCATCTTCTGAAATAGCCATGAATGTTCTCAAAGATTAATGCTATTTTTCTTCATCCATATCCGTTAAACGTCATTACCCTTGATAGACAACATGGTCTCAAACTTAACAGACAAACTTTTTTCACACATTATTAGTGAAATGACATTTATATGAGCGTGAATATGTAAACAAGGAGTCATTAATAATGTTTTCAGAAAATACATATTCATGGCACAAATCAAAGAAAAATGGTTCTTGCATCATTTCACTCAATCTTCACACAAATGGCAAAACCCAACCCTCAGCATCTAATATTTGCATATAATTTAAATATGACCATTTGTTGCGCCTTTAGACTTGTGTAAAGACCTCCATCTCCTTTTTAGCAGTATACCACAGCAGCAGTGGCTTGTATCAGATCAAATTCAGTTTATCACTGTTTGAAGGAACTACACTTTTGCTCTGCGGAGTGTATTGACCTGCCAGTAGCAGAGGTTTTATAAAGTGTTAAGTCACCATCACATCAAACATTTCCTTTTACACAACAGGATTGGCGATGACAAGGAAAATGATGCTAGATTTAGCAAGACATAATTAAATGCATTCAATGGGTACATGACTTCTTTGGCTTAGAAAGGGTAGACAGTTTTGCTGCTGTTGAGGTGGGATGCAGGTAATTTTAGGGACAGGTTTGGTGGTATGGGTAGGTTTAGAGGTGGGTTATAGTGTAAGAGATGGGTCAGCCGTGTTATTATAAAAATTATAGAAAATAATTACAAATCTAATTACATTTAAGTATTTTAAAATACAAGTACAAAACATGCATGGTACCCAATAGGTGCATTGTACCAAATAATTAATTTAAATGTAAGCACATAGTAATATAAAATGGGATCGCAGTTGCCAGTATCCTGTTGGCAGGCATACTTTTAAGAACATAGCACACATCAAAAGATAAAGGTCAGAGAAGTGTTTCTGAATGAATTCAGCCACTGTCTGACAGACTATCCTACAATCCATCAGCCACAAACACAGCATACAATCATGAAGATTCATTGGGCTTGTTCTAATATGGGACATTTCTCTTTGCTGAACAGGCAGGCTCTTTAGACCAACCAGTACTAACGACTGGCTCATTGATTTGCTGAGGACACGCAGAGATAAGAGGACAAACAGACAGTGAAAAGAGAGGAGGTGCTGGAATACAGATGAGCATGCTGATATTGATCCCTCTTTGGGGTTCTCCTCCGTGAGGGTCCAAACTCACTCATTCTACACTCTAATGCGAGCACATTGTTACTGTAAATGTAAAAGCTAGCACGTCCTGAAGTTCAATGTGTCCGTAGGTCAACATCATTTCTTGACCCTGAACATTTTAATGCAAAAATATAGTTTTGACCATATCTCTACACCTAACCTTACCCATGAGCAATGCCTAAAATCTGAGGAAATGACACTGACACTAATGTACAAGCACCAAACAGTGATTGTAAGCCTAAAATTCACAAAAACTGTTTCTTCAAATCTGATTGGTTAATCACAATGTTGTCAAAGGGACATGTTGAACTTGGTAAAAAACAGGTTAGCGTAAAAGCTAGGTTGTTTTAATATAAGCCTAAGAATCTAGGATTTAGAGACACTACATACTTCAACACATAATAATTGCAATAAGTTGCAAAAAATCAAGCCGAGCGAACATAAGTCTCTGATCTCAGGAATAACTGATTGTACTGTGACTGAGGTGCTCTTTTCTACTCTTTTCCTATAAGGACTGCAGCGACAGATGAAAGCTCATTACGCAGCGTGGTGAGGAGAGGCGTGCAGAGGAAGTGGTTGGGGGAAGTGGGGCGCAGGGGTGGCTAATTGGGGTGTGTGATTACACCGGCTGCTGTTAGCAGGAATTAAGCAACAACAGACCCGGCAGTACGGCTCATCATCGCAGAGAGAAGAGAGTAAGGCGATATCGCTGATATTTCCCTAATTATACCAAACACCTTCCCTCTTGCAATATCACATAGCATAACACCAACATGCGCTCATTGTCTATAGGCACATGCAAAAAGTAAAAGTCAGGCATTTGGAATACAACTTTTGTTGAACTATTCGGCAAAGGGGTCACATTTACGGTTGCGTGGAAAAAGGTTGTTGGTAAAAGCAAGTCATTTCAACAGGATTTTGACTTCTGAAGAAATTCTCTGTTCATTTTAAGTTGGGTTCAAGTTTGGTGAGCTTTGACACACAAATATGCAGCATTGACTAATATCATGTTATGTTGCGGCAGTGACTCTGTGTCAAACTGAAGATCAGCTACAGTACACTTCAATATTATAAAATCACCCATAAAAAGAAGGCTGTTTGGATAGCAGTTTGTTTGTTAGCAAGCTGAATAGCTTAAGGTTTTTACTTAGACGTAATTATTTTATTTGTATCACTTATTTCTGCCTATGACTACTTTTATGAATCAATTTTCATACAAAATTAAATGCAGAAAACATTTTAACTGATTTGGGTCAATATGGCGAAATAACTAACTAAATGTCTTGCTCTTTATTAATAAAAGTATCCGTCCTAAAAGAAACACATAGTTAAAAGTTGATGTCTTTTTATGAACGTTAAACAAAGCTAAGCAGCATTTTTTCACCAACAAGCTAAAAGAAACAAGAAATTCAGTGATGAAACTTATTTTGCAGATGTAATTACAGGTAAAATACATTTAAGTTAATTCAGCCTGATGGGATTGTTTTTTTTTTCTCCCTTTCACCAGAATGTGACGTGTTGTTGAAGACTAGATGATATTCCTGCAGCCAATTTAATTTCAATATATTATATATATATTACATATCGATCATTGTATCAGTCCCCATCTGTGGACTGTTCCCACAAGTAAACTATAATATGATTATTTTTTTTAATAATAAAACACTAGAGTACAATATACACATATGAATCTTGAAATAGTCAGAGTTCAATGTTCTGCTGCATGTCGGGGGGACACAAATGATGCAATCTCATATATTATTTAGTTATTCATTCATTCATTGCTGGGAAATGTCATATATTAAAACTTTCAGTTGTTATCTTCCAACTTTTCAATCTTCATTTTCCCAAATAAATGGGTCACCTTAATAACCAGAATTTGGTGGCATATGGTTCTGTGACTTCTGTTTAAGACTTCAGCTGAAGTAGTTATTGTGGCTCTTTTGTCATTAACAGAATTTTCACTTTTGGGTTTCATTCCATTTTCTACTCATTTATTTTGGTTCTCCATTTTGTTCTCATGAGCCTACTTGACCAACCAACAACAAAAAAAGTGTGACATTTAAGGTTCCCCCAGAGGTTGTGTACCTGTGACAGGAGTTTCCATCTTTTTCTGACGAATCATTGATTTGCACATCATTCCAGATCATTCTCTCCCATTGCAAAGCCTCTCTGTTTGACTTCCCTGCACAAAACCAAACAGAAAATACAGGGTCAATTAGAGAGAACCGACATCAAGAACAATGCCAGAACTCTGCTTTGATTTTGCGTCACTGGTAATATATGCTAATACTAGGTCACCGAACCAAAGAATGCTTATCCTGTGTTCATCTCTGTCTGACAATATCTTCTCTTTCAGATGGTAGCTGTCCATTACTTTAAAGAAGCCTAAAAGGAGACATCAGCAAATCTTTTGTCTTTCAGTGTGAGATCTGAAGGATCTTTAAATTACACCTTGTTCAAAGCCTTAACCTTGGCCTAAAGTGTCCATTAACTGTCCATTTTAATTGTTTACAGCAAGTGTACCACAAAGTTTAGATGAAAATGCCATGTTTATACTGCTCTGGTAATTCTAAAACAATTCTGGTGACTTAAGAATGTCTACCATTAGTTTTTAAAAGCAACTTTCCAATTTTTTTTTAAACTAAATGTTATTGGACAGTTGGTTGTTTTTAACACAAATGTACACCATTTAACTTGCTTTCCTTTTTTAATTCATTTAAATTACATTTCATTCAGCTATACAACCCCTTGAGGCTATAAGTATTCTGTGTACATTAAAATACATTATAAATTAAAACAACAAAGCAAATCTATGTTTTAAAGAAATATTATCAATACCCTGATGAAAGGATGAGGTTGGAGTATAGGCCTACTTTCAATCAATTTTATTATTTATACATGCAATAACAGTTTAAGATTGATCAACTCTCTCAATCCTTTTTAAAAATAGACAATGTTTCACATAATTTGTTTGACAAGGTCGGCAGATTCTCATAAGCTTTGTAAATCTGTAGATCTTTGTAAAAGAGTCGAAGAATGTAGAATGCATTAACAAATGTAAAGAAAACCGTGCATTGTACTGTCTTCTACCGTGGGTCACAAACACGAGAAGGTCTCCATGCGTGGATGAACAATGTAGAATTTGAGCTTGCACTAAAATTAAGTAGTCTATATTACAAAACACCCTTATAAACCGGTGTGGTCTCTTCAGTGTGGTCCAGAGCTTCACTATCAAAGCTACAGGTGCTGCACAAGTGGAGGACATCAAAAGCGCTGCACCTCCTAACGAAACAATGTTGTTACAATACTTGTCTTTGAACCTCGTCTAGTACCTTGCGACAAAGGCTCAATGAATAAACACCAAACCAAGCAGAACTACCCCCGTCGCCTTCACCCACCGGCGCTTTGTTTCACAAAATCGTTTGCAGCAAATGTTTTTGTCTACTAATAAAATAAATAAAACTGCCGCGGCAGAGCAGAAGATCAACAAACGTTAGATGTCCCTCAAGATTCACAAATTCATCACCGAAGAACGTTAAGTTGTTTAGACATTAAACACTTGCACTTTAGAGACGAGGATCATGATGCACTATCCATTTGAAGTTGTTCAAAAAAAGGACGCATTTTGATTTTAGGATAACCTTGATGCAAGGTTTAAATTCACTTCAAATGCGGCTGGTGTAGTTTAGTTTTTCGTTTGTTTGCGAAAAATGCAAAGACCTGCGGTTACACCCTCGTCCACTAGATGGCGCAAAAGTATTTGATAACGCTGAACTGAGCGGGTTGCTATGTTTACCTTCTGGAAATCTGGAGGCAAACGCCGAATTATGTGATCTCTGCAGAACTTCCGTTCAGGTAGAAACAACATGTTAAACATTGAAGATTGCATATTAAGCTTAGAAGAACACTTGAACAACTAAACTTACCAGTAATACATTTAGGAGTTATTGTGCAGTTTAACGCCTTCAGCCCAGGGAACAGCTACTTGTTAAGAAATTGGGTAGTTATCAGGAGAAAATTGGGCGCGACAAGGTCTGCAAAATCAAGACGGCGCCCCCTGGTGAACCGAGAACTTAGAAATCCTTTCTCAGCATGCTTTGTGAGGCTATTCAGTGCAACAGACAGAAAATATTGACATTTGTTAAACAACCAAGATGTCAATTAAGCTGCTTTTTCTTTGTAAAATAAATACATTGTATTTTCATATGCTGCGAAACAAATAGCAATGTGTTCTACTACAGCCTTAAGTGTATTCTTTTCTTTTCTTTTCTTTTTTTTTAATAAGACCCACAACTTTTATTTGCCTGTAATCTTGCAATGAAAGAGTTGGTTTTTAAGTTATTTAATTTAATCTTTTGCTAAAGGACAATGCTTGCAGTCCAAAATATTAACATATTTAAACAATATGAATGATGTTAACATTTTTTACTACTTTTTTTTTTTTTACTACTAATATCTACTTTTAGGAGCCTGTTGAAAAATGTGCAATTATTTGTAGGCTATTTATAGGGACATGTACATCATTAATCATCATTTTTGTTGTTGTTAAACATGAGCTATAGTGCTGAAAAGACATTAAATATGCTAGCCTAATTTTAGGCAGCAGATAATCACGCCAACAGTGTGTGATTATGTGCTGTAAAATTCCAAAATCATCATCACTGAAAAGAACAGCAATATATTTAATAATACAGAAATTAGTATCAACATCTGAGCATAAATAATTGCAGAAATGAACGATAAGTGTCACAGAAGCAAAATACATTGATATCATTTGCCTTAGAGACAATGAATTTATTTGAATAATATTATGTGCAAATGATATTGCTTGTTTCTGTTCCACTGACATTTTGTTTTTCAAAAATCTTAGTAAAAATGCTAAATGATAATGAATATCCAACAGATAAGATGCCTAAATATCATAATTTACATTATGGGTTATCGCAGCATATGGTAGGTTTGTGTGATATTACCCTAGTGGAGGGTGGATTCTGATGAACTCAATTCAGTTACACTTAAAGTGATTTTAATAGAATTATTTGCATACAACAATTGAATAAAATACTTTTGAAATCTACATTACAAAATGAGAAATCTTTCTTTCTTCTAGTATGGGGGCAGTGCAATTGTGGTGTAATTTTAATTTCGTATTTGCTCCCTTCAAAACAGCAGGTAGGAAGGGGAAAAATGAGTCGAATGAGCACAGAAAACACAAGATGAAACTCCTGTTATTTATATCATTATGTAACCTGGTTGACAGTTAGAAAAAACACAATTTAAACTCCACAAACACATAAATGTTTTATTATTATAAATAATGACTTATGAAATCCCAAGCAAAAGACTTTTGTGTTAAGACACAAGTAACACATTCTGAACATCGACGGCGGCCTGGATCTACAGAACGCAGAAGAACATCAAGGCAGATAATTGAACTCCGTATTAAACTGTGCACCATTGTTTTAAAAGGCCTGTCTGAATGTTCTTTTACCTGCTGCCAAATTACTTACATTTGCATGTCATTGGCCGCCCCTACTTTCATCTAAAATAACACTCATTGCGTAATAACAAGATGAACTGTGTCAGAAATACCTACTGATGCTCCAGTGTGGAGGTACATCTGCCTGCCTCTCTTCTCCCGCTGCACGCTGTTTAGAGCTGTACAAAGGGTGATGGGCAGTCGTTAGGTGGACACTCGGGCTTTTGATTTTTAATTGTAATTGTAATCCTCTCCACTTGAGGGCTGAAAATGTGCCGTTTGAAATCTGGACGGAAGATGGAGGGGGAGAGGCAGTGTTCAGAGAGGCCCTCTTCACGTTGGCGATACATTAAAAGGTTTAATCCAACTGAAATGTAAATCACAGTTCTTGAAAACAAATTAAGGGGAAAGATAACAGAGCCGCACACCATCAATACACCATCAGCCCAGTCTCCGGCGTGGCCTACTCTGTGCCTGAAATTACGCCAGGCTTGTTACCATGGGTAATGGTACACTGTCAGGTGGGCTGATTGCAAGGTTATGGTAAACAGAGCAGTTAGACGGTGCAGGATGAATTGAGGAGAAGAACAGACAGGCCATCACAATCACCCGGCGGTTCAGACAGACTGCACTCACTCACGGTTACGGTGATCCCTCATAATTGTGTATTCAACTTCAGTGATTTTGCGGAGCCCCCGCACGTTGTGCTCCTCTTTCTGACATCTGACATAGCTCCTCTTTTCTGAGAGTAATTGTAGAGTAACACAACTGTGCTGTCTACCTTGACCCTTCGTTGGGCCGAATGTTGCGTGACAGATGCAACCCTCTTAGTGTTGCGTTTTTATGCCGTTTCCCAAGAAATACCTTCATCTTTCAAAAGTGTCTCAAACCTTCCGAAACAATGCAAGACCTCAGGGATTAAGGTTAGGAGTTAATGCAAAGTCAGATTCAAGCCTTACCATTGTACCACACATCTTTGGCGTTCTGGATGTTGTCAGTAAGAGAGGGACAGGTCAGCCCGTTGGCCAGTTTCTTTTTCCTGCGCTTCTCTTTTATCCCCTGTGGCATCATTATCCACCTCAATCAGTCCCTTGTTTGGGCCTCTTTGACTCAATTAAGGAGAGTTGAAGTTACAAATTTGTTACAAATTAAGCTTGTTGAGATCCTGAAAAGTTGAGCGGGGCCACAGAAAGGCTTGAAGTAGTTTGGATGAGTGTAGCCGAGTTTGCCCCTCATCCCTGGCCTGGGGCCCCGATGCTAGTGATACCCTGAGGTCTGGAGAAGAGGCTATCCTTCTGGAGCTCCCTCTCCATTAGGGAACAATCACCTCCATTGTTAGCCGTGGAAGTGATGAGATTGCAAATGGAATCCTGCTGGAGGAAACAAAGATGGTGGGATCGTTTTAGTGCAACCGGAGCTCTAGGCAGGTGCCCCTCTCTGAGTCTTTAATTGATCTCATTTGTTACTTATACCTCCCGATCAGACCGTTATCACCGCGGCCCCGTCACGGATGGTCCCGCCGTGTCAGTGTGACGACAAGGTGATGGGTTGCTTGGGGGTTGCACGACCAGGGCGAGTAACCAAGGCGAGCTGCCCCTCTACTCTTACCGGCTTCATTTCAGGAGCGCCTACCAATGCCCTGAAACAGGACGCTCCCAAATATCCCAATTACACCGGCACTTCATGTCCTTTTGTAACAGGATTTCTCGTACTTTCCTCCCTGTACCACAAAGGGGCTGATTGTACTTCAAGCAGCGGCCCAAACAGGTATGTCTGTTTTACAGGAAGTCGGCGGATCGCATGTGTGGATAATTGCCCAAAGCTTTTAATGGCCCCCAGTAGAGTCCTGTAATAGGCCTGGAGTTATGTAAACTGTCATTTTTACAGCTGCCTCTTTGCACCCCTTTCTTGGCTCCCATTTAAACTCATATGAACAACTCTGCTATGATGGTAGCATATGCAGAAAGCTCATTATCTCTGTGAGATTCAAACTTAGGCTGCCACCTGACTGGATTTAATTTGTTGTTTTATTTGGAAGTTAATGCATTTGGGAGGCCACTAAAGTAAATCCTTCTTCTTAGGCCTTTCACAGTTAGCTATTGACATAAAAATAGTTTAAAATCTGGTTGATGACGATTAACTTTTCTTCACTTAAAGTGTTCCTGTAAAGTCAATGTGAGTGCAGCGACTCAGCTGCATAGACTACATCTCTCTTAGTACAATGAACAAATGAGCACGTGAGCTTAATGGTCCCTTAGGTGCAGCGGATGGTCAGTCAGTCTTTCGTCTGATTTTGTTCCATCTCTGTATTTTTTTTAACCGTGTCTTCAAAGTTGGCGTGATGCTGTAGACCTCGCCTGAAGCCCAGCGTGCAGTTGAGTTGGCTGTCAGAATATGATGGTAGCTTTACAAACCCAATTAGCAAAATTCTATCTGATTTCAAAAACGAATCACATTTTTACTTCACCCCCATCCGTCATCTGCCAATTTCCCTGGAAGTTAAAGTGCCACCAATTACTGCCCAGCGGCACTAGCTCTGGCACAAGCGCAGCATGTTTCAGGCGTCGGGTGGCATCTTGTGTGGCTTGGTCTTTGTCAGCGGGAATGAGAATGAAATTAGACTAATAGGAGGCTTGTTTCCAGCCACTGATTAAAAGGCCTAGGAGTTCCTCGGGCATTGCCTAGATCCAGGTCTACACGTCCTCGGAGAGAGCGAGAGCGAAGAGCGAAGGCGAGAGGTGGCTCCTGTAATGTCATTTCGGACATCAGCACGTCTGTCTCCTCAGGGTCATTCTTCCTCAGACTTACTTTTTTTTGTCCACGGAACACGGGCGAGGAAACACACTCTTCCTTTGGGGTGCTAATTAAGGGGAGCATCCAAAATTAATCAGCAAATTCACTAGGGCGAAGGGCGATCTGTTTGAAGGCCTGGAAACAAAGTGCGCTCGAACCAGGCACAAAGAAGCCCTCGGCTATGGACTCAGAGGAAAACAAGTGCACAGACGGCGATCTGACACAAAAATTCATATAAGTATAAAATTTTACACTCATTTTTCTTGTCAGCTTGTCACATTGAATTATAAAGGTTGATTCGCTTATCTGGCTAAGCGAGATCATACGAGCCCGGTCATCTGAATATCATTGCATGGTCAACGTCTTCTGAGAGAGCGAAGAGCGCATCAAAAGACACTTCAGAGCTGCTTGAGCATTGCAGAAGGCGCTGTTGAACAGACGCTGTGAAATTAACCCCCCACCCCCCCAAAAAACAACCGAAAAAATCTGTAAAATCTGGGGATGTTTCACAGCCTGACTTGGCCTTGTGTTAACGTCACACGCTCGCCCAAACCCTGCCATTCTGTTCGGCGCCTTACCACCCCCTCAGAAGAACATGACACATTCTCCCTCCAAAGAAAGCCATGCTTCTTTATCAGCTGCAGATGAAATGTCTTATATAACTGCTTCTTTTTTCTTTTTTGTCTTTCTCATTCTCTCTCTTTTTTAAAAGCTGTCTCTAATTAACGGAGGGCCTGGAGGCTGTTTGTGACCTTTTGCTATGTAAATATGAGCAGACCCTGGCATGGAGACTGTCAAGGAGAGCTCGGAGACAGAGGCAAACCCTGCGTTGCAGCACTCTGGGCATCTTTGGCACTTTGCTAGTGATACGACGGGGCGAGGTGTTTGTTTGATAATGGCAGTTGACTGATTTTTGACAGGTGCTTTTGACACTACAGTCTGCTGCAGCATGCATGCAGCGACTGTCTGCTGTCACTCATCCACATGTCTATTAGAGTCTCCTCTGTGAAGGTGCTCTGGGTGACTCAAATGTGCCGGAGAGGTCAAAGTGCACGGTGTTTTCATATATGCTGCTTCGGACTTTCTAGATATGCATAATCTCAGTCAGGGATAACAAAATATATCCTGAAATGATGTATGTTTAAAAGCTTAGTGCAAGTGACAAATTGTGTGGTTTTGTAGAATGTAAATTCTTTTTTGTAGCATGGAAACCTTTAAACTCACTGGATTGCATGGTACAAACTTAACATTTAAAAGTGTATCTGGTTAGAATATTGTTTTTATGAATATGTGTGTTTTTGTTTTGTTTTACAAAGCACTTTGCCGTTTTGTCTTATCAGTTATTTTAGCTCACATTCGTTGTAAACAACTGGTGGTCATTAGTGTAAATTGTTATTCATGTTATTTTAAAAAAACATTTTTTTTTGTTTAATGTATGACCTCATTAATTAACAGACATGGAATATTTGTACTTTGAAATTGCAAACCTATTTACAGTAAATGGGCAAAATATGATGAAAAAAACCCTCAAAGAAATGGTGATTTGTCAGATCACCTCAAATAGATATTTTTCACTGTACACACATATTAACCTTATATTGATTAAAAAAAGCTCACAGACATGTTTTCAGTCAAATACCCAATACGAAATAAAAAGGTTCCCTGAAAACACAGTCTGCTTACATATGCATTCATTCAAGTAAACATGACCCAATAGAGTTTATATTTCTTTGCCAATTATTGAAATTTAATTTAGAGAACCCTCGAGACAGCTCTTAAAGGAGATACAGAATAATCAAAAATATTCTAAAAGGCAATTAGTCAGCAACATTCAGTAATATATCCCTTGTTTTAGATAAAACAGTGTAATCAACAACATAATTCAATTTAATAATACACTGATTTTGCTCAGTATCTGCTTTCACATTTGCAAGCAAATTACATTTTTAAAATGTATTATGTCTGGAATGGATTTTATACTATGGCATTCTCCGTACAGTATATTCTCCCTCTAAAAGAAAAAAAAAATCAATAACTTTTTCTCATCAAATAAATTCTTGTTTGTGTTGGTCCTTTGAGTTTATGCAGGCGAGATGTTCTAGGCAGGTCTTCTGATTGCATGCTGTTTTGAAGTGAATTATTTTGAAGGTTGGCGATTCTTGATTTTCCTGCCATTTTTTTTGACCTGTTCTCGGTCCACAGAGCCATTTACAGAGTTTTAGCCCACATTAATATACATTTTTAAAAAGCAGTAAATTAGCACATCACTAAAAGAGATGAATAGCAATTTGCATATTTTGAACTGTGGAGTGGTCTCATAATTAGCTAAAATCTAATGTGCTTTAATTTGGCAGAATAATCAACACAGTGTGCCAAAATAAGTAGCAGAAATTGGTTGACCTCTACTCAGGTGAAGACAGGAGAAACTTGCACATTTTCACATACAAAAAGTACAGCCCTGGAGTGAAAGACACATTTTTTAAAACAGGTTCCAATGACCTACAGAGTCAGTCGGATGGCAAGCTTTAATGCTGCTACGTGGCATGTAATTGTTTGACTTGTATTTAATGTATGACTAATGTGCATTAATGGCTTGACTCAGTTCCAGTTCATACAGAGGGAAGTGTGTTCCTACACTGTTACAGCTCTCAAGAGAATTAGTTCCTCTCTGCCGTGTGTGAGATCTCCTAAGTGCATAATTGCTGATCAGGGTGCTTAGGATGTTATGTTTGCCATGTGAGAGACCTCCGTCAGAAAGAAAGAATAAAAGTCACACTCATTCTGTACTTCCAGAGAGGATTTACTTCACTGTTTGGTTTGTTCTCGTGCCCAGTTATTGTAACGTTGTTTTTGTTGGCTGCAGCAGTTAACTCTCCTTCGCATGGCATCACATCCTTTTCTGACCTCTAGGATGGGCAGCCCACAGGCCTTTTGTGTCCACTGGGCACAGGGGTAAAGGTGGCACTCTGCCCTTATTAGACAGACCACCTCCACCTTCTATCTGACTGTCTGCGACTGGGGTAAACATTCCTCTTGATTGCTGATGCATAGTGACCGCTGCGTCCAGAGCCTCCGGCTCAGAACTGTAAATTACTTTGGTTACAGAAATCTGTAATAGTCTCTATTCAGATGACTCTTTTAAGTGCTTTAATAGATGCTTTTACACAATGACATTATAGGTAGCAAACCTGACTTTTGACACTCACCTGATGCTCATTTTTAAACCTCACATATATCACAGGTATGTGACACCACTGAGCAGCTATTTCTTGTTAATTAGGTGAAACCAATTTTGATTTTAAATCAAATGTTCTCGCATTTCCGAAAGAAAAAAAAGACGGGTAAAAAGCCTTCAGCAGTTTGGATGTAATATTATTCTTTGTAAAGTAAAACTCAATAAATGTGTCTTGCATGGTGATTTTTAAATTAGTTGAAAGCAGTATAATGCTGAACAGCTTTGCATAATAATTTACAAAAGTGACTGTTCGTCATTGTTCATGAAATTTTGATTTCTCCCAGAATAAATCACAAAGTCGCACAATTATGACTGCCGTGTTTGTCATACGCTTTAAATGAACTGAACAAAAAGCTATTCAATTGTGATGCATCAGTGGCATTAATGAACATGATAATAATGTGATAATATGATAATCATAGACATATTTTGATGAAACGATGGCAAAAACATAAATTATAATATAGTTTCGATTCCATAACGTAATAATCATCATTTAAAATAAATCAAATATAAAAAAACTATTATTAACAGCTTCGCTTATTAATGTGCATAAGTAACTGTTCATCACTGTTCATGAATATTAGATTTCTTCCAAAAAATCACAAACTCATGACTGCTGTGTCTGTCATAAGCTTAAAAATGCAACAAACAAAAAAGCTATTCAGTTGTGATTCATCAGTGACATAAATGAATGTGATAATAATGTGATAATATGATAATCATGGACATTCATTTTATGACACAATGACAAGAAAAACAAAATTAGAATATATTCTCTATTCCGATTTCTCATTTAAAAAAATTAAATAAAACAAAACATTAAAATATATTATTCTAAATGATTAAACTGGGACAGTGGGACAAATGGCCACCCAAATGATATGCATTGTTGTACAATTACATACAAACTCACCGAGCACAAACCCTGTCACCCTGGAAAAATATTTCACTCCTTTGCAAAACATGAAGAAAGACTTGTGTTTGCTAAAAAGTGATAATTAATGAAAGACGAGCTTTCCCTAATTAAGTGCAGATTTCCCCCCGTCTTCTCCTCGTTAATCAGCGGTGAAACTGAGTTCATTGTGTGGCAGTTTGCTGTTGCTTGGGGTTTCGAATGAAAGAATAAAGAGGAGATGGGAGATTGAAATAATTTGTTTAATTTGGAGCTGCTTAGTGTCTCAGCAGGTGAGACCGGTCTGTATGAGAGCTCTGGGGCCCGGCTGGACCGCGGGGCCGGGGTCAGGCTGCCATGGCTGACTGTGTCACACTTCACTTCCCCCCCCAGCTGCAGAGGCCCTAACACCCCCTTCACGACCCTGCTACACAAAACCAGCCACTAATTATCTCTGAATAGCAATTTTATTGAACCCTAATTTGTGGTAATGGATTGTGAAAGGGTGTAAGGGGATAGGTAGACAGAAATAAAGAGAAAGAGAGCGTGTGTGCGCAAGAGAGAGAGAGAGAAACGGTTGTCCTTTATTTAAACTAAACAATAGCTTTTGAGTTTAAGACATTTGTAGCATGATATTTGACCTGAAGGAAGTTTTACAGATGATACATGTTTAGGCGAAGGGCAGCTGAAGAACAAAAAGATTGTTCCTTTTAAAACTTCAAAGTTTCAAATTGTTCTAAAGCTAGAGATTATTCTGAAAATCCAAGAGAAAGGTGTACGCTGCGAAAATCGGAAAAGTGTCACAGGACTTTTGCTGAAAAGCGAAATCTTCTCTCCTGGAATGGTGTTGTGGGGGAGGAAGCACTTTTAATGGACACGGGGCAACAGCAGATGCTGTAGGTCACCTGGGTCAACACAAACACAGACAAACCTACACACACAAACACTCGCTTCTTTTCTTTATCGCCTGGATTA
Organism: Enteromius paludinosus; assembly: GCA_032361165.1. NCBI lineage: Eukaryota > Metazoa > Chordata > Actinopteri > Cypriniformes > Cyprinidae > Enteromius > Enteromius paludinosus. Next base: position 5,322,870 of record JAUMHQ010000058.1, read on the forward strand.
AGGGCAAGACTGCTCGGAAGCCTTCTTTGTAATACTTCTTATTCTGTACGTATAAAAAAATAATCAAATTTAAATGAAAATGTCATATGTTTTCTTTGCCTTAATACCCAAAATAAACACCACAGATGCAGGTAGTCGGGCTCTCCACTCAGCGGTCGGTCCGGCATTTGGTGTTTACTGTGGATTTTGGCTTCGTGGACTCACATCACAATACGCAGATTTAGAGATTTTAAAGGAAGTTGTGGGGCTTGCAGCAGGAGAATAGAGACATTCCCCTCACCCTCTCTCCACACATGCATATACACACACACACACACACACACACACCGTCACACACTCTGCCTCTGTCAACCCGTCTACCCAAACCAGATGGCTGATGCCTAGGTTGAGCTTGACTAAGCTAAAATACCTGATTACAATTCACCGATACAATTCAAATATCGTACCCTGGCTTAAGGCTAATGCCGCGGTAACAGTATCATTTATTTTCTGCCTGTAGTCTTTATCCATGTCTTACTGGGCTCTGAGCTCCTAAACCCTTTCACCAAACAGAAACAGATCAAATAATGCCATTGCATTGTTTCTTAGTTTTACAGCTGAGACAACAGATA
>JAUMHQ010000058.1:5326231-5336534 GCA_032361165.1 Enteromius paludinosus
ATTAAAATAGCAAATTCTGTAACAATGCTTTGTAATGCCACATAATCATGTATCATGATTTTTTTAACCATTCATTTTAATGTCATAACTTTACGGAATATTTAAACAAAACTTACCTCATTTTGGCTGCTTAGATCTTCTAGCAGTAAGTAAACAGTGAAGAATCTTTGAGTCTTTGTTCACAGAGCTGAGAGGATCATTGTTCAGGGATACTCACAAACAGTGGGCTTACTTTCTCCATCCAGACAAGCAGATACATCAAGTCATCAAGTTTCTTGTGGTGCCTGGTGACGGTATCTTTGGTCCTGTACAGTTTCCTCTGGTCTTCAGATCATTCAGCTGTGTATTTCCAGAGAACCTTTTAATGGATGAAAGTTTGAAAACACCAGAAAAGCACTGCTTTTGCTCTTATATTCAGTGTGGTTTTGTTGGACTTGCAAATGATGTGTTGATCTTGAACGGCATTGGCGTTTTTAGATGGAAATACATAAAGATATTGCATGTTAAGATGCACAGTTTCTCTAATTAGAATCACAGAATAATCTCTTGGATAATTTTGGGTTGCTATGGTGACAGTGAATAAATATGGCCATGTAATTTATAGTTCATACATTTGAATAGATTTTTTTTGCTAGTTGATTTAATGATTTGTGTTGTGTGTTTTTTTGAGGGGTTGTAAGTACTTAAGGTTTGAGTAGATGTTCATGTAGCTGTACAACATCATAATTTTGCATTAAAAGGAAAATATTTTAAATATATATTTTATTGCTATATATTCAATGTTTAAATTAATTTATATATTTTAATTTACAGGGACACAATAAGTATAGAAATATAGCTACTGTTTAAGACGTCGAAAAAACATATTTTTGATATGCAACTTATATATTTTATATAAATACCCACAAAATATCATAACTGTACATATGCTTTTGTCCTATAGGAGTTATACTACACAAACTTTTTTTTTACTTCAACAATGAAAATATTTATCTTGTGGGAGGATGGAGCATGTGGAGTTTCAGTTTTAGGCGTTTTATATTTGTATTGATAAATAAACATTATTTAAAACATCTGTCAAGCCCTGTTAAATATCGTTGGCATGGTTCAGTGGCTTTCGGAACCCTGGGCATGGAATATTTAATTATCGTACTAACTGAATAATCAAAAAGTCAATTTCCTAACCGCTGCCTGCCCGTGTTCTGGAGACAATTGCATTTGTAATATTTGTATGCGTAATCTATGTCTCGCTCCTGTGTCCCCACCCACAGTCTTATGGGGGGAAACGGAGGGTATTTACACTATAGAGAGACCTGCTTCAGCTCTTATTAATGACTTTAGCTGTAGAGCTAGTCTTTTACTGTCATCCAGACAGACACTGTTGATACTGATATGCTAATATAGAATTTAATTGATAAAGAATATCAATAATAATAATACAGTATGCTAACACAATAATACACAAATATAATACACTTATATTGAAACAGTATTATTAATATAACACAACAACAGCAATGCAAAATAAAAATAATTTAGACAAGAATATACATACAAAATGTACTTTTTCATATTAAAACCATATTATTGATATAGCAAAACAACAAAAACCATTAAAATAAAAATAATTTTGAATAGCAAAAATAACATTTTTATGTTGATGTTTTATTTAGCAGGCTGGCTCCCCTGTGCTGGTGTGTATACGTGTATCCGTGTGAGTTTGGCAGGCAGCACCAGACTGGGTCAAACCAGCTTAGTTCCGAGCCGCTGGGTGACCTGGCTCGGTGGCATGCTTGCCTTCTCCCGATGACCCGTATGATTTCATTACTGAGAGGTGAGGGACACACACACACATACATGAGCGAGCTACTGTGCTGTACGCCTCATCTGCCATGTGGAAGGGGTCACACAGACATGCATGAACCACAAACACAAACAGACAGCTACAAACACAAATATGCCTCACTTCACGCACGGACACGTACAAATGCACATATACACACAGTCGCACCACCTAGACACACAGACACATGCATGCCTATATAACTTAAGTCAACAGGCACTTTTATCACTTAAACCTGTAGAACCTCGAAAATCCTGGATTTTGTATTACACACAATATTACGCTGATGCCTTTTGCATTTTTCATTTAGAAACACAGCAGTTACGCTCATCACTTAGGTTTTGAATTTAAGTAATTTGCACTCATAATATCAGTATTTGAGTTTTGGAGGGCGTAAAGGTCAGGAAAAAAGAAACCAGCTTCAATGAATCCACTAGATGGCGGTGTAGGTTTGTGCTGGCCATCGTTTCTGTTGGGGTGGAGATAGAAGTTGTTCTCTTTGGCATTAAGCGCCGCGACACAGGACAAGGCCTCGGAGACAAAACAAGGACATGTGCTTTGATTTGCCATTGTTTGCATATACTATTAAGCAACCCGAAGCATTCAAATCAATTTATAGATCTCTCTTTTGAGAGTTTTAAGCACTCTGTGTCAATATCCGCATTAGCTTAAATTCCTTGTTTAATTGTGAAGTCTTTTGTCTAGGCATCGAGTTTCTCTTCAACACATGCTGTGTCCAGTCCGGTGTTTCAGAGATGTGTGTCTGACAGCCCTCGCTGGAAGAAGTGAGTCTTGATTACAGTAATCATCCCAATGTCAGAATGAATGAGTGCAGAGGAGGAGTGTACAGTGCAGCTGCCCACTTCAGCAGCACCTGACACAAAGCCCCTGCTCTCTTTCAGCCTCTCTCTTTATCCGTCTCTTTCTCTTCCTTTTACCTCTCCAAGAACCGTCCAGACTAAAGAGGCAGAGGAGGCCTGAGGAAGACAACTTACACTGGCCTGCTAGCATGAGCTGACACACGGACAGGAAAATTAATTCAACCCAGTGTTGTTCCAAACCTGTATAACCATTTTTCCCTCAGAGGAAAACCATTTGTGAAGAATTTACAGATGTTTTCCTGAGAAGACTGAAGTTTTGAAGCTTCAAAAAAGATTTAAAAGCACCATAAAAGTAGGATTCTGTGTTTTCCAAGCCTTCTGGATTCATACATCTCTGTCTGAGGAACAGACTGAAAATACTGACACCTACTCCAGCTCAACTTACCATGTTTTAGAGACTTGTGAGGTAAACTACTAGTTATTTTTTAATATGTGGCAAGAAGGATTGATTCATGAATCGAAACATTAACTTTCTGATATGCACAAATTATGACATAATTTTGGTTCATGTTGACTGCTTGTATTCCTTTGTCTTTTAAGCTGTATTCCAGCATGCATTCACTGTAATTCCATGGGAAGATAGCCAGTACATTCTTCAGAACTTCTCCTCTAGCGTTTCACAAATGCAAAAAAAGTCCTTCAGGTTTGATATAGCATGAGGGTGAGTAAATGATGACAGAATTGTCATTTTGGCTGCACTATTCCTTTAAGCCCTACTAATAAACAAATAGAAACAAATTTCTATTTTGAAGTGCTCCCCAGTTCACTTATGTATTCAACTCATCCTCTCTAAGCCTTTCTTCCTCTTTCCTCTCCTTTCTTCTTGTTTCCCTTGCTCCCCTCATCCCTTTCTAATGTTCTGATGCTCCATTCTCTGTTTGCAAGATCGGAGCATAAAATGCACGGAGAGGAGAGACTGGGGGGAAATTGACTCTAACAAATAGCTTGAAAGGAATGCACGGCATATCAAACTAAAGCCCGCAAAGACAGACAAAAACACCATCATTTCCTCCCAACTTCTGATGTCGATGCACAACAAACTAGCATGCCAATGCCAGCAGAATGAAAATAGAGACAGAATCAGTCTGTGTTTTGTTGCGCTGTCACTTTGACGTGACTGGGAAGTTGCCTCGACGTGTTTGGCTAGGAGAGGAGAAGAGAGGAGCTTGTTTGATTAGCATCATCTCAGCGGTGTCAGTTACCGGCTTCCTCTTCACGGTTTAAAGGGCCAACTGAATCTGCCTCAGAGCATTCAGAAAGAGTAAATTCTTTTTTTGTTCTTCTGTTCGATCACAAACACTAAAAAAGCAACGTCTACATGTATGCAGAGACTTTCACTTTCAGGAAAAATGGGCACTTTTCATATCTGGCAATGAGCGCCTGTTCTTTATGTTTGCTTTGATAATGTAAGAGGCAGGTATTTCTCAATAGCGTAAAAAGGCCCGTCAAAGCTTCTACTGCCATTTTCTTTATTAAACAAGGCTGGTGCTGAACATCGGCACTCCATCCATCTCTGGATATATGTGTCCATCACTGATATTCAGCAGGTAAAGTAGTAACCTTTCCACACACAGATCAGGAGAATACTAATGTCCTGTCGCTCTGTTGTTTTAAAACAACTAAATTACCTCGACCATCAGAGGCTACTGTGAAAATCACATAACGTGCTCACAACCGCTCTCTTCAAAGTCTGAACGCAGGGGACAGAAGCACGCAGCGAGAGAGGTGGTAATGACAGACCATTATACACACACATTTCAGGAGAGAAAGGAGAAAACACAACTGAGGTATAACAATGAGCTTTCAGCATACATCTGTGACACAAGGAAATGACTCTACTCCTTTTATTAAAGTGCTGGTTATTTTCCTGTTGAGATACACGTTAAGAATATTTACTTTTTATGTCAGCACTCTCGCCGATGTGCCTGACGGATGAAAATTCTCATTGTTTTTGCATTAATGCATGCGTATTTAAAGAGACCGCGTCTCTGTTCTGTTTTGATCTTCCAGTTTTCATAACATACACAGAACATTCCATTGCTGGAGAACGGTACTGATGCTTGTCGTCGAGGTGTATAAGCTAAACCTAAATGGATATAATCTGCAATCACTTTTTTTATCCAGTTATTTTTTGAAAGCATTAATAATTTCTCTTTTTCACAACAGGCCTGTCAAGCGTGCACTTCGGCACCTTTCTGCTATTTGATTTCCCATGGTGCTGAATCAGTCTATCATTATCTCTGCTTTAGGTGAGCCTCGCTCCATGAAACAGGCTTTTTACAGGTAGTTACGTTAAAATATGCTCCCCCTGTGACTATAGCCAAATCTGTTTTAGCCGTGCTAATGTGCTGGGTTTCGTGCATAAAGGCTACCGTTAGCGTACGGCGTGAAAACGACACAGACTGCTAATGCTGCCTCATCAATTGGTGTCTGCCAGACCTCTGCTAAAACAGAACTATTTTGGCCCATTACCGCATTCCGGAATGGTTTTGGCAAAATATCTCCATGACTCTCAGAATTAGCTGGAAGGGCATGTGGACGGTGGCCTAGTTATACAGGTTATGGTTCTGTTGAGCAACCTGCGGCTATAAAACAAGCGAGCTGTTTGACGAGGAATGATCTGCGGTTTTAATAGTCATTATCAGGTTTAAATCCACACAATAGATGGCTTGTGTCCAGTTTGCAAACACTGTTCATTTTTCCGCCTTCTCGCATGCCTGCTTGGGTCTTCATGAAGAATGCATTTTGCTGTGTGCTGCACCACATGCTGTATACCCCGAATGCCATATAAGTTGCTTTGGATAAAAGCGTCTACGAAATGCATGAATGGAAAAGTACCTTTCAATTCCATCTTCTTCACGTAGCTAAAACCCCAACCTTTCTAACACAAGCCTTTCAGCCTTCTCCAAGCATTTATCACTGATCCTTTGCGTTGTATATGCAGCAGGAGGTAAAATGACGAGCAACTGATCCTCAGACCTCTTGGCCCTTTCTCCCCACAACAGAATGCATTCTGGGTAATGAATTGCCCCGCTCTTGCTTATTAACCTCTCTTAATGAAATCGCTAGGACACCATTGTTCCTCTAATGAACCTTCAATGACAGGACACAGCCCCATCTTTGTCCTTCGACACCACTGCTAAATTAGAATTCCTTTCTTTCCTCCTTCCCTCCCTCTCGCTGTTTCTGGAGGGCAGTGGGGAGACAAGCGTGTCCTAGCAGCTTTAACGTTGCCCAAGCTACGCCGAGGAAAGGACAGCGAACGGATTCCCTGGTCTACGGGTTGGCCGTGGCTGCGAGCACCCTTACATTAGCTCTGATTAGCACCTCCAGTATGGATCTGCGGCACTAATTACTTGTGCTGTCGTGGTTCACTGAGATTTAAGTACCAGCGCCATCCCATTATCCTCAATCCCTGAAGTCTAACCCTGCCAACCTACACCATAGAGCACGCGTACCTCACTGCAGGGTTATCGATACAGGCTCTGCGCGCTGTAGCTTAACCCTTTTGGAGTGATTGCCGTGCAGACTCTATCTGGCCTAGTTCTGGACTGGCCCAGTTTTGGCCTGAGCAAGCTGAGAAACAAAAGGGAGGGGGTCCTTAGGGGAAGGGTGTTTTTCACACAGGGTCTGGGGAGGGAAATCACCACAGGGTGGGGCCCGCCGGATCGCACAGTGCATTTGGAGACAGGCCCAAGCCTCTTGGAGTTTGCATCTAGCCCCCCAGAGTGTGGAGGGCTCGCTCTTTGCTCACCCCACAGATACTAATTACAATTCACATGTCACACTCGCAGGATAATGGGAGTCAGGAAGCAGAATTATAATATTTCAGAAGCCTGCGGGGGTGTTAGAGCAGGAGAGGAAAGTGTGTCTGTTTCTCTGAGACTTGGGGGTGGGGGTAACTTACACAGGGGTGGTGAAAATTGTCGCTATATTTGGCATCTCGGTGTGTGCTTCTGCCCCTTGTATCTGGCCCTGCTACCCCTTCTTCGCACACCGGGTGTGTGCTGGCACGGTGATGGCTGTCTGTTAGACTAGATTGAGTGGCATCTGCTGGGTAAAGGGAAAGGGCCGGCCTGGCTGTTGGCAAGAGGTTGGCACGAGGTTGGCACACATGGCGCACAGGGTACAGAGGGGGCGGCGGTGCCAGCAGCAGACTCAGGCTGGCCTGACAGCATGACATCTTCTGGAATGAACCGTTCCTTTTGCCTCTCTCTCTCATCTTCGTTCCTTTTCTCTCAGCACCTTCTCTCGTGGGTCTCACTCGGTTGCTCGTCCTGCTCGCTCAGTCATTTTTCCCATCTCTCACTTGTTCTGCCACCTTTTATGACAGTCACTTGCTCCTCTCTTTCCACTAGCTCTGCACCTCCCCCCCCCCATCCCCATTTTATCCTCTTACCAAGACAACGTATTTAAAACGTTTCTTGCTTGTGCTTTCTTCCATGTGGTCATTTTCATCCACCCTTGGATGGTGCTTACCGATTCTCTGCTGAATTCCATCTATAGTCAATTTGCATGCATGTTTGCATGTGCGTGTATGTTTGTGTGTGTGTTGAAGTTTTCTGATAAAACAAACACTGTTAATGAACCACTGTGCTGACATCTGCAGGAACCCAACGACTAAATTAATGCGTGCACCACATATCAAACAGGAGCCTTCCTACTGTCAGCCACTGCATCTCAAAGAGAATACATAACAAGGAGAGACAGTTCAGAGAGAGAGAAAGAGAGAAAGAGAGAGAGAGTGAGAGCACTGTAACTCCAGTACTGCCCAAGCCACAGAGAAATACTTGTCTGCAGAATCCTCACGAAATTGATGCCTTAAAGGATTAGTTCACTTATATTCAGTATAATTTACTCACCTTCATGTAGTTTCAAACCTTACATATGAATTTCTTCTTTTTTTTTTTACGAATCACTAAAGGGGATTTTTTTGTGCAGTAATGGAGACTTTAAACTTTAAACCTTTTAAACCTATTTCAAGTCTTCTGGAGGTTTTTTTTGTGATGTACAGGCCATCAGTTAAATCAACTTTGTCTTAGAGAGTTGAACTGGTTCAATCAAATTCACAGATTTGTGAACAATTCATTTCTAATCAACGATCTGGCATTGCTACTGCTCTTATGATCTCTTGTGATTGTACCAAAGAGAGCCAAGGTAAGTTTTTAGATTGTCAAAGGATAACATCTTTAGTTTTGGTTGGTCCTTCACACCAGGGTATGGTAATTCACTAGAAGAAAGACATTCAGGTTTGGGTAGACGTGAAAGTAATTTAAATGCCAATTAAAAGTTTTGGGTGTAGCTGTTCTTTTAACTCCAAGAAAGCACTTTCTGAAGACATCATATTCAGTTCTTTTTCTAAAGAGCCATGCAAAGTCTTTTAGTATCAACCATTGTGACTTCTTCTCTGCATAAAAATACATTTTATTGCACTTCTAAAGAGACTCTTTGTTCTTTGTCTACTAAATAAATTTTCACTAATCAGTGTGACCGTTTTCTGGGAAGAAGGAACCTGTTCTATTGTAATTGAATCCAGGGAAATATAGTGATGGATGATGGCGACACCAGCGTCATGTTTCACCCTGCTGCTGTCATGCAATGATTGCTTCTGTGCCAATTCACAGTTGATTGACAGGCCCCCAGACAAGTCACGACTGCTGTGATGCCATCACTCACCTGAACTGATCCAGTCTCTGTGTAAGTACCATTCTAATAGGATGGAGGGGGACAAACAAAATGTTATGTAGGAACAGACTAATGACAGAATTGAATAGCCATAACTTGTCCTTGAAACATACGGTAATGCAATTTTTAGTAGTTTTTCAAAACTTCTCTTAACCCTCATGTCAGATTTTTGTGAGTGTGTAACACAAAACATATTTTGAAAAATAAATTTTTTCTTACAACGACAGCCTTTCATGTTTATTTTTTGTCCTTAGGTACAAAATTGCAACACTTATTATTTAGCATTAATATAAATATTGTAATCTTATATATAACATAAGAAGAGCGTCTGTGACAAGAGCTACTTCAGCCATAACAAGCAGTCTTTCTCATCTTTTAAATATTTTTCTCACTTCAAATGCCTATAAGCATCCTTCACTGAATATTTATTTTCTTATCTAGTGGAATAACAAATTATTGTAAATAATAATGCACTATTTTTAATTTCAATAAATTATATAGGTACTTGTGGTTGAATCACATTGAAGATTCGCTGGTGCACAAAAAGCAAACTGGATATGAAATGCATGTTAAAGCCAGATGTAAATTGATCTAACTTGTTTATTGATTGTAATAAATGCTGCATGTTAAGAAACTGACGAAACATGGTAAGGAAAGGAATCAAAGGAACATTTTGGCACTTCATTTGTCCAAACACTTTCATGAACTGACCTTTATGATCACCGTCACAGTCTTGTGTAATCTACTAATGTGTACAGTAAATTTGTCACTAACCAGTTTTGTAAGCATTCATTCTTTTTTTTCCACCAGCAGCATTTAGATCTGAGTGATAGAGACACGGTTGTTTGTCTTTGTGATTAAAAGGCGAGGAGACTGTCCTTTTAATCAGAGAGCGTGCATTATTACAACCTTGATTAAAGCTGCCAAATCTTTACGTTGTCATCTCTCATCAAGGCAAACAGGTAGGATGCGGTTTTGATTAATTCCACCCTGTGAGTGCGTGAAAGAGTGTGTGTGAGTGTATGATTGCCCAAAGGACAAATCATGACAACCATCAAAGGAATGCAAAAATCACAATTGCACGTCGAGTTTACAGATCACCATACTGTACTCTGTCGCCACAATATTTGAGCAGCTCAAGCATTCCCCTGTAAAAACTCTCGTATATTTTAGAAATGAAGTCACCTCTTTTCCTTGCTTTTCTCTCTCGTTCTGTACCTGAGCCAGTGATTAATGAGAAGATGCGGATGATTCAAGCGCTCAATGGCTCCTCGTGATGTGATGGTGTCACCAGCAGTGACAGCTGGATGCTGGCAGAGGCCAGAATCTTCTCTGTTGTACAGAAACTATTGTCAGTCATAAAGTCTTTGAATACATCTAATAAAAATGAATTCCAAGCTCAAATGATCTATGTTTAAACCCGTTGTGACCCATCAAATGCAAAGCTATCATTTCATAACTGATGATGTTACCACCAGGCACGGAAGGAATCTGCATATTCCTTTGGCACTTTCTATGCTGATTTTAAAGGCAGAATTTACTGAATTAAATCAGTAAAATGTTTTAAAAATAACTTGTGGGGATAGTTGTGACACCTCTTGCTCTACATTTTGTATTCTTTTAATGTCAAACATTTATTTCCATTTATTGCTGAAGTTGAGGAGACAAATGGTTGAATAAAGTTGTTATTTTTGTTTCCTTAAGCACACAAAAAGAATTCTCATAGCTTTGAAAAATTACAGTTGAACCCCTTAAGTCACATGGATTGTTTAATGTCCCTACTAAGTAGCTGGACCTTGATCGTGGTTGATCAAGGGGGTTAAAGGGATAGTTCACCCAAAAATGAAAATTTGATGTTTATTTACTTACCCCCATGGCATCCAAGATGTAGGTG
>JAUMHQ010000058.1:5336634-5394898 GCA_032361165.1 Enteromius paludinosus
TGTGTTCTGCTGAGGAAACAAAGTCACCTACATCTTGGATGCCATGTGGGTAAGTAAATAAACATCAAATTTTCATTTTTGGGTGAACTATCCCTTTAACATTTGTCTTTCGAAGCAAATTGATGTTTTTTTTTAACCAAATTATTAATTTATTTTTTTAAATGACTCAAATCACCGATGTCACTGATGCAATGGCTGTGTCCATGTTCACAAGAGAGTTGAGTTCCAGCTTCTTTGGCTGACCTCCGACTCGGCGTATGACGTAGCTGCATTCGTTCTTATAGTGAAATCCACTTATTTATTTATTTTTACTTTTATTTCATTGCCGGCATTCTGTTACGAATATGACTTACGTCATACAAGTCAGAGGTCAACCAAGAAACCCAAACTCAATTTTCTTGCAAAAGCGCATACAGGTGTTGTAGGGAGTCAGTGATTTAAGTTATAATTTAAAAAATATACATATTCAAGTGTTAACCCACCAGAGGTGTATGGGTTAGCATTACAAAGGATATATACAATTTATAGAGTTCTAAAATAGGGGCCACTGTTCACCGGAATTGGAAGAGTCAAGATATATTTTTAAAAAACTAAAAGACTAAGTTCGTCTGTAGATTGAGGTCATTTACTTTTTTGAGTGAACTATTCCTTTAACTTGTGTTCCGAAGATGAACGAAGGTTATGGAACGAGTTTGGAATGACATGAGAGTGAGTAATTAATGACAGATTTCTCATTTTTGGGTGAACTATCCCTTTAACTTCTAAGTGATTAAAGCTACCTTTGTTACTTTGTTACAACCATTATTTTTCTCTACATTAAATGCTTCTTACCTCAAAGCTTAGACAAGTTTTCCAAAATATTTGTGAAATGAACATGCATGAGGGGACTTGTCTTACTGTGTGAATGTCATTTGTTTCAATTCTGTGGAGCTTTTTGTGCAGATTTTGTGTGGGCTTTGAGATGCTTGAGATATGGTGTTATAGACATTTAAATTCAGTAAAGGCCTTTTTAGTGCAACCGATCCTGTGCACACATCAGCTGTTTTTTAAAAGAAGCCTTTTATTTTTGTTCTTTGCTTTCTTTTTCTTTTGTTTGTCTCTGTCTTACGGCGTATGACCTCTCGGTTCTGGCTACCACAGTGCTCACATTAAAACAGCTGCAATATCTCGTCATGTCTCTGGTCCCTGAATGCAGGGTTTGTGTTTGGTGAAGCGGAAGTTGAAAGCCTTTATTTAAGGGCTCGTGTTTAAGGGTTCACTGGCCCTGACCTCTCCTCTAATGTCCCACACTACTGACTCTGGTTGCACATAATTCATGCCATCAACCGAACACACACAGACGCATTTTTCTCTCTCTCTATCTTGAGCCCTGTTTTGGCTCCTGAGCTTTTGCCCCATACTGCGGAGCGCTGACCCCTGTCGCTCTGCAGGGGGCCGTCCCATCACACCTGGCATCAGTTCAGACCCCCATCAGCCCAGTCCAGCCCAGGGGAGTGGGTCAGCTCAGCTCCACTGCACCTGTAGACACACACACACACACACTTGCCCACTTTATTCAGTCTTAAGGCTTCAACAGGAGGATTTGCTGACTGATTTACTTTAGAGGACGATGAGGTCATCCTTCACTTTGCTTCACACTCTTCCCTGTGGCTTTTAGACACAAACTCAACACTGAAACAAAGACAAACTGAAGACTGAACTGATCTATGACATAAAGACAAGGTTAAAGACCTGTTCCCAACATATGCGAATTTTGGCATGTGCGACAAGATTTTGAAACGTAGCTACGCATATAAACTCACACCAAGTCTGAAATATCGGCACCTTTGAAAGCTTCTGATTTTGATTACAAAGTAGTTCCAGGTTTGTTGACCACATTAAAGTTTTGTAGCACTTCACCAAATTATTCAAACTTCAAAGAGCCGTATAGCTCTTTGAAGCCAAGTTAAATGACAATTTAGATTTTTTTCCCAGTTATTTTTATGCTGGGTGACATCCGAATGGAGCAACTTCCCAATTAGCCCACTGTTAAATCATAAAAAGTAGTTTTGTTTCTGAATAGAAAAAGAGTGTTTCTATACCATTTAATTACTGAGAAATTATCAAACCAACAGTTTAACTTTTTGTAACAATTTCAAAGAGTGAACACAATGCCATTTCAGACCATTTTTTATTTGTTCAAACGATATTATATTATATGACAAGAACCGTCAAACATTGATGGTTCGATATAAATATAAATGTTTATTCTTTTTTAAAAACATTTGTTCTCCATTATATATGTAAGCATCATTTGCATGTTGTGACTATAACTTCAGCAATTTGCAAAATATGAAGCTTGTGCACACACACTGTGCCATTTCGCGTTAACACCTCTCACAAGTCTCTGTGGTCCCTTCCTCCTCCAGACATGACATCATATGCGATAATCCTGACTCAGCACTTCGGCCTCGCCGCCACAGAGGCTGATTACATGCTCATTATGTGTATAACGTCGTGTTAGGAGGTGTCTAATGCAATTACTTTACGTACGTACCGCATTTCAATAGCACTCCCACACAAACACACGCAAGAGCCAACCAGTGACACAAAATCAATGGGCATATATTCCCGCCTCTGTGTGTGCCTTTTTTTCCCTACTGTGTGTATCCGTATCCTCATGCTTGTGTGCTCAGAATGACCTCTGTTTCAGAAGCTTTCAAATGAGCCTTGTGTGGGTAATTAATTATTTCATGGTATAGTGTCTAAATTACAGCTATTTGACAGTTAGGTTTGACACAGGCGGTGTCAATGTGTGTTTGTGTGCATAGTCGTGCTGTGTGTTTATATGTGTACTGTAGCATAAGAACGTGTCAGTGGAATACCGAGCGTGTCACACCAGATGTGGCTAAATTACCTCAGAGCGTCAGGTGACAAGAAACTGGAAACAATCACAGTAACAGCGATCTCAGACTGGGAAGAACATAATATAAAACCCAAAGAGTGACAGACTGACAGATGGAAAGATGGGTGGAGGAAGAGGAATGAGGTGTGTGTGTGTGTGTGAAGATAAAGATATAGGAAAGACTGACATGGCAGAGATGTAGAATGGCTGTGATACAGACAAAGACTGAGTGTGCTGAGTGTATCTAGGAATAATAGCAAAAAATGTATTTTTGTAACACCAGCCAATCGCAGGAAAAATTAGATCGCAAAAGTACATTCTTATCATGAAACTTTTTCCTATAAAAATATTATTATTTAGATGTTTTACTTTGTTTTATTTTTTTAGCTTAATGGAAGGCAGTTCTATAAAAAAAATTAAAAACTTCACCCTGGATAAACATTTGTGAGGTATATATTCCACTCTGACCTGCTATACATCTTTCAGAAGTCAGAGTGCCAAGGTTCTTTCCAGTCCACCTGAAAAAGTTAGGTACCAGGGTACTACAATGGCTACTTCTCATAGAGATCCAGTTACTTAATTTGACGTTAGACGCTTGTAAGTGGAATCAAATCTTTGACAGATATTCAGAACATAGTTTGAGGCACCCAGCATTAAGTAGTGTCAAGTATTAGTATATTCTATTTTTATGATGTTTACATGGACCTGGTTGGTGTGTTACACCACCGGAAATTAGAGCCCAACGATTGTCAGAAATACTGTTCTGTACCTAGTACCAAGTAATTAATGTGTTTATATCTGTAAATTGTTTTATTTTTGTTACTTACTGCTTAGAGTAACGCAATTCCATTTAATAATTTATGAATATAGCAAATAAATGGTAATGTAATAAAGGGTAATGTAAACACCATTACCTTATTATGAGAACTACCTTATAGGTTCTCATAATACAGCTTCAAAGGTGTGTTTATGATTTATGTGACAAAATATTAATGCATTTAATAAATTAAAATAACATTTTGTAGGTTAAGGTGAGGCACAATGGAACTGAGTGGAATCATTATTTAAATTAGAAATGTGAAGCTTACAATAAAAAAAAAATAAAGCTGTATTTTTATGGTTGTTTATCGGAAAGCATGTAAAAATTCTCAGTGAAGCTGTACTGGTGAAATACAGTCATTTCAATAGAAATGATAAATGCAAAATGAAGCATTTCGCAATTTATACTATTGCAACTGTAGTGTTTATGGCTTAGACCACTTCCATGTTTTTTTTGGAAAAGAAGGGAAAAGTAGAAATAATTTTTAGGGTATATCAAAATTATGCTGTTGATCAAGCTTAACTTCGTTAAAATTCATTGACATACTTGGACTACCACATATTCCGCCTAGTAGAAATTGTTTTGCAACCCAAGTGATCAATTCTTGACCAGATTAGGCTGCAAAGTGAACCAGACGTCATAGAAGCCAGAAGAAGTCTAACCCTAAAATCTAACTGGCAAATAAAGATGTTGTTTCAGGACCAACAGGGATGATGATCCAGGAGCAGTGTCCTACTACGGTAAATCATATTAGGACTGGGACATATTTGTTTAAGCCTGCTTTCATGCACCAGAGTACATACTGTACACAGGCATCTCAGAGCAAGCTATAAATGCTTTAAAGCTATAAATCTTTATTTAACAGCATATGGATTTCAAGACAGAGTGTCATGGCTCTGGAAGCCTGTGGCCAGTGAGGGCGAGCTGTGTCGACTCAGACCCAGAGTTGTTGCAGATGAGCTGGGTGAAAGACCCTCAGAGGACGGGAGTGGGAGGCGATCGATGCATTAGCATAGGGAGACGGCTGGAAACATGAAGTAAACCACATCTGACCTCGTTCACACTCTAAATATACTACTGAATATCTGTACCATATGTTATAGAAACAAGGTGACTGTTTCAATTGCAAGCATAAGACCTGGATTAAAAGTCGTTCTTTACGCTTCAAAAAAAGTCACAATTTCTGTTTAAGTTCCAAATGTTCTTCCAGGTTTTACACTAAATCACTTCAATCTAAAATTGTGACATGCTTCCCACCAAGTATGGTTTTGTGGTCTGCTCTCCAGTCAAGCATTAGTATTCATTGTTCCACATGGTTTTGTTTCATTTTTAAGTGCGAATATCCACATTAGATTTACCTTGATTTGATATGCACGAATAGTTCATACAGTATAATGACAAATGGGATTTGAGAAAATTGAGTGATAAACATGAGTTATGTGCTGAAGATAAGCCACTAACAGCGTTATTCACATAAATAAATAAATACTTATAACGGAGTATGAAGGTCAGCATTATTTATGTCATTAAGTCTTTTAGGCCATACTCATTTATAAATTCCAATAGGTTTGTCATGCTATTACAACCATACTTTTTCAGAGGCTTTATTTTATATGTAGCATATCACTCAAAAAACATAATTTGTCGGGTGAACATATGTAATTCAGTTGCAGACATGTTCAAAATGGGTTTACTTAAGGTGATAGTTCACCCAAAATTTAAAATGGTGTCATCATTTACTCACCCTCAAGTTGTTCTACTATGTTCAACAAAAGAAAGAAATTAATTGAACTTTGGAATAACATGAGGGTGAGTAAATGATAACAGAATTTTCCTTTTTGGATGAACTGTCCCTTTAATATTTACTAAATAACACTAGCTATAGTTAAAATACAAATGTAAACCCGTTTTGTGGGTTTTAAACAGTGACATTTTTAACAAAATGTTCAAGAATGGAGTTAATATTAACATGGTTGTTAGCTAATTTTAATGAAAGATTTACCTTAAAATAAATAAAAGTGTAATTTTGGGCATTTGCGCTACAACTACATTAAGTTGTAACTTTTTTTTACACCATCTGCCAGCAGTCTTGAGAAACAGTTTGCGGCAGGTCTAAGATGTGTAGAGAAGTGTAGAAACGTGATGAACAGAGGCAGGAAAGAGAAGGAAGGGTTGTTAAATGTAATGAATATATAGACATGTGCCTGACTGCTATTGTTGCCTGTAATTACAGCCATGTTCATCTGGCCTTGTCTCTCTCTCACACTCTCTCTTTCTCTCAATGACAGACGGTGTGATTTCTCTGTACTTTGTCCCTGTAAATGCAAGCTCAGAGCCTTCTCTCATAGACACTAATATTAAAGAGTGAATATAACACTAATTAAAATGGCAGTGGCACTCCATTCAGTTGAAATCGGGGAGAGATAATGCTGGAGACCAGCAAGGGCTTTTCTGCTTTGTGCACACAGCATTTATGGGGTCTTTATGTCAGAAAGGAAGTTTTGGATCATCTCTGTAATTAAACAGAGGTGGGAAAACTCCAAGGAATAAGTATAACAGTCCTGCTAATTCAGTCTAAAATAATATCAGCTATGTGTGTCTAAACAGTGTATCCTTTGTACACTCTCCATAAGAGAGTGAGCATGGGTTTACTTCACTATTTATTTGAGGACAAATTTGTACACAGAAGTAAGCTACAGTAAATATGGCAACTAACCTTTGGAGAGATCCAAAACAGTCATACATAAAATATTTTTTCTTTTTCATTTCTAAAAAAGCATAAAGTTTGGTTTGCTTGTGTATTTATTTATCTATGGATCAGAGGTAGGATTTTAAAAATGAGTTTTTATGAAAACAGTAGTCTATGCGAGTTTTAAAATGACAAATATCTTGCTAGCATTTATGGACCCCCTTCTTTAAACTTCGTAAAGGCAACTACGTATACTATGGACAAATATACACACACGCACACATACAGTGCCCTAAAGTAATATTGGCACCCTGGTAAATCTGAGCAAAGCTGGCTGTGAAAATAAATGTTTGTTTATCCTTTTGATCTTTCATTCAAAAAATTTACAAAATTCTAACCTATCACTGAATTAAAACAATTGAAATGGGGAGAAAATCTCACTGTGAAATACATGTTTTCCTCCAATACACAATTATTGGCACCCCTAGAATTTTTTATGAGTAAAATATCTCTGAAGTATATTTTCATTCATATTCACAATTTTAAACACTCCAGGATGATTATGAACATGAAAATATATATAGGAGGGAAAACAAAGCCCAAAATCCCTTAATTATCAACACAATGAGAAAAACATCTAGGTTACGTATGTAACCCACATCCCCTGACTCTCGCCCGAGAGACCAATCGCCTTCGAGTCTTTTGGAAAAAGGCCAATGAATATTGGCGTGCAATAATCACAGCCAGGTGCACCTCATCACGGCGTGAGTATAAGAGGGCACGGGTGGATTGCACACGCAGGTTTTCGCTGAGGAGCCGAGTAGGCGTCAGCGCGACCCAGGGTCATGGCAGAAAGATGTAAAGTCTCCGTTCCCTCCTTCAGGGAACGTGGGTTACATGCGTAACCTAGCATCTCGAATGGCATCCTGAGTAGCGACCGATTCGAGATCAGATACAGGATGGGTCTCAGCCCACCGCTCTTTTTGGGCACGATGCAGTAGGGACTGTAAAACCCTGAACTCATCTTGGCTGGCGGGACAGGCTCTATTGCTTCCTTCGGCAGTAGGGTAGCAACTTCCGCATGGAGGACAGCGGCATCTGCGTCCGAGTGGACATGGGTATAGAGAATGCCTCTGTACCTGGGCGGGCACCTGGCGAACTGAATCGCATAGCCGAGGTGTACCGTCCGTATCAACCACTGCGAGGGGTTGGGGAGCTGTGACCAGGCCTCCAAACGGGTCGCCAGGGGAATCAAGGGAACGGTGACTGCTGTGCCCGCGGTGGGGCAGCCTGTTGGGAGACCAGAAAGAGGACCGGCCCCAGAAGGATGAACGTCCTGTGGGCGAGTCCATTGAGCAGGGCTTACCTGCTCCGCTGGTTCCCTCACTGGCAATCCAGGCCTCCGGGTCCGTATCTGAGGAGGAAGCAGAGAGGTTAGATAGGGAGCTCGGGACACTGGGCCCAGAGGTGTGGAAATTTGCTCTTTTTTTAAAAATCTGGGTACCGTGCACAGATGCTTCTGCCGCTTCCTGGCCTCCACTGGGGGTGGGGGAACTGATGTCGTCATCCCCCGAAGAGCAATCTTCATAACCTCTGGGAGGCCCATCTCAGGTGGCCAGCTCGACTTCGTGCAGCCAGCCTAGCATCGTGTGCTTCGGCTGGGGACGGAGCAGATGTTGCTGGTTTGGTTGTCGCAGGGGGACGCCCTCAGCGACGGGCAGGCTGAGGCGGGGCGCGTTGGGGCTTGGCATACTCCCGGTGCGGCAGTACGTGACTGAAGGTCTCTGCCTGCCGTTGGACTGCCGAGAACTTCTGGGCAAAGTCCTCGTCAGTGTCGCCGAAGAGGCCAACCTGTGAAATGGCCGCGTTGAGAAAGCGAGACCACAAGGCAGACCACACCAGGCGTGGGGGATCGCCACATAGCCCCTGGCTGCCCCTCCGTTGAGGGTGGAGAGGGGAGAGGAGCTGGTAACCAAGCGTGACGAGTACGGAGCCGCGGCCCGAGAACCCAGAAACCAATGACCCAGCCGAGACGGATCGGTCCGAGGCACACGTGGCACCTCCAACCCGATCGCCTCGGCGGCTCGGAGGAGCATAGCCGAGAGCTCGGTGTCCGCCTTGGACGGAGCAGCAACCGTGGACGGCCCCTGTCCCGAACCGGCGAGCACCTCGCCACCCGACTCTCCCTCTGATGCAGTGGCAGACATCTCAACCTCCTCGGGTGCACCAAAGGAGACGCTAAACCCGGTGGCATTTGGGGAAGCGTCATCCTCGGGAAGCACCACGGCAGAACTACGGGTGATGGTGAAGCGTTGCCGCCCCGCGAGTTCCCAGGGGCCTCACTGTAGTAGCGGTGAAACCTTTACGGCTCACCGGACCACGGGGAGGACACACAGGAAGCCGTCTCACGAATGAGAGGTGTGCCCCCAATGTAGCGATGGTCATGCGCCCACACTGAACGCATGATTCATCCACGAGTGCTGCCTCAGCGTGCTCCCGGCCCAGGCACGAAAGACAGAACTCATGCCCGTCTGAGGAAGTGAAGAAACTCCCACACTCAGAAGCGGACGGTCTCATAGAAACCGTGGTATGAAAATCACTCTTTTGTGCAGCCCAGATGCCTAGGGAGGACCTCTCGCGGCACCGCATGCACTCAGGATTGAGGTTGCTCACTGGTGAGCAAAAAGATCGGCTCACTCGAGTCTTGAAAAAGGCAACCGATCCCGCGGGTCTTGCAATCAACAGCCCAGGTATTTTGTTGAGGCGGAGAGAGAGTGTGAACTCGACAGGAACTCTTTTTAGCAGATTTCTCCTTCCAGCAGACTCCAGCAAACAGCATAGGTGAGGCTCCGAAAGCAAAAATCTGCATGTGCAATCCAGCCGTGCCCTCTTATACTCACGGCCTGATGAGGTGCACCTGGCTGTGATTATTGCACATCAACATTAATTTGCCTTTTTCCAAAAGACTCGAAGGTGATTGGTCTCTCGGGCGAAATCCCCATATGTAACATCGCAGTGATTTGACTGAAAGGGTAAACAAAGAATATATTTCTTATACGCTGCAAAAGATAATTGAGCTTCACCAATTAGTTAACTGGCTTTAAGAAAAAGAGCTAGAGAAGTGAAAATTTCCATTTCCACCATCAAGGAAATAATTAAGAATATCCAATCAATATGCGATGTTAGGAAACTGCCTGGAAAAGGATGTGTGTCTCTATCCTCCTAATACACTGAGAGGAGTAGAGTTTGAGTGGCTAAAGACTCTTCAAAGACCACAGCTGGAGAATTGCAGAAAATAGTTGAGTCTCAGCATCAGAAAACCTTTAAAATATTGTCAAACAGTCCCTACATCAGCACATGTTGTTCAGGAGGGTTTAAGAAAAATTCTCCACGCTCATCCAAAAACAATCTCCAGCATGTTCAGTTGTCAGACAGGACTGGAACTACAAATGGGAATGGCTTCTATGATCAGATAAAAGTAAAAAAAAAAAAGTTCTTTCTCTCAAGATGTGTTTGGTGAACACAGGGATAAAAATACTCCATGTGTACAGTGAAGTGTACTGCTGTGTTTTTGATGTTGTGGGTCTATATTTCTGATGGAGGTCCTGAACATCTTGTTTAGACACATGGCATCATGGACTCAAATACAAAAAGATAAAAAACAATAATTCACTGACTCTGTTAGAAATCTTATAATGGACCAAAGTTGGGTCTTCCATTGGGACAATAATCCAAAACAAACATCAAAACAAACACAAGAATTAGTCACTGAGCACAAAATGAAGACATGATTTTGCCATGTCTGTCCCAGTCCTCTGACCTGAACCCTGAGTGAGGTGAACTAAAGAGGAGAACCAAAATGTAGCTGGTAATTTAAAGGGTCTGGAGAGATTCTGCATGAAGGAATGCTCTCTTTTGTCTTATCAGGTGTTCTCTTCAGGCATTACAGGAGAAAACTCAGAGCTGTTATCTTAGGAAAAGGACGTAGCAATAACTGGGATCCAATAATTGTGGCTAACATGTATTGGAGAAAATCATTTATTTCATCACAAGTTTTTCTCCCCATTTTCAATTGTTTTACATTGATGATAGGTTAGAATTTTGTAAATTTTTGAACGAAAGATCAAAAGGATAAACAATGCAGATTTATTTTCACAGCCAGCTTTGCTCAGATTTACCAAGGGTGCCAATATTAGTGGAGGGCACTGTATATTTATATGTATTGTGTAAATATGTTTTTATAAATATTACAAAATACAAATCAGTAATAAATCATTATTACTTTTAATTATTATATAATTATTATTAGCACTTTTTTGTAACTTATCTGCAAGCAAAATAATTAATTTTTGATTCATTTCATGATTTACAGTGTTTTGAAAGGAATCTTGAATGGTAATAATGAGCTGTAAGCAGTCCGTAAATCATATTAATTTATTTATTTAAAATTTATTTTGTGAAAATGTGAATATCAGAAATACATAGAAAATATTATTTGGAAAAAAAATATAATTTTGATATGCTATCTTTGCGTAAAATCTGTGAATTATATAATTACTTACAACCAGAAAGGAAAATTAAATGGAACAAATGTCAAGAAGTCTAGAAATATATAAAGTATTTACATTTTTTAACACAGTTGTATCTATACTGTAAAAATACAAATATGACAAAATATATTAATAAATAAAAAACAACAACAACAACAACAACAACACTTTAGGCAACTAGAAAACATTTATATTCATTTCATGATTTCCAAGCAGTGTTTAAGGAACAAAATGAAATGGTTATAATGATCTGTTAAAACTATGTAAATTATTTGACCTATTTGGCTATTTATTCATTTTAAACATGGACTACCTAGCGCACTGCTATAGATAGGCAAAAGTGTGTGTGTGTGTGTGTGTGTGTCTGTGTGAATGTTCCAGAGTAAAGCACTGAACAGCCCTAGTTCTCTGTACCTCAACTACTGTCACAGAGAGAGGATTGTTATTGGAGACGCTGGTCTGTGTGAGCGTCAGTCCAGTCGGAAAGGTGTTTGGAATCTGTCAGTAATAGCAACAGTATGTATTTCCACATGCTGATCACAAAAAGAGCGAGAGGCAGAATTCTCTCTTACATATGGTGGCAACGCACCTGCTAGCAATTACTACAGCAGAGAAGAAACGTGTGGTGTAGAGCCGAATAGCGGTGGCCTCTCTCTCTCTCTTTCTCTCTCGCTCAGCACAGCCCCAGGCACTCTAATTAATGCCCAGAAACCTGAAGAGCTGTCAAGATCAATCTGAACCTTATACACTGCAAACTAGAACCAGCTATTTGTTTGCGCTGCAAACGCTCCCCAGTACCTTACACAGGCATCTGATGCTGTTTATTAATGCACATGTGCCGATCAAACTAGATTCTTTAATTAAACACACACTTCTGACCTTTGTTTTTGAGATTCAAGGTATAAATTTGGATGTTTTTGTATATAAATAGATTGTAATGATGACTGAAAATTAATTTGAACCAATGCACTGAGAAACAGACTTTTATTTGCATGCAAAACAGTATTCACTCAATGTCCAGTTATTAAAATAATCTGGTACATCTAATTATTCAAAAGTTTTATTCAACAGTTTGGCTGGTTGAAAAATTCCAAAGTTTTTTTTTTTTTTTTGGCTAAGGGTGCAGCTCAAATGGGTGTCGTTTTTTCAAGGTTGAGCGAGCAGACGAGAGGACTACAGATTAAAAATCACAAATGAATGGTTTTTAAATAATGCTTTTGGAAAAGTGGATTGTTTCTGACTGGCAATACAGGATTGCAAATTGGTAACAAATGAGTTTTA
This sequence comes from Enteromius paludinosus, assembly GCA_032361165.1. Classification (NCBI taxonomy): domain Eukaryota; kingdom Metazoa; phylum Chordata; class Actinopteri; order Cypriniformes; family Cyprinidae; genus Enteromius; species Enteromius paludinosus. Next base: position 5,348,859 of record JAUMHQ010000058.1, read on the forward strand.
GTGGGATTAAGGTATTTGGAGGGAAGAACCCTTGCATGCATTAAAGAAACATCTAGGTTATTTTGAGCATTTGTAGGCCAGTCTGATTGTGGAAATTTCATGGCAGATCTTGCATTTGATGTTCTCTCAAGCTGTTTTGTTTTTGAAGAAATTGAATGGACTTTAAAAACTTCCTGAAAGATAATGTTTGATCCATGGTCTAAATCACATTGTGCCCTGTCCGAGAGGCAGGAACTTGTGTGGGACTGATCTAGGAAGATTGCATGGTAAATTTATCTCGCTAACTGGACATGTGGAGAAGCAGTCTCTGCATCTTTAGTTGCTGGTGTGGTAGAGTTTACAAAGTGGCCTGGACTTTGTTAAACAGTGGGCCTCATTTATGAGACTTTCATTAATATACAGGTATAAGGAAATTCACAGTTATTTGCGCATAATAAACATTTGCTCTGCATTCACAAATGAAAGATGAAAACTAAACTGTTGAGCTTGCAGGTAAATATGACTGGTACTCAGAACAAGAGCAATCTACAATAAAAATCTGAAAATCATGAATGCAAAAATTTAGAACAAGCTTTACAATTTATACACAAGTTCATTCCCATGCTGTTATTAATGGAGCCCTACATTTTAAAGCGTTATTAGAAATTGAAATAATAATAATAAAAACTTATAAAATCAGAAAAATGTATAATTTGTTACAATGAACAATACAATTATTACAGTATTTATTAATCTTTTTTATCATTAGTTAATAAAAATACAACTAATCTTTGTTAGTTCATGTTAGCTCATTACCTAATGTTAACAAACACAACTTTTAATAATGCATTAATAAATGCTGAAATTAGCATAATAAGTGCTGTAAATTGCTCATTATTAATTCATGTTAACTAATGTTCTTTACTAATGCTATTGTAAAGTGTTACCAAATAAATCAAATAAAAACAAAATGTAAATTTAATTAAATTTTAATAAAATATTGTTTGTTAAATATGGAATCAAACTCTCCTTAAAAATAAACAATATATATGTATGTATTTTGATGTTCATTTTCAAAAGGTTCTTTTTAGGGAAAGGGTTAGTTATAGGTTAGTTATATATTATAACTGTATAATACGTAACCATGTGGACACAGCAGGTTTTTGACATGAGATAAAAGCGTAGGCTCACACAGATGACAAAAAGTTAGTCTGTTCTCTGCTTACTCATTTCTGCATCCGCTCTCATCCACCTTGGTTTTATGATCTTCTTCTTCCTCCTCCTACTCCATTTGCCGTGCAGTGGTTGAATGCTAATTCGTCAAATGTTTGTTTTCTTCTCATTATCTCTTCCCCATCACTTTTTTTCTATTGTTGACAAAGCAGCATTTTATCAGCACTACTGCCTGTGCAGCTGACCAGCCAACAGCAGCAGCGCTACCACCGTGGGCCATTAATAATGCCAGGGTCTGTCTGTTTTGTACCAGTGACTGGAGGATGGAGGGAGGGGAGATAAGCTGGTGATCAAACCTTTACTTGAAAGGGTTTGTACTGACAGTATCATGAGTGTGTGTATGTGTGTGTGTGTGTGTGCGAGATAGTACTGGGTGGTAATGAGGGGCACATATGGGACAGGGAGCTGGCCCTCGTTAACCAGTCTGAAAGAGGAAACATCCTGTCATGGGCACCAGGCACCGGGAGCACCAGACGGGGCATAAACACACATTTGAGCATGCATACACACAAAAACAACCCACTCACTTGACATTGCCAGCAATATTTCTTAAAGAACCTACATCAACACCAATGAAAAAGGTGATTGCTGGTTTAAAAGTCTTTGGTTTTAGTTACATCTATATATGTAACGTTTGGCCCTCTAGTGTTTGAGTCATAAAATTAAAAGTTATGGTAACACTTTAATGTGTCCTTGTTACACGTTACATGTACTTACTATCATAGTAACAATACATTATGGAGAATTACATGAAAGTACCTGTAACCCTAGACCAAACCCTAACCCTAACCCTAACCAAATAGTAAGTGCATGTAGTTAATTAATGATACTCAGTAACTGAATGTGTAGTTACACTGTAATAAGGACACCTTAAAATAAAGTGTATCCCAAGTTACTTGTAGGGGTATGCTGTTTTGGTAATTGCGTGGGTTGTGTGCTGGTAGTAATAATTGATTAGTGACTATGTAACAAGTATTGTCAAAACTCTCCCAGTAACGGATAATGGATATATGAAAAATATGACTTATCAGCAAGTGAGTAGCTTTTATGTGACTCATTTAAATCATCTGTTTTACACTTGGAAAGACTAATGTTAGGCATAACTGTTGCTATTGATAGAAGATATTGTAATGTAATGTAATGGTGGGGGAACTAACTTGGCATGGCTATTTATGAGCAAATGGACCTCAATAGTATTTGATTTATAAACTGCCATTGTTACTGACATAAACATTGTTTTGCAAACCCAGCCAATGTAATACTATGTTGATTCATGTTCTATTATGGTCAGTTTTCCCCTTTAGGAGGTTAGGTAAACATCTATGTTTCTCATAAATCTTTAGCTGCATTATGATGATTTCATTATTCAGAATATGATTGCATAGATGGACGTGGCCAGGGGGTTTAAAAATATTCATACTTATTCGATAACCGTTTTATTTCCTATTTGGGTTTATGACATATGCCTTATTTTTAATTTTTTTTTACAATTAATTCATTTTATGAACATTTCTCCATGGCATTGTTAGATGCCAGTGTTTTTTGTCATAACTATGCAAGGATTTGATTTCAAAACCAGCATCATATCTACTAAGCTATTTCTTGTTATGACTTTTAAATCCACATTTAACCTCAGAATGATCTCAAAGTAAATAAAAGGTGTTGAGCCTGATTTTGTTGTGGCTGTGGTTTAAATAAATTATTACATGGCTCTGTGAAATGCTTGATTCTGATTGATCAGTTGTGACATTCCAAGGTATGTTATTTCCCGATAACAACTGGTAAAAGCTAAAATCACATACTTATCCTGGTAACTAAGTCAGTTCTATGCGTTTACTAGGAACAGTTTTTTTTTTTGGAGGAAGCTTTGTGTTTTTTGTCCACAACAACAACAACAACAACAACAAAGGTTATTGCGACTGTTTTTTTCAGAGTGGCATGATACAAACTCCCAATTTTGACTTATTTTCTTGCAAATGGGAGATATAAAGTCAAATTTTAAGTGGAAAAAAGACTGATATGTTCTCAGAATTGTGAGTTTATATCTCATTAACTGTGAGTTTGAACTCAATTTAAAATGAATTATTAAATCAATTAAATTATTGATTAATGTACAATTTCTTAATTCTATCATCCTTATATCATGGACTAGTCCAAATCCAGCCCAACGACTGGACTTAAAATGTAATCAATCAAATGCTTACCACAGTGAGTCAAATTTTGTTACTTTTAAGAAAAAAAGTAATTTAGTGTACCTTTATTGTTCAAATCATTTGAAAACAAACAGGCAATCGTATACAGTATACACCGTTGAGATGCTACCTGTTTGGGCTGGTGGAGCCCAGCTGGCACGATGCCCCTCGCTGTGGCGCCCAGTGCAGGGGACAAGAGTGCAGGCTACTCTCTTTCACAGAGAGCCCTCACCAGCTGTCACCACAGCCCCGACAACAGCGCCTGTCACTCAAACCCTCTGGGATTTCTGCAGTCAGAGAGAGAGAGTTACAGAATCTGTCCTGGGCTCCCTCTCTCTTTTGTTTGTGGACAGTAAAATGGATTATGTTGCCAGGTTGAAGCTCCTTTGGGGACCTCTGTGTGGATGGAGTAAGGAGCTTGGCTTGGTTGCAAAGATGCTATTGCTGTCACTCCTTCTCTCTCTCTGTACCCTTTTCACCCGCCATGAGAATGTGCTAAAACACTGCTCGGAGAATAAAGGGGGAAGGAGAGTAGGGAGAACTGACAGTGAGTCTGTCTGAATCTCTCCCATGGCTGTCAGTGGCCTTTTGAAAGCAGCTGATGACACTTCTCTGTAGCACAGCTGTCTGGGTCTGGGCATCTACTGCTGCTGTGTCTCTCAGCCTGGTAGTCGCACTGCTAGGAAACTGAGTTGACACTACAGGACTTCGCCAGACAGATTACCCATATTGGCAGATTTGTTTTTCAAAGGTATATATTAACAAAAAATAAAAAAATAAAAATCATCCTCATGCTTTTTTAAAACAGCATGCATTTCTTTATTCGACCTCATTTTAGATAATGTGCCTGTGGAGAAATTTCGTATTAAGTTGCTTCTTGCATGTTTCATGACACTTGTACAATGAAAAGTCCAGTGAGTGGTGCTAAAATCATGTTCAGTTTCATCTGAAAGATGTGAATTGGATGGTGCTAAAGGGTCTAATATATACGTGGCCGAGAGAGCTCAACACGCTGCAACTTAAGAAAACACATGCAAATAGAGAAAACACCAGCACATTACAGTTACAGTTACGTTTTGTAAATGTACTAAACTCATAATCAAAAGAAGAATCGTGTTCTCTGCGCTGTATCTTTATGAATTTTCACACAGAGGTACACAATAATGAATGGAGGATCTCTTGTCTTTGATATACCAAATCCTCTATTTAATTTGAAAAACATTAGTAAGTTTCGTATGCAAGTTTTCCTTGCAGTAAATGCGAGCCTGAAGCTCACCAGAGCCATCTTGTGCATCCAGCACATATTGCAGCTGGTCCATCACTTATTTGGGTCACCTTGAAACATTTCCATTGTGGTCCACATGTTTCTTAGTTTGCATGTGTTGTGATCGTTTGCAGTGCGTTTCTTATTTGCAAGTTTTGTGAGGTTTTCTGCACTTGTGTAGTCAACTTAATGAAAATGCTTTCTTAATGTGCTGGTGTTTTCTCTATTTGCATGTGTTTTCTTAAGTTGCAGCGCATTGAGCTCTCTCAGTTACAGATTAAGGAATACGTATTTAATTAATAAGACAAATTTTTAGGATGATGAATACCAAAAAAACACATACAGAACAGTACTCAAATGCCTAAAAGCATGTTAACAGATTAATGCAAATGTTTTTTGCACACATAACGCAAGTTTGGAAAGGAAGAGTTCGGTAAGTGGCACTGAAATATTTAGGTTCTATTAGATTTCAAATAATGTACCACTTTTACTAAACCCTAACCGATAGTGTCATTAAAAACATAAAACAGATAAAACATCATTAGCTGAAGCAGACATGCCACTTAAGCTTACTTTTACAAGTCTCTCAAGTTACAACTGTTTCATCTTAAATTGGTTCACTAGACTTATATTCAAGAGACTTGTGTCATAAGTGCAGTACAGTACCAGGTGAGCCACCGTGCAAGTTTACCACACCAGAAAAGCCATGTATCGAGCAGGTTATGTGATACAAATGTAAAAATCATGTGTTAAGATTTTTTTTTTTATAGCTCATAACAGTATGCTGCAAGTTATTAATCAATTATCTTACCCATATAATTATAACTTGTTTGAAAAGAAATGAAAGTCATTTTAGATTTAGAATTTATTTTACCTGGAAGCTAAAGTGAACTGTATATGTTCTTGCAAAAATGTAAATGCATGTTTTTCCAGTCAGTCTAGGTTGTATTTTTTTGTGGATGAATATGAATGTGCAATTTTTCTTTGCAATGAAAGTCTAATGTTGTTTAGAACCCTGTTGACTTTGGGACAGTGATAGCTAAAACACTTTGAAATATCTTTTTTCTCTTATGCAAGAGTAAGAACAATAAAAAATAATTACATAATTTTTATTTTTAATTAACTCACTTGAAATAAAATCAAACCTGGAGAGTAAATCTTGCCCATAGGGGTCAGTAGTACCTCAACAAACTGTAAAATATTTACATAGCAGGACACTTTGTGGACATGGAGATGCACAAATACACACATACATCACACCAAAAAATGTTTGGTTAACTGTAATATAAAAAAAAATATCCTTATTTGTATCTCAAAAACTGCATGTTGGCTCGCTTGGTTATGTGTGGGGAAACGACTGATTAGTGGTGTTTTGTGAATATGACTCGTCCTCTCTGGTAAATCACCTACCCCAGCACCCCCTCCGGTGTCCCTCATGCTCGGCCCCGGCAGGAGACACAGGCCTCCAGCCAAATCACTGCCACATGCAAATGAGCCCTGTCCATTCAGGCTGAAATTCAGAGACAGAGGAGCGTATGGCCGACCAGCGGGACCACCCCTCCCCCGCCAATGTCACCCGCTTGGCATACACTCATGAGCACATGCACGCATAAACACACATAGTACAGTGCTACTACCCCGGCTTCTTCGCTAACAAACACACACCATACACATTATGGAAAGAGACATTCAAAACCCCTATGAGATTTCACATAATACAAAACCTTGATTATTAACATACTTCCTCACAGGGAAAAATACATGAGAAATTATCTTAATAAAGGAATGAATATGAAAATAAATAGATCATTTAAAGAAATATAAAAATTTAAATTTAAATTCCTCAATTGAGGAGGAAATAGCATAACATTTTATTATATTTTGATTAATAAACCTTTATTTCTGCATAAAGCCATTTCTCAGTTTGTTGAGTCTTTGTAGAAATGCTCAGTATTGGTTGCATCGCTTTGTTCTCATTTTGAGAGGTGAATTAAAAATCCCTCCCGCAGACAGAAACAAAAACGAAAAGCTATTCCTGCTTAAGAAGGTTTCACTCCAAACATTCAATTATCTCTGTTTAAATGTTTAAAAAGCAGCTATCCTCATTATTATGATGCCATAGTAAACAAACACAATTATAGAACTGTCACTCTTTGTGCAAAAGAACTCCAGTGTTAATATTTGATCTCAGATTTAACAGTATTGATACATTATCAAGATGGTGCATAACATGAGGTTTACATCAAATTCGAAATTCATTTTCTTTTTAATTAAATGAACACAATTAAGTAACAAATGATAAAAGAGAATAATACTACTACTACTAATAATAATAATTTATAAATAAAAAGACTTGATTTTATCCTCATGATTTGTTTAAATTTGTCTTAATTATTTGGTACTAACTAAACATTAGCTACAGCACTTTCAGGAACACTGCGAGCTGTTGTGCTGTCACCTAATTTTTAACACACTGTAAACAAAATGCAAAAAATAAATACAAAATGATGCAATTGCAAAAAAAAAAAAAAAAAACTAATACATTTTAATTCATTTTTAAGCAATAAGATTCTTAAATAAACCCTTTCATAATGATTATTTGAGAAATTAACATTGTTTAACGTTGTTTATTAACATTCTCTGAAAAAAAGTTCTTATTTCATCCAAAGCAAAATGTCGTAAGAGCATAAAAAAATAAATAATAAAATTCTTAAAAAACACTGTAATTTGAAAAAAAAAAAAAAATACAATTAAAAAATATATATTTTAAGTTTTTAATAAATTATTAAGCAATACAATTCTTAAAAAAACCCTTTCATAATGATTATTTGAGAAAAAACTATTTTATTAACATTCTCTGAAAAAAAAAAGTTGTAGAATTCTTATTTCATCCAAAGCAAAATGCTGTAAGAAGTATAAAAAATAAGGAAAAAAACGTGACTCCTGAAGTCTTACTGATGTGAGAAGATTGCCCCTAGAGGGACAAGATGGTAGATCCCATCACACAGTTTTAGCATTGATATGTCTATTAAACCTGTTGTCAACTTGTTTTTTCCCCCTTGATTTAGCTTTGTAGTGTTTTGATATAGAGGCAAGTCAGAATACAATGATATATTAATCTGGTGTAAACACAGAACTCACAGAAAATACATTTCCTTGAGGTCAAGGCCCATCTGCCGTGTCTAGGTGGATTTCACACTTGACCTTAAACTCTGACCTTTTGGCTCCCGAGAATCCAATCCCTCTCTCTCTGCATCTTAACTTTGTAGGTGATGAAACTCAGCTAATGTCTGATCAGAAAAAACAGAAAAACAGAAAATGACACAGAGAGATGGTTGAAGAGAGAGAGAAAAACCGTAACAAGAAAAACAGACATGTGAGGGGAAGAAAATATTGCTTCTGGACATATTTGTCTTAAACCAATGAGAAAACAGTGTCTCACCTTTGCGGTGCACAGGTCACACACTGCCTCGGGCTGACTCATCATCTGGGAGACACTCGGAGAGAGAGAAACAGAAATACATACAGAGAGATCCTTAAAAGTAGTGCGCAAAAGGGCTCAAGAGGCTTCTTTATGAGTGACTGTGAGTCAGCCAGGTCGGGCCGTTTGTGTCTCTCCCATCCCTCTCTTTAACAGGCTGTGATAGGTGAGCATGAGAGCACACGGCCATTGTCACGGCCACTGTTCCTCCATCTCGTCTCTTTAAAAAGTGCTGTGAACAACTCAGATTCAGACATACCTCCACTCTACCGCCTTCATTAGCACATCTGTATGGCCGATCGGGGGACGAGACAGGCCCAGGGCTTGAAAGGAAAGAGCCGCCGACAATGGGAAGGGCTGACGGTTATAGAAAAGAGGGAGCTGTTTGAGCGCCAATGAATAGACATGAGTAAGAGACGGAGAGTAAAGGGGGAGAAAAAAGCGAGTGAGGGTGAAAGGGAGAGAGAAGGGTCCGATTAATTATTGCAAGGCTGCTAGGTGCCGATCTCGCTTCTCACTCCAGTGGCTCGGCGCGGGGCTCTTGCCTCCGGCCGTGTCGGCGGGCCTCATTAGCTGGCCTCTCGGGACCTGACAGAAATTGTTAGCTGGATGTGATGGCCAACTCCGTCAGCCCCAGACGTCCCCCTCCCCCCGTGCTCCCCCCCACTCGCCCCTCGTCCGGACAGGAGAGAGGATTCCCTCAACCAGCGAAAAAGAGGTCTAACAAGGCCGCCTGTACAACACCTGTAATCAAACCGCTCCAAAAAGCGCCCAGGGAGACCGGCAGGGTGGGCGTCTGATTGGAGGGCAGAGCGACTGAAAGCTAAGGCCGATCCATAATTGATGTATGTGCACAATTACGGGCCTCCAGACATGGGCAAAGTGTTGCACAAGAGCGCCTCAAGGATTGTTGAATTTTATCTGCCGCTGCATAAAATCAAGGTTTTCTGCGATCCGGAGATGTGTTGTATAAGAAATCTGGCTGATCTCCATGAGCGAGCGCCTCGCTTGGATAGTTATGCATGAAACTGTGTCTGCGCCCCATCTTTGATTTTTTTTTTATCTCGTTCACTTACAATTCATTAGCCTGCGTATGTTTGCGGCACTAATTTGGTCCCGGGTTTTTATCTGGGGTGTTCATTTGATTTTCTCGCTTGCTGCTTTTGGCAGAGTTTATTTGCCTGGATGTCCCAAGAGGGGACCGTCATCTAGGAAATCGGAGGGTATTCATGCTTTGAAACAAACAGTAGAGACAAACTTCACGTCTGATGCTGCGAACAACGTTTGCTAAGCGCTCTGTGTCTTTTCCAAATCCTGTAGTGCCACAGCAACTATAAATATGTCAAAAGACGTACCTCACGCGGACAAACACATCAGCGCTTTGATATGACAGTGCAGTGTAGCTGCATTGCGTGTCCATAAGGGATAAATCTGTACACGGGTTACGCACCTCCATATATCAGTATTGAGAGCAGCGTGACACAGCACACAGTAAATCCTCCAGGAGAGGAGCTGAGAAATGGAGAATGTAGGGAAAAAGCACACTGAGCTCAGGGGGATAATGACTGCTCTGAGGAATGCAACAACTCACTGACATTTACAAATAACAGAGTCGAGACCTTTTTGTCCCATAGCTATGAGCTGAGAGTTTGTGATGAGAAAACTACATGATATATCAGATGAGGACTTGGGAGATTTCATATAGTCATAAAATATATTGTGAATCGTGATATTTTTGCTTAACCAGGGGTGTGAGCGATCTATAGGCTGCCTGTGGAATCAGAAATGAGATTTCATTAAACAATGTACCTAGAACAAACTTGAAACAGGGAAAAAAAAAAAAACAATAAGATTTTGGATTTGATATAAAGTCTTAAAACGTGTATAATGCACATTACATACAAGACTGGTCAATTTTCTACACAATAACACGCAAACGAGTCGATTTTCACAGGATCATTCTGTCAAAGAGGAAAAAAGAACTGTAAAACCATTCAGACAATTAAGAAAATAATTACATAATTTACTAAAATTTACTAGTTAAAACATTTAAAAATGATATGATACTGTTAAAGCACTTGATCTTCAAAATTGTACTTAAAAAAAAAACAAAAAAAACTTTTTGTGACCACAGCTAACCCCTTAACCTGCTGCTGGTCTTTACTCCAAATATATTTCACTTACTCATCCAATAATAAGACGTTTTTGAATCCAATTAGAAACAATTCATCTGCATATTACAAATTATCTGACCCCTGCATACCAGGCAATGGTAAACTGTAATTTGTCAGTAGTTAGAAATGCAAATCTTTTCCCTCAATTTTCATTTAACCTTAGCATATTGTAATTACACACTACAGCAGCACATTACAACCTTAATGGCAAAGTAAAACACTGTACAGCAGTATAATTGAGTTATACTATTCAAAATTAAAAGATATTAATTGATGTTACACGGGTTCCTTCGGAAGGTCTGACACAGAACACTGTATAATTAAATGAAATTTTCTCCTGTTATCATAGCTGCACAAGAGTGGAAGAATATACAGTATATACCAGCCACTAACCCAAATTAGATGGGTTTACAGGCCAGAGAATTTAGCTTTTTTATTTATTACCCAAAATGCAAAGTTGTTAAGATTGTGCAATTTCTTATTAACGCGGAACATCAATTTTAATTAAATTATAACCAAGAATTTATTAAAAAAATCTGTTTTGAACTCAACTGCAATTGTTTTGGACTAAAATGAGATGACCACCAAGAACAGACAGGAGAGACAAGACAGAAAGTGCAAGTGACAGATGGAAAGAAAAAGGCAGATCGAGACAGAGGGTGAGAGCGAGAGGTGTACATAAGTAGCCCACGTGCAGCTTCCTGCAGCTGTGGTGCAGTATCTAGAGTCTTCACCCCTGGGTGTCAACAGGTGAGAGTGGGTGATAAGAGCTTTTGATGTTGCCAGCCAGAATTTATACCTCCCAACTTTATTTCTTCTCCTAGACCTCTCTTCAGACTTCAAAGGCCCCCCCACTCGCATCTCGCTTTAATCCAGGAGCACACAGGCCCTTCAGTTCAAAGCTCCTTCCCCTCCTCAGAAGCCCCCTCCTCAAAAAACTGCAACCCAAACTTTTCCTTTCCTCTCCTTCCACAGAGTAGCAATTACATCCCCTCTCATGCGTTGACCAACCTCTGTTATTAATTAATCCTACAAAGCAGGCTCATTTCCTGCCTCTCTCCGATTGACAAGAGACGCAGGAACAGAGAAGACTCTTTTCAAAGGCCACTCGGCTCGACCAGGAAAAGAGGCAGGAAAAAAATGAGTAGCGTAGACGAGAAGAAAAGACTTGCTCTCCCAAAGTGAGGAGGGCGGAGGGCACATTTGATACCAAGCTACTTGGAAGTGATTGAATGTTTTGTGGCCAAGAGCTCTTTACTAATCTTCTACCTGCCAAAAAAATCTTAAGCTCCAGAAACAGGGGTTGAAGAGAGTGTGAGAGGAGCCGAGAGGAACCGTGAGGCCTGGGTGGCCGCCGGTGGACGCGCTTCTCCGGCACGGTCCTCTCGCTCCATACGAGAGAGAAAAAAGAGCTTTTTCTCAATGAGAGTGACGGTTGCAAAGGCGCGGGGAGTTGGGAAATTTGAAAGAGAGGAGGGAGGGACAGGAATGAGGGGAGAAGAAAGCAGGCATGATGAAGAGATGCAGGGAGGAGAATCCATGCAAAGAGATTAAAGCCTTCCATTCAGTCAGTGAGCAGATAGTTAATTCAAAAGTACTTTATTTGTGTTGGCGGTTCATTGATATGGACAGTGATCTGTGGGAGAATTCCTGAAGGGAATGACGCTGTCTGTTGCTTTGTTTGGAATGAACATCATTTGAAAAACTGAAGCATTCCCAGTTATTCCAGCCAACTGGATGTGCTTCCCGACAGCGGGACGGCATTGTAGTTGTTTGCTGAGAAACTGGATAATTTTTGTAGACATTCCTCAATGGAAAATGTACTTACAAAAGCACAAAAACACGGGTCCACTGATGTTCTTCCAGATTACCACAAGGCTCTCTTATATTCTTAATTCTGATTGATCAATTGTTCCATCCAGCAGTTTGATTTTTGTGCCATCCATCGTCAGTGGCAATGTTCATGTGGTTAACTGAAATTGGCACTACTTGCGTGTCTATTGTGGACTCTGGCATCATCTTGTATCTCAATTATTTGTTCTATATAAAAAAAAAAAAAAATGCTACATTAATTTAATAGCAAAGGTCGCCTTGTTGCTAAGCTGATTGTTTTGGACATCGTAAGGATTTTGTTCATCTTTGATGTGCGAATCAAAACATTTGAATTAAATTGTAGTATTTCTGTCTATCCATTGAAAGTCCATTCGCTTCAAAAGTCTAAATCTATTTGAATCGATTACAAAAGTAATCCATTCAAATTTAACAAAGACTTCATATAATGACTTATTTTAAGATTTATTTAAGGCTTTTATTCACATATAAAAATTGAACAACGTACAAATGTAGAGCACATCAAATATGGTCAATGGCAGCTCAACTGTACTTGCTTTACATGAGTTTTTTTCAGAAGGTCAAATGTACTTGCAAGATACCCAAGAACCATGTTGGTTCACTATGTGTTTTTATTATTGTGAAATAAATCCATTCATAATATAAAATGATTGTGTCTCTTCAGAAGACTTTATGAACGTTTTACAAAGTTTTGGTGAAACTGATGTTCAGCTAAATTTGTGTTTTAAAGATGAATCAAGTTTGGAGCCAACATGAAGGTGAGAAAATACTGACTATCATTTGTCTTAAATAATGATAGAACAATTGAAATGTATTTAGAAGTTAGCCACATAATAAGCGGGTCATTGTTATCTTAAATTAAATGTACCAGATTACATCAGGGTTAGCCTTCTTGTACTTCCGAAGAGTCTTGACCCTAGAAAATGGTGTGATAGTTTACGTGAGAGGTCAAAGCTAAAGGTTGTGGGTGTTAGCCAAGGCTTTTCACTGCTAATAAACAGTCACAAAACACTGACAGGTGTGAAGGCCTCTGCCCCAAGCACCCCGAAAACTCCACACAGGAAAAGAAAAAGCTAAATATTCAGCTACTGGGACACACACAGGGGCATTCACAGGCCCTGAGCGTTGACCCAGAAAGAGCACCATTCACCCCCAAAACGGCCAGATGTCTGTCAGGACCAAGAGCACGTTTGCCTGAGTGGTCTGCTGATAGCTAGCGCTGTTAGCCGCGCTGCACATGGCAGTCTGTGTTTTTCTATCATTCATCAAGCTGGTGTCACCAGTCAGGTTGGAGCGCTCATTTTCTCCCTGTGCACCGGGTCAAGTTAAATGAAGGGTGAAAGTCTAAAGCAAACAAGATTAATGGCAACACCTGATTAAGAGTGATTTCCTTTTCCTGTCCAGTGTGTGGTCAGAAGCCATAGTTAGTACACTTTCATTATCCTGTTTCGTTACAAAATTCACTGTTTTTCCAACCAATAAAATTCAAACTCCTGCAAAAACATGGATTACTCACGGCCAAATGCTCTGCCGAACATCTATTTATTTGAACAGTGTAGAGGAATGAGTGCTGGCACTCTGCATACAGAGAGATTCCTTCTGGGTAATGTGGTCCCACGGGAGGGTCTTATGAACCATTAACAAACTTCCCACTTCAGATGGGCGGCCATGATGGCAAGACAAACAAACACTTTAAAAAGTTAATATTCCTATCCTGTTAGGACGGCCTGATTACTTGAATGCTAATTCTGCCAGTGTGTGTAATTTATCAAACTGCCGCTTCTGCTAAGGATCAGGAACTTTCCTCACATTTTGGCAGGTTTCCCCCTCTGTTAAAATCACATCATTAGTTTACATGAATTGTTTGGCCTCTTCAATTAACAGAACATCTCAGCACTGAGATTTTTATACATTATAAAATGATCAGTGTTTTTGCTCTGCTTATGCTTAACACTTAACATAAAATAATTCTAAATAAATGATAATTTATTGTAAGACTTAGCAGCAACAGACTGTTTAAAGTAGGCTATTAATAAACACCCAACATTAGTTTGAAAGATTTCTTTTAATCAGATGTTTTTTTTTTTTTTTACTTATTTATTTATTCTTTGATAAGCAAACACTCTTACTATAGAACCTGTATTAAATCCTTTTGCTTCTGAGCAGTCACTCCTCTGTTATCTACGTAATTAACCCAGATTTGATTGTAGGAATAATTCATTTTGTTGCAATTTTACAGAACTTCAAAGCCGTGGACAGATGCTGAGCCTGCAGAAATTAAGCAGAGGGAGGAAGACACTAAAGAAGATGAGGAGTGATGAGAAAGTGATGAGAAGCAGAGTAGGATCAAGGAGGTTGAAAGCTAGATGTATGCTAACCACAAGACAGGACATTGTTAAGATACTTTAACCCATTAACATTGTAACTGTTGGCAGATATTCAACTTTAATCAGCTTAACTAAAATTGATTTTAACATGGCTTTGTCCTAGTACTACTAGTCATAGATAATAGATTTATATTTTGTCATCTTTACTCACCTTCACGTTGTTCCAAATCTGTATAACTTTCTTTCTTCTGTTGAACACAAAATAATATATTTAGAAGAATTTTAGTAAATGAACATTTGCTGGTACCCATTGACTTGACGTTCTACATCGAAGAACGTAATTCATATAGGAAGTATGGAACATCTTGAGGATAAGTAAATGATTACAACATTTTCATTTTTGAATGAGCTAATTATGTTAATGTTACTTCCTCTGCTGAGTTTGAATGGATTTATTAAAGGGATAGTTCACCCCAAAATCTGAAATGTTTTATTATTTATTCAGAAGTTATTCAGGTATCTTATGTTATTTCAGCTTCATTTCAGTTAACAGAATTTTTTTTTTAATAGTTTTAGTTAACAATACAATTGGCATAACTCATATTAACCACATTTGAAGAAAAAAAAAAAAAATCATTTTATTCCTGTTGTTTAATATGATGAATTTCTATGAATAAAATTCACTGATGGCTAACCTTTTACCGTAATTGCCATTTAAATAACAGGGATTGATACTAAATTATAAAACTTAAAATATTGCATGAAATATGCATGTTTAAATTAAATTAGGAAAATATATACGTCTACATGCCTTTGTGTGAATAAATATGATATTTCGTATCTGATATCAGATTGTGTGTGTGCATAAACTAGTATTGGCTATTTGGCATTGATGTCACCTAACAACACAGTTGTCCCGAGTGGGCTGTTGTGCACAGAGCGTAGCATTGTTGTTTTTTTCTGCACGCCAGCTGGCATGACATTGGCCATGCCATCAACACGTAGTACAATACCCCCTCCAAAACAGCCGCTCACTAAAGTAAAAGGAGCCCGGGTGGCATAGAAGAGGCCCAGTCCAGAAAAATGCCAGGGGCTTTCAAACGCGCCAGACAAAATGTAGCAGAGAACTAACAAGGATTCAGAAGTTCTACATTGTCATCGGAGTGGTACTTTTTCAAAAGTAATAATATGTACAGTTTAGATACTAATACTAATAATTACCTCAAAAACATAGGATAAACAGTTCATACAACAACAACAAAAAGATTGTTTATTAAAATGGATAGGCTTGAACGTCTAGGCTACGAAGGTAACCCTCGTTCCCTGAAGGAGGGAACGGAGACATTACATATGGGAACTCGCTTGACAGACCAATCACCTTTGAGTTTTAAGAAAAGGCCAATGAACATTGGCGTGCACAGATATCATCCAGGTGCACCTCATCACTACGTGAGTATAAGTGGGCACGGATGCAGTGCACCTGCAGGTTTACGCTAAGGAGCCGAGCCAACGTCAGAGCGACCCAGGGTCTTGGCAAATGGATTTAATGTCTCCGTTTCCTCCTTCAGGAAACGAGGGTTACCTTCGTAATCTAGACGTTCCCCTTCAGTCGAGTCACAGGGCTGCCAGTTTTTACTGAAGCAGTAGGTTGGGGATACGGGCACATGTTTCTAACTTGCCCTTTCTACATGTGGAATCTTTTGAACAATTCAACATATCGATAAGATTATGGATATAAATGAAGGGAAACACGGCCTTCTGGCTGACCGTGGAATATTGATATTTGTAGACACAACCTACTGGGCGAAGGAGACCCAGGAGGGGCACAGTCAGGAACAACTCCACTTCTAGTTCTGACTGTGGGGCAGGAGGAGTCAGTTTGCCTTAGCAGGGGAACAACTGAGAAAAGCACACAGATTCCATGGGAATGGCACAGCAAGCCGACACCAAAGATCGGGTGCCAAATCATGCCCATCCTCCCTGTTCTTGCACAGGGTCTGTGCAAGGAGGCTCACTGGGGGAAAGACGTACATGGGCCCCAGAGTGGGAGGACTAGGGGGAGTCAAAGAGATCTATCTTGGCCACACCGAAGTAGCTTCAAATCAGCTGGACTACCTGGGGGTGGAGCCGCCATTCTCCAGGGTGGATGAGAGCTGGTCGGCTGCACAGTTGAAATCCCCTGGAACATGAACAGCGTGGAGCGATTTCAGTCTGCGTTTGACTCCATAGGAGCAAAGGGAGGCGAGTTGTGACATGTGACGGGAGCGTAGACCACCTTGTCTGTTGAATGAGGCTGCTTGCCCATTGCATACAGCACCCCAACCCATGGAGGAGGCATCCGTGTTGACCACAACACAACAGCATGCACAACAGATCTCTTTCGAGTGAGCTATGATGAGTCAGTCATCGAGGATGCGGATGCCCATCTGCCAAAGATGGGATAGGGCACCCTCCGTGACCTTTGTAAAGACGCAGAGAGAGAGGGACAAGCCAAATGGGAGGACCCTGTCCTGATATGCTCGACCCATGAAAGCAAACAGCAGAAGGGGTCTGAGTCGAAGTAAGATCGAGATGTGAAAGTATGTGTCCTACCTGGCGAACTGAATCACAAAGCCGAGGCGTACCGTCCGTATCAACCACCGCTGTAACCAGGCTCCCAGCCAAGTTGCTAGGGGAATCAAGGGAACGTTGACCGCCGTGCTCGCAGTGGGGCAGCCTAGGGGGGAAACGGGGAAGGGACTGATACCAGAAGGATAAACGTCCTGGAGAAGGCAGTACCTACCTGCTCCCCTGGTTCCCACGCTGGAAACACAGCGCTCTGGATCAGCACCTGAGGAAACAAAGAAAAGGTCAGATGGGGATCTCAGGGCACTGGGCCTTTCTGTGAAAATGTGGGTACAGAAGCTCCCAGCCATCCTCCAGGAGTGGGGAGTGAGATGTCGTCATCCCCTGAAAAGAAATCTCCATCACCTCCGTGTTGCCCGTGTCAGGGACGCTTCGCAGATCTGTGTGTGGTGGGACCTCAACGTAGCCATGGTCATGCTTTCGCAATGAATGCATGAACCATCCACAAAAGCCTCAGCGTGTTCTCTGCCCAGACACATGAGGCAGCGATCATGTCTGTCCAAAGAGGTAAGGAAACTTCCACACCCAGAAGCGCACGACTGGATCGACATTTCGGAGAACACCCTTCCAACTTCCAACATTCCAAATTGCTGGAATGCAAAGAGCAGGATTTGCTGACAGCCGCCCAGTGAACGCTGTCAGACGAGAGAGAGCATGAACTCAAAGGAACTCCTTTTAGAATCTTCTCCAACACTAGGCCCCCAAGAATTCTCCAGCTCAGGAACGGTGAAGGCTCTGAAGCGAAAGTCTGCAGGTACACTGCATCCGTGCTCTCTTTTACTCACCTAGTGATGAGGTGCACCTGGATGCAATCTGTACACGCCATGTCCAATGTTCGCCATTGGCCTTTTCTTAAAGCTCAAAGGCAATTGGTCTCACATGCGAGTTCCCATATGTAATGTCGGAGTGACTTGACTGAAGGGGAACTTGGCCCTTCTCAGGGCAAAGATGACAAACGAATAGAAAAATCCTTAATTTACTTAGCTCAAAAATACGTGCACTGTCCATGATTCCCTAGATTTAAAAAAGAGAAAATATTGTAAAATATAAAGCAGTATTTTTTATATTTAAGTTATTAATAACTTATCAGCATGAAAGTAAGGTTTTTTTTATGCCAAAAATTACTATTACACTTAAAGATCATGTTCCATGAAGATATTTCGTAAATTTCCTAACATAAAAACTTAAATAAACTTTAAATATCCTAAATTTTTTGATATTTTTGCATCCTCAGATTCCAGATTCCAGTTGTAATTCGGCCAAATATTGTCCTATCCTAACAAAGAATAAATAAATGGACAGCTAATTTATTTAGCTTTCATAATGTATACATCTAAATTTAAAATAATTGTCACTTATGATTGATTTGTAATTCAGGGTCTCATTTATTTTGTTTTCATTTAATATACACCGTTAAGGGGTAAATAAGTTACAACAGATAAAAGTGTCCTCTTTTTTTCTGTTACTATCACATACAACACCACCCCACCCACCCACCCCCACTCCCCCTCTAAATATTTCTCTCTCTCTCTCACACACACACTTTTTTTTTCCCAACTACAGTGTTAGTCTTTGCAATTCAGCCAGGACAGTCAAGTGTGAGCATCTCCCAGGAATTGGCAAAAACTCTCCTCCTGTTAAATTTTATGCCCTGAATGAAAGTGACAGTTTTGCATTTGTAAGGCTAAACTGGGAAAAACGGTTGAGCAAAGCTACAGAGAAACAGACTCAGCTGGGGCAGGAGGAGCGGTGTGACAGCGAGACCCCGAGTACTGTGAGGGTGTCAAATCTCTGTAAAAGTAGGTGGAAAATAAATAAGTGAGTAGATAAATCAATTTTACCGCAGTACAGGTAGCAGCTACATGAACCACCCCATTTTAGGACACTAAAACTCTTCTATAACTCCTGAGTCGTTGGCAGCATCCAATTAAAGACCTTATAACCCACGGACACACAGCGGCGAATGTTTACGCACGTCTTTCCAGCGAGCCAAGACAGCATGTCTGTGGATCTCATTAGAGCGGGAGCGTGTGTATCTATACGTATGTGGTATAAGCGGTTAAGGTATAAGTGAGTTGATGCACTCAAGTGCATGAGAGGTGTTGACGGGTGTATATGTGGGTGGGTACGACAGTTTAAAGATTGTTTTGATGTTGCGATTCCTCTCCCCTCTTTCACCATGTGGCTTCGCTCTAGACCCTGCTGACATCACAAAAATCATGCACTCCCAATCCCAGCCCTCTTTTAATCATTCTTTCCAAACCTGCCAGCATATGCCCTCTGTTCCCCTTTCCTACAGTCTCACCCTCTCGTTTTCTCTCTCTCTTTCTGCTTCTGTCCCTCCCTTCAGGCATCTCTTCTCTGCTCCTGTCAGTTCAGCACTTTAGGGGAACGCTGAAGCTTTGAAATGCATATTCAGGGCTGCTGAACGCTGGCATGTGTACTCTGCTGAGTAATTGTGGAGGCCAAATGTTTAATTACATGTGACAGGCACAGCAGTGGGGGGCCACGGTGTAGCGGCCTAAAAAACAACACCCAGCTCTCCTCAGACCTCCACTTATACTATCACCCCAAACATGAGAAAGATTTTTTTTCTTTTTACTGGTGGTATTTGCCAAAAGCATTCTGCTAGAGTGAGTGAAACAGGAAGTTGGCTAAAGGGAGGAAGTTGGAAGCACCTGTGCATGTCAGTGACATCAGATAAAACCACGCTAATTTCAAACTTACCCTTTGACTTGGCTTTTGATTCCCACGTCGCATTGCAGAGCGAGCACAGCAGCGGCAACAAGGTTAGTGCTGTTTCTGATTAACTGAGCTCAGGCTTAAATCTTTATCTGATTAACCTGCCTCATAAAGTTATACCGCCAAAACGTATGTCTCAGCGTTACGGCAAATTATCCTGTTAGCAGCACAACAGGGATGGAGAGTGAGATTTAAGCACTGAAACTCTAAGCCTGTAATGATCCCAGTGGTCAGCTCTGTTTGAGACCACTAGTCATTCATAAAGCTATACATTGTAAAACTACACAAGAGCCTTTTATCCTGTAATGACTTTTAATGAGGGGTCGAAGGCGCTATAAATGTAGCATAACAGCTCAGCTTTTGAAAAGACAGATTGTTTATCCTTGTGGGAGCTTAGAGCTTCGTTTGCAGGCAGAAAAACTGGACACAGTTTCTTAAAGCGGTTTGCAGCAGGCGCTCATCTGGCTCATAACGCAGACAAGTCTGGCCATTTAAAAAACACGAAAATTCAATCTAACATGTTAAATTTGTCTCACACATGGGAGGTCGGAAAGGGGTCTTGAGGCATTAGTGTATGAGTGCGAGCATGTGTGTGAGCAAGCAGCAACATGCTGGAAACAATCATGTTGCGGTGACTTACAAGCAGCCACATCTGGCAGTCTTCTCCTATTTTTACTCAAGACAGAGCAAATAAAAAAAAATAAAAAACAACAATCATGTGAGCTAAAATGTGTGTAGCTTTACCCATGTCAATTTTTTTTTTTACTTGCTTGTCATTAATAAAAAAATTTTGGCTTTTGATCATGATCCCTCACAGAGTTTGCAGAAGGAAATGTAACGGGGCAAGAGTAGAGCGATGACCATAGGCTGTAAAACCAATACGTCAAGTTGGGCCATGCCCCTTCCTTCTTTGGCATTCGTAAAAGGTAAAATGTCGTCAACACTATCAACATTACTTGGATGTATTTTTTCTTGCCCTGCGCAGCACACAATCTGACTGCATCAGATATGTAGTATTCACAAGGAAATGGCTGAATTTTTTGTTGTTGTTGTTTGATTGGTCAGGAAAGTCATGTGATGTAAACAATAGACACAGTATCCTGGGGGTGCGGTTTAGCATGAGGGAAAGCAAATCCCAGTTACCCAATAGGTAGAACTAAATTCCCCCCATGTCTGGGGAATTATACATCTTGTAACGCCTGATCCCAGTTCAGCCACATACACTCGCTCACAATCACCTACCTTTTAACTAGGATCACCTGTCTTCACTTACCTGAACGCTTCAAAAGCAGCAAACACCAACAGTACCTTGTCTTAGCTCAAGGTTACGTAGGCCTGTATCCTTGCTATTGTCCGCCTGTCTGTGGAACTATGAATGAACAGATCGTTCACTGCCCTTCTCGAATGAGACACTTCCCTCCTGCTGAATCTGCACAGAGCACAAGATCCTCTGAATTCAAACCTGCCTGCTTGCCTTCCTGTGCCAGCCCGATATGCCCTGTTGTTAGCACAATTATAAATCTGCTACATGTCAACTGGACCCACTACCGACTGATTAAGTTAAAGCAGGCTTACCTTTTCTATTTTCCTTGATTAAACACATTATGCATGCATCTCTTCTTTCTGGTAATTTTCCCCTTGGTTTTAAAACTGCAGTGATATCTCCAATTCTGAAGAAACCAGGGCTCGATTCAAGTAAATTTGAAAACTATCGTCCTATTTACAAACTGTCGTTTTTGTCTAAAACTCTTGAAAGGAGTGTTCATGGATGAGTCATGTTCCGCTTGCGGTAGAGAGATCTGTTGCAATGCAACTGTGTCCTCAGGCCTGTACTTCCTGGCAGGGTAACCCGTCGCTCCCTTCCGTCACATCTTGCCGCGCCCACCCGGGAGGAGCCGGCAGTTGGTGGAAAGAGGAGATGCAAGAGGCCCTAGGACAGGCGACACAGGGATGGAAGAACCTGCACTTCGGGAGATGGTGAATGCACCACTCCCTCCCCCGGAGGAGGGCCGGGTGGAGAATCTTTTGTTTTATTTTCAACCAAAACACTCGACAAAAGAGCAGATTTTTCTATAACTGGGTCCCTTGAGGGGACGAGGTTTTGTGGACAGACCTATAAAAAGAACTTTGTTACACACTCTCTCTCCTCTCATTACAGGCAGCAGTTCGAGAGCCGGGAGTATGAATTCACGGACTTCCAGCCTCACTTCTGTCAGAACGCAGGTAAGAGTTGCACGCACTCGGAACCAGCCTCGGACCGGCTTAGAGATGCCCGGGCCGGGTCCCTGCATTCCCCCTTGCTGCCCCACCACCGGCAGCCCGGCCGTCCCGTTGGTGCCTCTTGTACGGTTCTTAGATGCCTGGATAGGGCTCAGACCGTCTCGTTGGCTCATTTGGACCATCCGATTCAGTTCGCCCGGCGTCCTCCCAGGTTCAGCAGCATTCGCTTTACTTCAGTGAACTCTGCAAATGCCCCTGTCCTGCATGCAGAGATTGCTACTCTTTTGGCGAAGAGAGCAATAGAGCCGGTCCCTCCAGCCGACAGAGTTTTACAGCCCGTACTTCATAGTGCCCAAGAAAGGTGGCAGGTTACGACTGATCCTGGATCTGCGAGTCTTGAATTGAGCCCTTCACAGGCTTCCGTTCAATCTGTTAACACCGAAACGCATTTTCCCATGCATCCGTCCCCAGGATTGGTTTGCAGATATAGACCTGAAGGATGCGTACTTTCAATCCTTCCGCGCCACAGGCCATTTCTGGGGTTTGCGTTCGAAGGTCAGGCATATCATTACCGTGTTCTGCCCTTCGGGCTCTCCCTGGCGCCCCGTGTTTACCAAGGTAGCGGAGGCTGCCCTGACTCCGCTCAAGGAGAAGGGGGTTCGTATTCTCAACTACCTCAATGATTGGCTAATACCAGAGGATCTCTTTTCTCGGTATGGAGTTGGACTCGGTTGCACAAACAGCCCGCCTCACAGAGGAATGCGCTCAGTCAGTGCTGCACTGCTTGAATTTGTTCAAACGCAGAACGGTGGTTCTACTGTAACAATTTCAGAGGCTACTGGGGCATATGGCTGCAGCCACAGCGGTGATTCCATTGGGACTGCTCCATATGAGACCGCTTCAGCACTGGCTTCACGATCGAGTCCCGATGTGTGGAAACGTTCCATGTTCCGGGTTCAGATAACACCGACCTGCTGCCGATCCTTCTCCGCGTGGTCAGTCCTGTCTTTTCTTCGGGCAGGAGTGCCCTTAGATCAGGTCTCCAGGCATGCTGTTGTGTTCGCAGATGCCTCTGCCACCGGGTGGGGAGCCACGTACAATGGGCATGCAGTGTTTGGGGTGTGGACGGATCCCCATCTGCATTGGCACATCAATTGCCTCGAGCTGTTATGAGTACATCTAGCTATGGTCATCTAAAGGAACACCTACAGGGCTGTCACGTACTGGTCCGGATGGACAACACATCGGCGGTTGCATATATCAACCAACAAGGTGGTCTACGCTCCAGCCGCATGTCGCAGCTCGCCCGCCACTTGCTCCTATGGAGTCGGAAGCATCTGAGGTCGCTCCGCGCCATTCATATTCCAGGTGTTTACAACCAGACAGCCGGCGAGCTGTCTCGAGCAGCGCCCCCTGGAGAATGGAGACTCCATCCCCTGTTGGTTCAGCTGATTTGGGAGAAGTTCAGAGCCGCACAGGTAGACCTGTTCGCCTACCCAGAAACCTCTCATTGCCAGTTGTTTTACGCTCTGACCGAGGGAACATTAGGCAGAGACGCCCTGGTGCACAGCTGGCCAAAGGGACTACGAAAGTATGCGTTTCCCCCAGTGAGCCTTCTAGCACAGTTCCTGCGCAAGGTCAGGGAGGATGAGGAACTCATGCTCACTGTGACAGCCCCTCCTTGGCCGATTCCTCTGAGGAAGAGTCTTCTGAGCACCCGCGCCCAGATTTGTGGAATCCCCACGTCTGACCCTGGACGGGACGCGGAAGTTCTAAGTGACCTACCTCAAGTGGTAGTTGACACGATTTCTTCTGCGAGAGCACCTTCTACAAGAGCTGCCTACACCTTGAAATGGAACCTGTTCGTCAAGTGGTGTTCCTCTCAACGAGAGGACCCCCGAAGATGCCTGAAGGGTTGGAGCGAAGGCTGTGTCCCTCCACCCTTAAAGTCTACGTGGCTGCCATCGCCTGAAACCACAACCTTGTCGATGACAGGTCAGTAGGTAAGCACGACCTGGTCATTAGGTTCCTCAGGGGGGCCAGAAGGCTAAATCCTTCATGGCCACTTACTGTACCCTCTTGGGACCTCTCTCTTGTGCTGACAGCATTGACAGCGGGTCCCTATGAGCCTTTGCCAGCAGTCGAGTTAAAGTTTTTGTCAATGAAATCTCTTCTCCTGCTCGCATTGGCCTCCATCAAGAGGGTAGGGGACCTACAGGCGTTTTCGGTCAACGATTCGTGCCTAGAGTTCGGGCCCGAGGATTCCCAGGTAATTCTGAGGCCACGGCATGGCTATGTGCCCAGGGTTCCTACTACTCCCTTCAAAGATCAGGTAGTGAACCTCCAAGCACTGCCCCCGGAGGATGCAGACCCAACCCTACTGTTTCTGTGTCCCGTCCGAGCACTCAGATGCTACGTCAACCAGACACAGAGCTTCGGGACCTCAGACCAGCCTTTGTCTGTCACGGTGGAAGGCAGAAGGGTAATGCCATCTACAAGTAGAGGTTGGCCCACTGGATTGTGGATGCCATCACCCTGGATTACCAAGCACAGGGTGTGCCCTGCCCCCTCAGATTACGGGCTCACTGGACAAGAAGTGTAGCTTCGTCCTGGGCATTAGCACGCTGCGCCTCGCTGGCAGACATCTGTAGAGCTGCGGGTTGGGCGACCCCTAACACGTTCGCTAGGTTCTATAGCCTTCGTGTTGAACCAGTATCCTTCCGAGTTCTCACCTCAAACAGAGCTGAAGAGCCGGAGTAGGACCTGTTCGGTCGGCTTGGCTACGTTATACCTCCAGAGAGTCCTTATCAGTAGACCCTATTGAGTTCCTCCATCCCCCATGGCAGCCGGATGTTGCAGACGCGATGTATCCCTGAGAATGGCTAGAGGGCTGGGATTCTTGAGTATACCTTTGAAAATTACTCATGTGTAGTCGTGGTAAAAAAAAAAAAAAAAACATTTTCCCAAGCATTTTCAGTTGCTTATGAGGGTTTAATCACCTCCATTATTCCATATGCATTGAAAGCTCATGTATTTTATCTGTCTTAGGCCTCCTACGGGAAGGCTGACTTCCACACGTCTTCAGACGTCCCAGTGATCCAGTTACTTAGGTAGTGCAGGTGCTGGTATCCTGTGGTTCGAGTCCCGGCCTAGAGACCAAACACTGGGGGTTTGGAAGGCTCCCACACGACACTGGAAGGGGCAGCTTCCATGGCGTTTTCCATAGGGATCCCTATTCGACGGTCACCGACGTGACTCGGAGCGACCGACTGAAAGGGAATGGCTCGGTTACGTATTGTAACCCTCATTCCCTGAAGAAGGGAACGGAGACGTTTAATCTTTTAAAATGCATAATTAATTGATTGTGTTTTTCATTATCAGGATATTTGAGATAAAAGCCTATTTTACTCTTAATTAATGAAGGCTAAAATAATTAGCACCACATAAACTTGAACTATTCCATGAAATTTTGTATTTTAAAGTATTACAAGGAGTATACTATTACTTTGAGGTGTGTTTATATTTTACACAAAGAATGTTATTATAATTGAAAGGGGTGGTTGTTACACTCACATTAACTGTATTAAATCTTATAGTATGATATGGCCTTTCTTGTTAAGATTATGATAGACAGATAGACAGACAGATTTTATTGCAATTATTATTCAATTAGTATAAAATGTAATTTATCTGGTATATGGCAATACAGTGAATGCTTTGCGTCGTCTTCCAGTTTTTGCTGTCTGCTTGTATGTACCTTGAGGATGGATACGATTTGTCTTCTGTTACACCACAATGACAGCAAATGACCGTTTCTTTGGAGGACATTAGTCCAGAGAGTACAAACAAACAAACAACTCATTGTCTGCCAGCTTTATTTTTCACATGAATTGTTGAAGGTGTTGACCAGAGTGGCGGTCAGGTCAGTCTGCTTTCAAATGATTGGCTCTCTGCCAACTTTACTCTGTTAATGGAATTTAAGATCAACTGAGTTTCAGTTGCCATGACAAAAGAGCAATATGAGGAGGCTTACATCACTATGAAACTGTCATCAAGGAAGTTAATGGCAAAAGTCTTGACCTTTGACCCCTGCCCTACTCCTTACACCCACAAAGCTGCCTTTTTTCTTTCACTCATACTGCCTGGAACAGGATGTTGGTTTCAAAAAATTGCATTGGACATCATAAAGAGTTTTGTGTACCTGGGAATGCTTGTCCATAGCAGTGACTTTAGGATCTCGTTTCCAAACAATATAACAAAACACAGGAAGTTTTTAACATAATACATGGCTTCAAAATAGGTCAAGATGAAAAATCATTCAAGTTTGACCATGTTCACTGACCATGTTCCGAAATCATCCTCTGGTTACAAAGCCTAGCAGGGTTCCTGTTCTTTTCCTCTCCACAGAGCTTAAATTCAGGCGGATACACCAGAGTTCCCCCAGCACAGTATGGGCCCAAGCTCCTGCTGAAAGCCTGGTTGAAACCTACAAGATGCTGCACTTAGCTCATGCTGATTCCCCTTCCCTGTGAGGTCAAGGGCCATGAACCCTCTCTTGTGAAAGTGAGTTGTGAGTTCTTTCACAGTGCTCTTTTCGCTTGTTTTCCTCTCCCCTACCCCTTGCACCCTTAAAACTTTATTCTCTCTTGCAAACACATTGTTACATGTGTAACAAGGACACTGTAATATAAAGTGGTATTAAACTGGTTTTAATACTGTATATTCTCTGTGTACTTACTATTATTAATTATGCATAATTGCATGCAAATAACCCTAAATAAATACCTAATTTTAACACTAAACCTTTAATAAATACATTTAGTTAATTAAGTTTACTCAGTACTTATATGTATAATTACACTAAAACAAGGACATCTTAAAATTAAGGGTTACACTTTATTTTGACAGTTCACTTTAGAAATTTTACTAACTTTACAAACATTTTTGCGACTACATGTACAACTCTTAGGGTATAATGTTAGATTTAGGGTTAGTAATAAGTTGACGTACTTGAAACAAACAAAATAAAGTGTTAGAATATATTAAGCAGACAGTCTACTAATACTAATGACTGCTAGTTGACATGTAGCTGCAAAGTTACTTACTGTTAGTAGAATGTAGACTATCAAAATAAAGTGTTAGCAAATAAAGTGTAGCCCCTAAATTAAGGACTATTCATTCAGAAGAACCAATTAACATTTTTTACAAGCTAATTAAACAATAATAACTATAAATAACTGTAATAATATCTCTATAGTCTATTAATGTATGAACTATATTTTATAAACTATAAACAAATATTCATTAGTGATCTGTAAGTACTTTTTAGTGTATACAATTTTTTACCAATGCTCTGAAAATCATTATTTATTTATTATTTATACATACCCTGGATATTACATAAACATACAAAAAATAAAAAATAAACTAGCAAACAATGTAATTGTCCTAGCATTTTAAAAGCATCTAGTTTTGAATCCAAATTTTGCCTGTGGTCTATACAGTTTATGGACTAAGAGACATGAAAACCTTGTGTTTTTGTCTTGCCCCATTATTTTTAATTTTTATTTTTTTACCTTCCTCTGCTTTTCTGCAGACCTTGCAGTCTAGTTAATGCTGACTTTAAAATGCCTTTGTTAAACGTCGGTTTACCTCTCTTTGAAGAATACGCTCTCCCTAAGAGCATTTCATAATTCTTTACACGACAACATGATGGATTATTCTGATTTTAGATCATAACTTTGACAGGCAAAAAAGAAAAAAAAAAATATTACAAAGGTGGCTTGTGTTGAGCATTGCAAGTCACTTACCGATAGACAATAAATCTTCCTGTTGCATATTTTACAGAGAATAAGTATATTTTGACTCCTGAAGGTTAACCAATTTTGAGGGTGGATTTGATGCGGAGACACAGTTTAGCACTAAGTCCTTGTCTAGACTTCAAAAATAATCAAAAACAAGGAATATACATTATGACTAAAGCTTTGGTATTGAAATGTCCCACTTGAACAAGATATTTTGTTTGTTGTTTTCCCCAAATAGTGATTGTTAAAGTTTATCGTGTCATAAAATTCTCTTGATATAAATGCTTAGAAAAATAAAACAATCCCAAGTCCCCCAGGTGTATAAACAATCCCAGTCAGCAGTGGTTTACAAAGAGATAGCCTGCCATTGCGTACACACACCACCACGACAGGCCTGACAAAGGCCTGACTCTCTGATACACACAAAATAATTCAAATGTCAGGATTTGAATGTCATCTTCAAAGAGGCCTTTCCATCAGTCCTGAAGTCATTATATGGGAGAGGAGAATAAAAAGAGAGCGACATTGTTTTATGTACGGCCGCTTGATGCCAGTCTAATTAATAAAAGGCCTTTCTTTTCCTTTTGAAAAGCAGGTGAAGGGAGTGTGAGATTAAAGGTGCTTATTGTTTCTTTTGCTGATTTTACAGGTTGGGTTTTAATTTGTGAGAGGCGGCGAGGAGCCTCAGTCCAGATGGTACGATAACCCTGCCGAACGCTCGCACAAAAACCAACCTGATAACAAAGATATGTAGATGAGAGAGAGAAAGGGGGAGAGAGAGAGAGAGAGAGAGAGAGAGAGGGGGAGAAGAGAGCTGGAACATTGCCAACTGCTCCCAGCTCTCTGTAGCAGAGGAACAAATTGATGTGTCCAGCAAACGATGTTTCCGGAGCAGCAGGGGTTTGTTCTTCACTGCCAAATCCATCTCCCTTTCATACGATAGCCCAACTAATGAGTAACCCCTCCACAATAATAAATAAACACAGAGAGCAAAAACGTTGCACATCTTAAATGAGTTTCATATTTTGAAGCTCGAAGGGCTATATTTTTAGGCTATATCTTAATTATGTACCTGTTTTAATGAAAGTAACGAAAACAGGTGTTTCTGAAAAGGGGTATTCATAATGTTTAGTTGCTTTAAACAAACAATCCCATCTACCCTGAATATCTTCACCTGATAAAAATGAAAAGAAATGCAATACCATCTAGACTGTTTGTGAAGAAAATGACTGGTGGTGAATACATAAATTGAAATTATTTTGATATTTCATGTTTTATAGACTTTAAAAATATGCTATTTTTATGTAGAAGCCCAAATATGAATCAACAAATTTGGGAGATGAAATGTAAAAGTCACATATTTTGCAATGTGGTGTGAAAATTGGGTAACAGGTTTGAGGAACAAAATATCCATATAAAACAATAGAAGTCCCATAAAGGATACATAAACAAATGTGCATGTGTGTGTCCTTCTCTTGGTAACATGTCTCTACTCTTCAGTCTAGACAGAGATCCTGATCTCCAGGTCAGTCCTACCGGTGAGATCCGTAAGGTTACTCAACCACCTCGACCCGACCATCTGACTGACACATCCTAAGAGCAAGTTCAATGTGAGGTAGCCAGGTAGGACTCAATGAGTGGCAGTTTTTACTGCACTGATGCTATTTAAACACCATTACATACACCATTGACACCCTGTGTTAACTGCACTGTGTTGCTATGAAGGACAAGTCCCTGACACACTAGATCCACAGAGATGTAACCTAACCTCTAAGAAGGGGACAGGAGAGAAAAGGACATATTTGATCTTTGGTAAGCCCAAAGAAGTGTAAGTTTTATGTAACTCTCAGATCAAGAGGAGAAGAGTACTCAGTGCTTCTTTTGGATTGTGCAGAACCGTTTTGACAATGCTGTGAAAAAGGCAAGAGAGAGAGGGGCTTATAGCTCTAGGCTTGATAAGAAGAGTCATTATGCAGTGTGATCGATGCAGCATTAAGTGTATGTGCGTGTGTGTACATACATTTATGTGTGCATGTTTGCTTCTGTCACCTTAATTACACGTGTACACCACACATTGAACATATACAAGTACAAACATATTCACACACCACTACAAACAGATATTGATTTGCAATAGTGCAGTTACTTGAAATAGCTGCTGTAGTATATATATATATATGTATATATATATTATTTAAAGAGCTTCAAAATCATGGCCACCATCCACCAGCATTACCAAACTTAGCCAGGTTAATTAAAAAGAAGAAAAAAACTTTGACTGTGTTTGTCTTAAAGAAGAAAGTCACATACACCTAGGGTGGCCTGGGGGTGAGTAAAATATGCTGTAATTTTCTTTTTTGGGTGAACTATTCCTTTAACTATCCTACTGATTTCTAAACTATACGTGTTTCTAAAAACATATATTGCTATGAAAAAGACAAGAACTACAAATATCTAATGTTATGGTCCAATTATTAATTTCCTTCGTTTTGTCATTGTGTAGCTAGACTATACTGTCATGCTAAAGTGGCTAAATGATACGCAGCAGGATCATTTGGAAAAAAGTTTGACTATTCTAGTCATTACGTTGTCATAATTGCTAATCATTTCTTCATTTCTTTTTGGTTTCTGCTTTTTATTTTAGTATGAATTGTTCTAAAGCAGAAGGAGAGAGTGGTGGAAGGTTGGGGGGGTCAATTACCCTTTAATGGGCCATCAGCTTCTAATATTTAAATCTTCATCGTTCTGTAATTGCTACAAAATGCTTTTGCTTGTTCTTTAGAAGAGAAACTTCTCTGCAGTTCATCCACTCACTTATTAATGAAATAAAAAGCGAAAGTGCACATGAGAAGGGAGGGGGTTGGTTGAACTGGAAAGCATTAGAGTGGGTTGGGGGTTGAAAGAGAGAAAGGACAAGAAAGAGAGACCCTTAATTTTATAAAAATCCCTGTATGAGGGAATCCTCCAGAGATCATTAAGATCTG
The DNA here is from genome assembly GCA_032361165.1 of Enteromius paludinosus. NCBI lineage: Eukaryota > Metazoa > Chordata > Actinopteri > Cypriniformes > Cyprinidae > Enteromius > Enteromius paludinosus. The sequence continues at coordinate 5,379,735 of JAUMHQ010000058.1, forward strand.
TCTTCTCTTTCATATCAGCATTTAAGGACTAGTGATGGTCCGTAAGCTGCCAGCCTCAATGGCAGCTCTGTTGGCGGCACTCCTGTGATTAATTTTCTCATAAGGGGTGCTCCATTTGAAAGGTGCTTTATTTGCATTAGCATTTATAATTACTTAATGACGAATCAGATATGGTTCATTGCAAGCAAGTACAGAAACAAGCTGTCTGCGGCCACTGTTTCAATTAGAGCACCACTGAAAACATGTCCCCCATGACCATACAGTACGAGTTGCGTTTTATTAATGTAGCTGTGAAATTAGGGCATTCTTTGGCATTACAGGAGGACTATCTTTAGCCCAACCCTGACATGTTCTGTTCCACTGTAAACAGGTTTGAAAAAGTTAACAGATAAAAACAGATTATAGGTCTGTTTATCTAGTTTTACTCATCACTTTCATTGAAAAGGAAAAAGCTGCGCTAACAAACTAGCTGAAGCGCCATGGGTATGGACCTTGAGTTTGAAAAAATCTTTCCCAATGAGGTTATAAAGTTTTCAAGCCTTTCATTTGGAAAACTGCTTCTCTGGCAACATCTCCTTTAATCAAGCCTGAACACAATAACTCCAGCAGGAAGCCAGAATAAATTCTTCATTATTAAGCATCCATTGATCCCCTTGAGGCACGGCCAGCACTGAGGGTGTTTAGGAGAACTTAGAAGCAGGAATAAATATTGCTTGTTTGGGGTGGGTTAGATCTGACATGCCAAGACTAGCTGGGAAGGGGTATACTGGCCTAGACTTAACTAACCTAAGCTTGCTACATCCCATTGAAATGAGAAAGCAAACACACACAACACCATACAAATCCCACAACAATTTCTCTTTCATGATTCAGATGGGTTTCACAGTGTATGTTCTATCAGAAGCCAACAGAGTCTCCAACAGAAATTTACAGAAACATATATATATTCCTCAATGTACTAACTGTATTATGCTTCAGAGCTAGCACGTAATCTTGCTACAGAAATATAAAATATGAATACTAACGGGAGTAAAAGAATGGGTCAAACGAGATGAAATGGGACATACAGGAGTGGTTGGCATTGATATAAAAGCTCACCAGACACCTGCATCAAAATGTTCAGCAATTTCAGAAGGTAATGCATACTGAAAAAAAGTGGCTAAATTAATTTCCTTCCATGGAAGTGGAACTTCAGGTGAGAGAGAAGGTGCTAGTAACCCAGTGGCAGTATTGTCAGTTGCCTTTGTTTGTTGAGTCATGGGGCACTGGACAGCCCTCACGACCGACCTCCACTCCTGTCTCTCTGCCGTCTTTTGTCCTGCCCTCCTCTCTCAGAGTCTGGAGAAGCAGGGAAGGGAAGATGTATGGTAATGCGCTGTCCAGCTGTACTGAGCCGCCCGGCTGCAAACAAAACACTTTATAAAAGGCCCATGGAGAGAGGTAAGGGGATACATCAATCAATTAACAATTACCCTGTTGCTAATCAGCTGTCCCTGGCCTCCATCGAGCCCCGGCTTTGTAATCCTGTTGGCAGCATCAATTAAATTCTTAAGGTTACTCTATTGAATTTTCCAGATAGAGGCAGAGAGGCGGGAATGAACTGTAACCAAGGCTTAATCGCAGCACAATTGTTCTGCTTTGGCTACTTTTTCACACCTCAGTGCTGTCGCACCATTGTGGGCCTGATAGGATCTCCCAGGGCATTTTTAGAGAGGAGAGACAGAAAAAGAGAGCGAGAGGGAGTGTGTGCTCATATATAGAGGCATTATAAAAGATCCTCCCTCCAGGAGGGACATGGTGCCTGTTAACCTACATACTGTACATCCATCAAGCACACAAACTCACACCCACACACACATGTTGGGTTTACATGTTTTATGGGGACATTCCATAGGCGTAATGGTTTTTAAACCGCACAAACTGTATTTGGTATTGTCCTACACTGACCCTACATTCAAACCTACCCCTTACAGGAAACTATGAGCATTTTTACATTTTCAAAAAAACATTATGTATGATTTATAAACTTGTTTCCTCATGGGGACCTAACAAATGTCCCCACAAGGTCAACATTTACTGGTATTCCTATCTTTATGGGGGCATAAGGTGATTATACCAGCTGTACACACACAGACACAATCAGTCCAGGTGTATAAATTTCAAACATTCTTTTACAAACATTGCTAGTAGAAACTGTACTCAAATTGTGTAAATTAAGACTAGCCTGATTGTGTCCTGGCTGGATTTACTTTTGTAATGTAACCAGCATGTAATTACACTTAAATTACCATATGTTAGTGTAAATGCTTACAGCATCATGTTACCGCTCATGAATATGTGTAAGACACTAGATTAGTTACTTTCGTCAGAAAGTGCTTGCATGTTGAATAATGAGTCCCATGTCATGGGTATGAGAGTCAGGATCTGCATAGCAATGCATGTTTTGTCCTTGTCTTTGTCAAAGCCCAGTAAGTCAGGAAATCGTGTGTGCGTATGTACGCATAAAATGCACAAACTAAGTGCTAAATATTTCATACTACCCAAGAGATATCGATAAACGATATAGCATTCGAGGTATGGCTCCTAAATTTGACTTAGACTCATTTTGGTCTCTGTGTAAAAAGTCAACAGGAATGTAATTTATTAGATTAATTTACAAAAAAGTAATCAAAGAATTATTTGTATCGAAGCATAAGCACTTTGTGGAGTAATAAAGAAGGTTTCTGCAGTGGGAGTGATTTGTAATTTAAAGCAGAAGGCGTGGGAATTTGATAAGCTGCCATAGTCGCCTGACACTGCTGAAGAGAGACTGCTGACTCTGGTCTTATTTCCTGAAATGAAACTTTAACAGGTTGACCTCAGGAACCTGGGCGTCTCGCCTCCAAAGACCCTCCTTCCCCAACCACTTATCTCCACAATTGCTTTGGACACTTGATCGCATTAAAACATCATGAATCATCAATTAAGAAAAATTTGGGGGCTCGACCAGGATTTTCAAGACAGGTTTGACTTTGAAACAAATTGTGCCTGTAAACTCTTTCCTTCATCTATGACAAAAATACATATTAAAATAAAGAAAAAAGAGCAGGTAAGGCGCTTAAAAGAAAACTGCATCTGGAAAGACTTTTTGTGTGAACTTGAGTATGAGAAAGAGTGAGAGAGGGAGGGCTGAAATTGTGTTTGTGTGTGAAGGCTCAGCATTAAAACTCTGAGACACTTTCTTTTCTACAAAGTACTCTTGAGGTGACTGTGCTGTTGTTGTGAAGAGTGCGACTATGAGTGTGTCAGTGAAAAGTCTTGATGTATACTGACTACATGACTGTCAGACTGAACACTCCAAGCTACATTTGTGAGGTTACAAATAATGATTTATTGAAACAACTGCTGGAGAGTTACTTCAACTGGGTGTCAAATACCTTGTTCAGAAAGGAACCGCTGAGAATTACTTCAAATACAAAACTATAAATAGGGATGGCTTAGGGTCTGATACTGATGCTGCAACCTTGAGTATCTCCTGATACCGATGGCAAGCCAACACCAGTAGTATATTTTTCTTGATCGGTTTAAATGATTTATACCTCATCGTTTTGCTATCTGTACACTGCTCCATTATAAATGAGGAGAAATCAAATACACAACATATTATACCATACAAATAAACTACAGCCCTTTTAATCAGAAGCACAGACGTTTATGTTCAGATTATGCATAATAATGGGACATTAGAACATCTTTTACAATGATAACTGTAGCAAACACTAAAGTAGAATGTAGATTGTCATTTGAGACACCGGACCACAAAAGTTGCTATGGTATATCTGTAGCAGTAGACATACATTGCATGGTTCAAAATTAAAAGAAGATCATGTTCCATTAAGTTTTTTGGTAAACTTACTACTGTAAATATATTAAAACTTAATTTCTGATTAGTAATATGCATTGCTAACAACTTCATTTGGACAACTAAAGGCAGTTTTCTCAATATTTAGACTGCAGATTATCAAATAATTGTACCTCGGCTAAATATTGTCCTATCCTAATAAACCATATATCGTAAAATTTACACTTCTGACTTGGTTTGTGGTTCAGGGTCACATTTGACAGCAGAAATGGAGGCTAGAGTTTCCGTGAAATTCAGTTTTTACAGTCTACTATAATTGTGTCATTATTGTGTCAAACTAGTACTGTCTGCTCCTCAAAAAATTTATTGAATGACTTTAAACCCTTAACATTCCAAAGTCCCTCCTGACATACAAATCCCATTCAAAAAGAGACCTGCTATGGGGTTAAAATGCTCACAAATACTTTGCATTTAAAATGGTGTTTTCCAAACACACAATTGGTTCAATTTGTATAGAGTTGCAAAATAAAATTGGAACAGATTTACAAGCTCCCCCCCAAATTTATGGTGAAATAGTGGATGGTAACTGTTTGTTCTCAGAAATCATTTGAAATCCACTGGAGTTGCCAAAGGACTGAAAAAAGTTTGACCTTTATGGCCACATTGTTACATTGTATCAGCTTTATATCATTGAAACTCAGGTAAATGTACTCTATAATCCCTAAACTGGTGGTGGGGTAGTCCAAGTAACAACAATATATTCTGCTTATAGCATCTGTGTGGAAATCTGCTACAGATGCTGTATGTCTGAGGCAGTCTGCGCATGCATGACATGAGACTCGCAGTGGATATTTGGGAGAGAATTGAGAAAGACACGCTTAACTGAAAGGCCGCGAGGGGTGTGCGGCGCATCTATGGCTAGTCTGGAGACTGAACCCACACACTGCTGTGAAAGGACCTCTGGCAAGTTCTAGCCAGCCCCACAAGGTATATGTTTTTTCCACCAGAAGATTCAGCCGTGGCGCTTTCTCATCAGAGCGAGCGTGTGTACTCGGCAGAGCGTGAAGAGGCAGATTTTCCGGTAGCACAAGCCTGAGATGGGCTCCTGCATTTGGGGCTGGCTCGACCAACTCACCTCCCACAGAGCTCCCACTGTCAGAGCTCAGAGAAGAGATACAGCAGCCCCAGGACATGAAAAGGGGAGGGGGCTCAGGGAGAGAGCCAGATAGAAAGAGAGAGAGGAAAAAGTCAGAGAGAGAGCAGAAGTGATAGAGGTTGCTCCCGGCTCATTTCTCTACACAGAAGCCCATCTGCCGGGCACCCATGGTGGGACGACATCACTGCTCTTTGCCAAATGACAAAAAAAGCTCTGACGCCACAGGAAGCCAAATGCAATCCCATGAATCCCGGCATTGCCATTATTCCTCAGAAAGCCTTAAAAGTGCTATCTCTGTCCTTATGGTGGCTTGTTGATTTACTCTCAGTTCCATCATGACTTAAGTTGACTCTAATGTGCAGCAAAGAAGCTCTTGGTGCATTTTACATTTGAAATATGGGGATGGAGTATATATTTTCTTTCTCACAGAGTTAGTTCCATCAACGCTCAACACCAGGGGGGAAAAGGGAATTGACTCAGAGACCACAAAATGGTGTTTGCAGGCAGAATCTTGTGATATTGTAATATTTACTGTTAGCACCTCAGGCTACACGCCACGCTTGGCTGTCGCCATCCAATGAGTCGCTCCGAAACGGAGCACATCTGGTGTCTCTCCCCACCCTCTCACCCATTCTGTCTCTGTCTCTCTCTCTCTCTGCATCCATCCATTTTTGCAGAAAATGTGCCACTCTGAAATGTTAAACTTTCCACCCACTCTTCGAGCCTCTTGCCCCCGTCCAGTGCTGAGGAAGTGACCTGCTCCAATTGATCACCGCTAAGGCCGATAATTCATTGTGATGGAGGCTCCATGGAGTGAACGTGGGGGGCTGAGGCCACGCACTGTCACCTGCATACTAATCAGCTAAAGAGGCCAATAGGAATGCAAGGGTTGTGGTCACGTGACCTGCTGTTTATTATCTGATAAATGACGGGTCACAAAGAGTGTCACATCCCTCAGAGCCATGTCATGCTGTCTCAAATTCCCTGTCAAACAAATTCACAACACACACACACACACAAGCATTCACACTCCATCACACAACCAACCTCGTATCTGTCGTCACGGGCTGATTCCGGTCCACGCTTGCAGCACTGTCAGCACACAGGAGAAACTAACTTCTACCTCTACCTCTAACTCAAGCAATTACTTTCCGTAATGTGTTTTGGAGGAGCACGGCAATTTGATTATCAAAGCAACACACACACTCAACCCTCAACACTCCCTGAAGTCCTGGAGAAGAGGGAGCTAAATATTTCACTCTCTGTTGGGAAATGTGTCATGTGTTATGGACACATAATTCTTTTTGAAGCTGAAGTATCAATCCAGGTCACTCAGCACTTATTTAACCAACAAAACCTTCTGGGCCGCATTTCCCATAAGCACTGTAAGCCATAATAAATCGTAGAAATGATCGTACGGATCATCTTAGAATTACAGGCTCTTTCTCAAAAGCATCGTAACTTAAGTAGCACTTGAAAATCATCTTAGATCTACGAGTGCTCTGGAGTAATTGTAGCGTGAGATAGACGATAGACGATCGTGCAGCCACCTGCAAGACAGCCACAAAATTACATCTAAATTTACACTATACACACACTACACAGACTTCAATTTCTAATTTTTATCTTGATTTGGCATTTATAGTAGATAACAATTACAGTCAATTACAATTTTGTATTTACTTTAATTCAAATTCAATTCTAATTCAGGAACAACCCTGGAGCACAACTGCTGTACACATAGTATTTTTTTCAGACAATGAATTTAAACTCTAACAATAACAAAGCAAAACCCCGTTTTCACTTTTGATAACCTTGAACCACAGCTTCTGCTTCCCATAGCGCTTTCAACAATACTTGAAAAACATGGCTTTGTATTAATGTTTGTGTCACTATATCAATGTTTGTGCTAGTGCTATGATCATTCACATGATCTGAATAGGTAAATACAGTTTGCATATCTCCACTGACCGTGGAAGCTTGTACCCCACTATTTAAAATGGCATTCAATGAACAAAGCCATGATTTTGTAATGCATTGTTCTGTACAAAAATAATACCAACATTATATTGTGAAAATAATTAGGTTAAATATTTAAGATTAAAACTTACATATAAACATGTACATCTAAACATTAGGTAATTTACTAGTATTCCTAATGTTATGTTATGGAATTTCAAATTAACCCTGGACACTGAAAAGATGTGATCCTACAGACCTCAGATGAAGGTGTATTTAATGTGTACCACACAACTGAAGATGAAGGACACTGGTATAGGTTTTTGTGTTTCCCCGCTTGTTTAATTCGGTATGCCGCCAAAATGCACTGAGACCTAACTTGCCCTCCACGCTTTATGCCGCTATAAAGATTGACACAGACTTTGAAGAAAAGACAAGTATTTTCCTCCTGTTTAATTGAAATGCAAACTACATCTGTGGCAGTGCCAGAGAATTGCTAATATTCTTTTTGCTGCAATGATAAAGGCCTTCGCTATTTCTGTGGCTATCGGCTTGGTCATGTGTGTAATTGCTTCATGCTGCCTCAGACCCTCAAATGCACCAATGTAAATATTAAAGAGAGCAGAGGCTTAATAAAACATTGTTCAAACAATACAAGACCAATCTTGCTGAAGCTGTCCATCTGCACCCATGCTCTATCTAGATGAGACCTGTTACATACATATATAAGAGGAGAAATTAATGATTTCAGGAGAACATAGAAAGAGAGACACAGAGGAAAGGAAGGAAGAGGAGGGGCAGACCAATAGATCAGTCAGATTTTTAATGGTATTGATTGGCTACAGGGCTACCGAAGCAGATGAGAGTGGGTCTGATATCCCACTGTTACCTTGACCTTGGGCCAGGAGTAGCCTAATGACCTCCAACCTTATAACCCCTTATAACTTATAACGACCACCGTAATCCTTCCACGTGGACAGTCCATGGGGAAAAGCATCACCGTTGTCTCCAAATGAGAATTGACTTTCCTCGCCTTGGATGCTGGAAATGTGGGTTAAATTATGTCAATAATGTTTCACAAGAACAATTTTTCCCCTAGAATAGTCGACGTTAAAATGAATTGACATTTTTTTTGTGGAGGAAGGGTCCGGAGCTGCACTGTACGAAAGCACTTGAAGGGAGTTCTTGGACGCTAACCGCTTGGTGATATTGATTGCAAGCTTAAAGTGCACACACACACTCTGAAGAGCATTGAGATTCAGACACAGGGCACAGGGAGCTTATGCGCACCACCACTGCCCTAATGGTAATTGCTTTCGATCTTCACTCGTACATCCATGATTTACTGGCTTCTGCTGCTGATGAATAGCTGACACCAAATATTTTGGAAAGAAAAATGTATCACAACGTTATTTGTGCCATTTGCCTTTTCCTCTCATCCTCTTCAGGAAGCTCTTCATGAGCACAGGTGGAGGATGCCAAGTGGAGAACTTCATTAATATTACAAAGTAGAAAAGCGGCCGTTAAACACAGTACTGGATCATTTGGAGAGGACGCTTGGCTTTGTCCTACCCCGCTCCATCACGGCAGCCTCCTCTGTCTGCGCAAGGGGTGGGGAGAGAAGAAATGGCTCTTTCAACCCTGTGGCATAATTACTTCAGATGGATTGCAGCAGGAATTGCTTGTCCCTCACTGAAACAGTCAGGTGCCATTAATTGCCCTCTAAACACATCATTCAGGGTTGTTTTCAGGACATCTTTGGACTCCTAATAAAGGCAAAGTGTTTGATTGAACTGATTGCAGCTGTAGGTCATCAGGAAACAAACTCTCAGTTCTAGCTTGTGAAAAATTGCGCTGCGTTCAAAGGTGTTGATGTGTCAGAAAAATTACAGGGTTTGGATGCGATAGTCAAGTTTACTTTCAGCCCTCAAGAGGGATATTCTTCATTAGCTGGTACCTTTAAGAGAAAATCTTCCTATATTGTGTCTTATATCTCAACTAAGCTTGATAATTATGTAAATCCAAGCGGAAATGTGGCAATGTGTACTGACAGACATTCTGCTTTCATAGAGCTTCTTTATTTGTCCAGCTCTCTCCTGCTTTAGCCCAGCTGTAGCTGACAATTTCAACTACAGCAGTTCATTAAAGGAGATTTCAATCTTCACACAGCCTGTTCAGAGCAGACTGTTGGTCTCTACTTTCCTTTGTGAGCTGCCGATGGTAACCCTGTTTACAGTCTCTAAAAAACAACTTGCAGGTCAATTTTTCCCCAGCAGCCTGTTTCCTGTCAATATCTCAGTCAGGTTTGCAATTACAGTCACTGTACTTAAGTATAAGACATTATTTTAAATGGCCAATTTGTATGGTCAGGTGTACTTGGCTCATAATCAGAAAAAACGTCTCAGTTACGTATGCAACCCTTGTTCCCTCATAAAGGGAACGGAGACGTTATCATTTGAACACAGACTGGGGTCTTGCCTATAGCCCAGATTCGCTCTGCTTAAGAGAAAACGCCAATGAAAATTTGCATGTGGTTAAACAATCCTCAGCCACTCCCCTTCATCTGGGTATAAAGAGGCGATGGGTGCAACCAATTATCAGATTTTCTGAGGAGCCAAGAATGAGTCCCAGCTCTCAGTGATGGTTCAAAGTTGTGGCAAGGGGACATAACGTCTCCGTTACCTCCACCAGGGAACGAGGGTTACATACGTAACCAGGACTTTGATACCCATAGGGACCAGAGTGAGTACACTGCTGCCGGACAGGTCAGACTTTCTGAAGTGATTTCAACCTTCCGCAAGAGGGGCTGCAACCTCTTTTGTATTTTTTGTACAGTCTGGCAAGACAATGGGGAAGTGGACCTTTCGAAAAGGGCGCTACAGAGACCACAATCTACCATTGGGAGGTGACATGTGGAACCCTAGTATGGACTGACCTGCATTGTCTAAGGACAATGTGGGAGTAGGCCGGCCCGAACACAAGGCACTCTTCACTCATCGAACCAGCCAGGACAACAAAGAGGGCCCAGGAGGGCACTAGGTGTGTCCTAGAAGGATTCAACCTCCTGTCACCCCTCAAGAACCTTACAATAAGGTTGTGCTTTCTCAAAGACCGGCCATCTACTGCACTGTGATGTCCTGCAATGGCAGCCACATACACTTGCAAGGTGGAGGGCGACAGCCTACGCTTCAACCTTTCCTGCACAAAGGAAAGCACAACTCCTATCGTGCTTCTTTAGGGGTCTTCTTGGCGAGAAGAACACAAGCTTGTGAACAGACTCCACTTCAAAGAATAAGCTTGCCTCGTTGAGGGAGGTCTAACTTGAGTGATCATTTCTACCACCGCTTGTGGCAAGCCACTCAAGTCTGCCTCGTCCCATCCAGGAGCCACACGTGGAGGTTCCATAGATCTGGATGTGGGTGCCAAATGGTGACTAGCCACTGAGAGAGGAGGTCCTCCTTCAGAGGTATGCACCAGGGAGGTGCTGTCGTGTGGAGCATGAGTATGGGTGGGCCAGTACGGCACAACCAGCAAAACCCGTTCCTCATCCTCCCTGACCTTGCACAGGGTCTATGCGAGCAGGCTCACTTGGGGAAACACATACTTGTGTAGACCCTAGGCCAGCTGTGCGCCAGTGCATCAGTACCGAGAGGAGCCTTGGTCAGGGAAAAATACAGCCGACAGTGGGAGGACTCGTGAGAGGCAAACAGATCTACCTGAGCCTCTCCGAATCGACTCCAAATCAGCTGGATTTTCTCAGGGTGGAGTTGCCATTTTCCAGGGAATGTGAGTTGTCGTGAAAGCGCATCGGCCTGCACGATTGAATTCCCCTGTAATATGTACAGTGCACAGTGATCTGAACTGCAGACTCCAGAGAAGGAGATGCGGCGTGATCATAGACCCCCCTGTTGGTTGATGTAGGATACAGTCTAAGCAGACCAATACATGTCTGTCTTGCAGCAGTGGCTGGAAATGCTGCAGAGCTAGATATACTTCCAACAGTTCTAGGCAATTGATAGAGCCCCGAGGCTGCTTGCCCTTTGCATGTGGCACCCCAGCTGGCCATGGAGGCAGCTATTACCACAGCATTCCGTGAAACTTGTTCTAAGGGCACCCCGGCCTGTAGAAACACAAGGTCTGTCCATGGGCTGAAAGTGCAACATGCCGACAATCCGGCATGATTGTCACGTGGAGTGTCCCCCTGTACCATGCCCATCTTGGGACTCGGGAGTGTGGCCAGTGCTAAAGTGGTCTCATATGAAGCAATCCGAGCGGCGTGACTGCAGCTCATATGATGCCATATGGCCCAGGAGCCTCTGAAACTGTGACCTTCATAAAGACCCACGGAGACAGGGAGAGCCCGAAGGGGAGGACTTTGTACTGCCATGCTTAACCCTCAAACGCAAACCGCAGAAACGGTCGACACATGGAAGTACGCATCTTTCAGGTTGATCGCTGTAAACCAATCCTGAGGCTGAACACATTTTTCAATGCGTTTCTGCGTGAAAATTTTGAATGGAAGCTTGTACAGGGCCTGATTCAAAATGTGCAAGTCCAGGATCGGTTGAAGGCCACCACCTTTCTTGGGCATGATGAAATAAGGGCTGTAAAACCCTGCCTCCATCTCAGCTGTAGGGACTGGCTCTATTGCATCCTTGGCCATCTCTTCGCACAAGACAGGAGCGAGAATGCAACTGAACCTGGGAGGTCGCTGGGTGAACTGGATCGCATAGTCGTCCGAAAAAATCTGATGAGTGATTGCACCTGTCGCTTTTACCTTGCGTCTCCTGCTCACGCTGTGCGGCTGTTGGTGCTCGGCTGCTTGCTTCTCTTGCTCACTCACTATCACCAAGCCCGGGGCACAGGGCTGAGACGAATCGAACTCCTGTGCTGTCTGATCAGGCCTTGGACATTATTTGCCTGCAGCTCGCTGAGGATTTGTTTGACTTTTTATTTTTGTTTTTTTCCTTTTTCTGAGTCTGCTGTTTAAATAAAATGTTGCATGCAAGTCAACTTGTGTCTACTACTCAGGAGGTAGAGAGCCTCGCGTCTCAAATGGCGAACATGGACCGCCGCTTCCATGATTTTCAGCACAACGCAGTGTCATCCACTCATGCAGCTGCTTCTTCCCCTTCCAATTATCCAGAGCCAGAGCCTCACGCTAAAAATCCGCCCGTCAATGACAGTGATCCCAACGCATACTGGGCTTTTCTGTCACAATGCTCGCTGGTGTTTGCGCTGCGGCTGCGCCGCTACATCTCTGAGAGACGGAAAGTTGCTTACATCATCACGCTGTGAACGGCTGTATGGGAAGCACAGGCTACTTTCTGCTCTGATTTTGAGGATTTTCGTTCAGAAATGAAACCCAGACCTTCAGGAACTATCCTTCTAGTTCTTCCCCATCTGGGAACCCCGAGCCTATGCAGCTGCCTCTACTCTACATCTTGCTGTGTCCTGTCCGTTAAAAGCCAAGGCCCACTAGCTACCCGGGGAGTGCGAGTGGGCGCCTCTTCAATCTCCCCTCAGTCTTGTACTCAACTGTCAGCCTTCATCGCCTTCTCGGGGGTCGATCATCCTTGCCAGGCTCTAGTGGATTCTGACACAGAGGCCAGTTTTTTAGACCGCAAAAAAGCTTTAATTTGGGGTATTCCTGCCATTCCTCTTTCCTCGCCAATCACTGTTTGGGGGCTCTCTGGCCAGCCTGTTACCACCATTAATCAGTGCACTCTCTGTGTAAGTCTTGTTGTGTCTGGTAATCACTGTTAAACGATTGTGCTGTATCTCATGGATTCCCCCTCAGTCAGTCTTGTTCTAGGGCATCCATGGTTGGTACAGCACAATCCTCATATCGATTGGGCCCGCAGTCAGGTTTTGACTTGGGGTCTTTCTTGTCATGTCCAGTGTCTTGGTGCTGCTTCTCCCCCTATGTCTGTTTCTCCTGTTTTGCAATCAGAGACAGTAGTTGTAGAGGGTGTCCTGGAGGAGTACCACGATCTGTGGCTGGTCTTCAGCGAGTCTCGAGCCACCTCTCTTTCTCCTCACCGGTCGTTTGACTGTGCCAAAGACCTTCTCCCAGGCACTTCTCTGCCTCAGGGTCGCTTGTTTTCCCTGTCTGGTCCAGAACAAGAGGATATTGACATGTACATTCAGGAATCGCTTAAAGACGGTCTCATTTGTCACTCTTCTTCCCCAGCAGGTGCAGGATTCTTCTTCGTCAAGAATAGTGATGGCTCTCTGCATCCTTGCATTGATTATCGAGGTTTGAATGATATTACTGTTAAGAATAGGTATCCCTTGCCTTTAATGTCATCAGCCTTTGAATTGTTGCAGGGAGCCAAGGTCTTCACTAAATTAGACCTCCGCAATACCTTGTTTGTATCCGCGAGGGCGATGAGTGGAAGACAGACTTCAATACTCCCTCGGGGGACCATGAATACCTGGTTCTTCCCTTCAGGCTTACTAACGCTCCCGCTGTCTTCCAGGACTTGGTCAATAGCGTGTTAGGAGACATGATAAACCGTTTTGTCTGTGTGTACCTTGATGATATTCAAATTTTTTCCCCTTCACTTCAGGTACACACCCAACATGTGCGCCAAATTCTCCAACGGCTGCTGGAAAACCAGCTTTTCGTTAAGGTGGAAAAGTGCGAGTTCCATGCCAAGTCAGTTGCGTTACTGGGGTTTATGGTGGCTGCAGGGGAGATTATGTCGGATCCGGCCAAGGTCAAGGCTGTCGCTGAGTGGTCTGTTCCCGACTCTAGAAGGGCTCTGCAGCGGTTTCTGGGTTTCGCGTATTTCTATCGGCGATTCATCAGGAACTTTGGCCAGGTTGCTGCACCCCTAACAGCTCTAACCTCCATCAAGGTACCGTTTGTCTGAAATTCCAGGACTCAGGAAGCCTTTGATAATTTAAAGTCCAGGTTTATCTCTGCTCCTGTTCTCTCCATTCCAGATCCTGGACAGCAGTTTATTGAGTTTATTGTTGAGCTGGACGCTTCGGAGGTCGAGGTAGGCGTGATCTTGTCCCAACGGTCCCCTAAAGATGGGAAAGTACACCCTTTTGAATGTTCTGTGGGTTATTTACCTCCTTTGTTCCCCTCTCAGGAGTGTCGTCGGCCCTAGCCTTTGTCCGTAGATGTTGATCTACTTAGAAGAAGGCTAGGAAGGCCCTGTTCCAGGCCTCCAGATGGACAAAAGCAGCGTCCGAACGTCACCTGCTTCCAGCACCTCGCTATGTGTGTGGCCAGCAGGTTTGGCTTTCTTCCAAGGACCTTCCTCTAAAGGCTCTCATAAATGATGCCTAGGATCATTGGGCCATACCGAGTCACCAAGGTCATCAGTCTGGTTACGATTCAGCTTAAGTTACCGCCTTCTCTTGGTCAGGTACACCCTGTTTTTCATGTATCCAGGGTCAAGCCTGTTATTCGTTCTCCCCTTAATTTTAACATTTCTTTATCTTACCCTTATGTGTGCTGTCGTGATTCCCTGTCGTGCTAACAATAGCTTCTCTGTCGGTCTTTGTCGAGTCTTGTAAAATCTCTCTGTCTAGTCAGTGCTTTGTAAAGAAGTTTAATTTTAAGAAGTTTAATCTCTTACCTGCTTCAGGATCCCGAACTGTTTGTTGCTGAGACGCTGGTCACATTCTCGCGTCTCCTGCTCACGCTGTGTGGCTGTTGGTGCTCGACCGCTTGCTTCTCTTGCTCACTCACTATCACCAAACCCGGGGCACAGGGCTAAGGCGAATCGAACTCCTGTGCTGTCTGATCAGGTCTTGGACATTATTTTCCTGCAGCTCGCTGAGGACTTGTTTGACTTTTTATTTTTGTTTTCCTTTTTCCGAGTCTGCTGTTTAAATAGAAGACTTTGTTTGGACCCGCATTTGAATCCCGGTCTCATCCCTGACAGCATAAACATACCTGAGTGCACTTTTTAGTGAGACAAGAAATATGTACCAATAAGTACAATAAGTTTCCAAAAGAAATAGGGGCAGTGAAACTCTGACACCTTTTATTTCTTATTATTTACAGAGTTTGATTTATAAAGCTTAAAGGTGCCATAGAATGCACTGAGAGAATATTTTAAAGTGTTCTCTGATATGTACATAGAAGGTATGTAGCTTAGGTAAGGGGAACAAATGCCCAGAAACGGTTTTACAGGTCCATTTACAACCCTAGAATTTGACCCTAGAATGAAACAGTCTGTTTTTGCC